>CM040432.1:73427429-73971193 GCA_022702705.1 Papilionanthe hookeriana x Papilionanthe teres | reverse complement strand
ACTTCTCTCATCTCCTGATTCATGACTTCTAAAACTAAACCTCTGCAACAACAAGGAGCTTGGAGCATGATGGGCAGCACGGCCATCGTCGTCAGCAAAACTTGAATCTACATCAGCTAAACCTTCTTAGAATTAAATAACCAATCCATAGGACTCCGAGGTAGTTTGCCTAGTGTAACATAAATCCTCAACCTTTTGTTAGGCATTTGCATTGCAAATTAAGCCCTGACCGGCTTAGGATTCCGAGGTAGTCGTTCGGTACGACATAAACCCTCATAACTTCAAGGCTATTTGTGTGATTCTATCATATGAATATAAGTCCAAATTAACTAAAATCGGCCAGATGAAAACATTAAATAAACATTAGGACTTTCCTAAATTCAAGCCAAACAATAGGATAGTCGGAAATTACCGAAGTTCGCTTCGAATCCGTAATTTCTCCTACCTTTCTTCCTTTGAAATCCCAAAATAAAATCTTCCAAATTTGATCCATTCCCTATCGAAATTCCAAAATTCAATCCCTTAAAAACTTATACTTTGAAATTCTTGAGAGCAGAACTACCGATTATTATCGAGAGTTTTCTTAGGTGATTCCCGTCACTTAAGATGTAATTAACTATAGTGGGCTTGCCCTTATAGGGAATTTTAAAGAACCTGGTAATATAAACCCCGTTTATTGCTTTCATATTAAGCAGGGAATTTGTCGGCTTATAAAATTGGTTCGCAGACCAAACGGATGTCACAAATCTTCTAGTTTATTTAATCGAGCCCCACCATCAAGCAAGTTGTATCTACCCTTAGGATAGATACACTGGTTTGTGGTGCGGTGTTCGTTTATATAAACTATTCTGGGATGTGAGATCGGTTTGATTTCATATCTTAAAATCTTCAAATTTAAAATTATTTTCAAAAATCAAATACTACTTTTCAAATTATTTATTTAAATTAAATTAAAAATTCGCCGCACAATATTTGTAGGAGACCCCTTTTCAAAATACAACACAACCTAAAAATATGCCGACATGCATCTACCCCGAAGAATAGGGTTTTTATTAAGCTATCCATGACATCCTTTTAGTCTACGAACTATTTATGTCGATCGACAAGTTCCTCTAGCTAATATGAAAATTCAAATATGGTTTTTATTAAGCTGGGTTCTTAAAGTTCCGTATCAGGGAAAACTCATAGTTAATTACATCTTAAATGACCGAAGTCACCTATGAAAACTCTCGATTTATATCAGGACATATCGTCTTCATGAATGCAAAAGGTTTAGGATTTTCAAAGTTGGACATAGGAAATATCAAATCGGAAAGGTACAAATGGCAAAAGTTATTATCGAATCTAAAGGAAGAAATAGATAGGTGATGTCACGATCCTAAAGTGAACCCCGATGACTTCTCAAACAATCCTATGGTTTGGCTTCAGTTTTGAAGAGATATTATTTAATTTTTCATCCTGTCAATTTTATTTTTTATGGCTTACATCTGTATGATACCAATCATACAAATAACTTAGAAAATATGATGATTTACATCATACCGAACGACAACCTTATAATTTTAAGACAAGTTAGCTCTTATAGTGCATAGTTTGTAAAGGCCTAAGAGATCTATTGAGGATTTATGTCACACTAGGAAGAGGACCTTGAAGTTCTATGACTTGTTGTTTATTTCTAAGGAAGTATTTGTTATTGTTGATCTGTTTTGTTGTTGTAGGCTTGTTTGCTCTCTCAAAGATGTTCTTCTACATGTCCTCATCGTGCTACCCACGTTGCATGCTCCAAGCTATTTGTTATAGGTTTTAAGTTTAGAAGTGTCAGGTTTAAGAGGTTCAAAGAAGTTCCAAATTTTTAAGGTGTATATGTTAGTTTTTGTTGTTTTAATTGTTGTTTAAATGTCATATGATGAAAATTTAAGTTACTTAAGAGATACCAGTCAGGATCCAATGGTTCCCTCATTCCGTCACCACTATCTTCTTCTGATTCACTTAGTCTAAATAAATTGTTAAATTCATCCAGACCGGGGAAATCTCGTTAGCAGTCATAGGTTGCCTCCTCTGAGGGATTCTCGATCATCCATATAGGGTGTATAAATTTAGCTCATTTTTATCTTTGTTTTTATTTTTTTTAATTTTGACTTGAGTTTTTTTTTTCATTGTCTATTTCAGTTTTGGTTTTGTTTCTACAAGCGAAGTGAAGTAAATTACGGAAAATGAAAAGTACTAGAAAGTAAAGCACATTAAAGTAACATATTATAAATAAACTGTAAAAGGTTTACCAGTCATCTTCTCGCACTTCAGCTGGAAGATTAGCTTTGCCAATATAATTATATATATATATATATAATTTTTGCATGAAACTTAAATTAATTGCCGTAAAGGAAAACAAGAATAAGCTTTTCAAGATGCATGCCTATCGAGTCCTAGGTCATAACTTGGTGGGTTCCTATTCATTTACTTATATCTTAAGGATGATTTTCTTGAGCGAAGATATAATAGGTTCAGTTGTCCTCTAAGGTATCTAAAAGGCGGAAAAAAAGAGTGCGGGGAATAACCCTACAACTTTTTTAAGACCTCTTGGAATGTCTCCTGCTCTTCTGAAATTATTATGTTGTTAAATAATTCATCCATTATAGCTTGATGGGTATATTTTAACCTTGTTCTCAATGAACCTTAAAGTTTTAATCATCCCTATGAGTGGGGTAATTATCACTTGATGTTTTATTTATGAATTATCTGAGAGGAGGCGCTAAATGACAAATTGATTTTCTAAAGAACTTAGCCAATTGAAATTTAGAGTTGGACTAGTAGTGTTTTCAAATTATTTATGGTTATTTATATTATCTTTTATGAGTCTTATTAAACAAATTTAGATTGAACCCAGTTCACTACTAAGCCCTTAAGATTTCATGGGTTGATTTGTAATTTTAAGGACATTATATGGGGTGAGTTTAATATTTATTAAAAGATCATATCATTTTTCAACCATTGATTTAGGGTTATTGAATTAGTGAATTATGGTTTTCCAAAATCAAACCCCTAACCTTTGGATCACTTAATTTAATTAACTTCCAAATTATAATAATTAGGGGAAAATTACAATTATATCCTTGTTGTGGAAGAGTGAAGAATTGGTTTCTATCTCTTAACCCTTATATTCAATCACTTAGAAAGGTCAATTATGATCATACATTACCCATTTACCCTTTCATTTAGCCTAAATATTAATTAGGGCTTAAATTCAATAATTACCTTTTATAAGGCCTTATCACTTCATAATTCTTCAAATTTGAATCAAATGACTTTGAATTTTTTATGTTACCCCACTCATGGGTAAATTAAAATATTAAAGGAGAAAATTTAATTTTTTTATTTTTATTTTATTTTTATATCTATTTTTAATGCAAAAATAGGTATTTTTTAAGTTAATTCATTAACTTATTAAAAATATGTCATCTATTCTTAGAAAAATTAATGGATATTCACTTAGGTCAGAGGACCACTTGCAACAATTTTCATGATTTTTTGAATTTCATTTTAATTATTATAATTATTTGTTTGTTTCAAGCATTAATCAAATATAAAATATTATTTAAGTTGAAAATTAGATTTTATATTTTTATTAAATCTCATTGAGCTTTGGGAACTCAAAAAAGTAAATTTCATATTTTTTTACTTTTTATTTTATTTATTGTAATTATTTTTATGCATAATTAGGGAAAATTCATTCTTAAGAATTTAAAAATTCATAACCTTTTTTAGAAAATTAGGAAAGATATTCTAATAGCTTTTAAGTGATCAAGAAATAATTTTGAACATTTCAGTGCACTTTTAATTTTTTGTGATTTATGATTTTTTACTTATTTTTAATTATTTAAATTATAAAATATGCCTTAAAAATTAAATATTTATTTTAACTTCAGTTTCATTTTTCTTAAGTTCCTCTATTCACAAGGAGCTCTCAAAACTATTTTTATAATTTTCTTAATTATATTTTATTTATTATAATTATTTTAATGTAAAATCCTATTTTACTTAGAAAACCAAATTTGGTGATAAATATACCTCAAATAGGTTTCAAATTTTTACAATGAGTTAATATTATCACCATTTACAGTGTGGGTACAATTTTGTGGTTTTTCTATTTACATTTTAATTATTTAATTTTCCTTAATTTTTAATGAGTTAGATCATAAAATATAATTTTTAGTTATTTAAATTTATTTTATATTTTTCTTAGGATCCTCTGACCACAGTGAAGCTACTAAACTTATTTTTATATTTTTCATATTAATATTTTAATTTTTATAATTTTTTAAATGCAATAGAGATGATTTGACAAAAAAATTAGGGCTCTCATGCTAGAGAAGCTCTCTGACTCTGGAAAAATCAGGGAACACTCATTATAATAGAGCAAACAAGTCCTCTAAATTTCATGTCATGGTGATATGAATTTATTAAGTTATGATTTAAATAATCCTCTAAGTATTTAATTAATTTAAAAGTAAATATAAGTAAAATATTTTTAATTTTTATTCCAAATTATTCTCCTTTGTTCAGTGAGCAAGAGGATATTTTTCATTTATTATTATGATTTTTCTACACCAGGTTATCAATTTTCTAAGTTAACTGAATTAAATAAATCATTTAAATCATATTTTCCTACTTTAACACATTCAGAGCCACGCATTCCTCTGACGGCTCAAAATTGCTACGTGGCACGCTCTGATTCGTCTCCGCCTTCTGCGTCAGCTTCCATGCAGTCTTAGCTTTATGCCTCGACCCTTCATCCAACTGCATCAATGTCATCTGTCTGATACACGTGTGATCGGATGGCCCCTAGTCATCATCCCCATCTGGTCTAACCCTTAAAGTTCCATCTTCTAACCTTATTACTTCTCTCGATACTTAATGAAATCACATGGGGTTAGTTCCTGCACTTTCATCTACTAGAGGCGAACCTATCTATATGGTTTACCAAGTATGAAATATAGGTATACTTCATAAAGACCCAAACCGAGCTCGATTTAGGGGAAAATGGTCTATACCTTGGTCTAAGAGTTGAGGCCTTAAATAGATGCTTACAAAAGCTTCGTTGGGACTTGGCAAACTTGCTAAAAGTGTCACTTAGCTCTGGTGAAGGGTCTGTGTAGAAGTTCCTCCTACAGGTGGAGAGGCTAAGGTGGAAGTCAGGTAATGAGTGGCTGGGAGATGGGGCTTTCAATGTAGAAATTTCTCGTTTAGTCTAGGGAAGGTGAGGGGTAAGTCAAATTGGAGTTTGCTGGAGTTTCAAGGAGTGCCTATTTTTGGCCTATTCTTAGGTGAAGAAATTGGCCTCAGGCAGTGGAGGTGATGGCTAGAGAGTGGTGAGCTTGAGCTTAGGGAGGTCTTGGGAAGCTCTAGAAGTAATTTGACAAACTTTCCTCAAAGTTCAGTGCACACTCTATGGTTTGTCCATGGGAGTTAGTGGTTAAATAGACAGGGAATGGGTGGCCACCATGGATTTAATCTAGGTGAGGTCTATTGCTTAGGTGGAGGGAAGAATGTGCAAGTGGCCAATGGGGGTGAGACAGCTTAGAGAGTTTCAATTTTGATTTTAAGGCTTGGGTGGCTCTAAGTTTTAATGTTTTCTGTGGACTAGGCTAACGGCCAAGCCACGGCTGTGGCTAGGGTGGTCAGGGGAGTCGGGGAGTTCTTAAAGGTGAATAGTTGGGATGTTAGGTGGCTGGTGAAAAAAATCCTTGGGTTAGGCTAAATGTGGCAAGAAATCCCCCAAATCAAGGGACCCTTGGTCCATGGCTCAACAAGGTTGGTCTAAGCAGATTTAGCTTGATTACAAGGGCTCAAATGTTGGTTTTGGTTACCACGGTTTGGTTAATTTGGATGGGTTTGGTCAAATTTGTGATGTGGGTTCAAAATTACGGTTTTGGTTTGAACTTGGGTCTAGGTTAGGTTTGGGCTAAGACTTTGGTCAATTGATTGACAAATTTGATGTGCATGATTGCCATGAGGTGTTTTGAAAGGAATGGGTGATTTTGAATTGATTGGGAGGTTCAATTTAGTAGAATTTGGCTCATGGTCAATTTTGGGGCATTTGAGCTACTTAGGTTTGGATTAGGCTAGGGTTAGGGTTTGGTTCAATTGATGGTTCAAATCAATCCAAGAGATTGTGATGAAAAGCTTTGGGTATCAATTGGGTGGAAATTGTAGAGTTATGAAATTCAATTTAGTGACATTTGGGGGTAAAATTGGAGGGTTTGAATTAGGTTAAATATGAATGAGGTTTGAGTTTAGGTTAGGTGACCCAACCGCAATTACATAAGTAAACTACCTTATTAAATTATGACCAAACATAACCCTAAATCTGATTAAGCAGCTAATGTATGATAATTAAAGATTAAAGTTTTGATAATAATATATAAATTGCACACTTGGGGTACTACGCAAGTATGCGTATCATTTCATGTAATATAGAGTTTTCTTTTTAAAACCCTCAGATATCAATCTCACGAGGATTAATTTATTTAAAAGAAAGAAAACTAATATTTAAAATATTTTAATTTAAAACTAATTAAAATATGCAGAATATGAAAATTAACTAGTGATAAAATAATAAACAAAGATTCTTTCTCCATACAAAATATTCCATGATTAATAAGCAAATAAAATTTGTTGAGAACTTGAAAATGTGGTTTTGTGACAAATAGGATCATATATATGCTTTACCCTTTGGTCCATGTCATAAAGAACACCAGCTAGTTTTTAAAGATTGGATTAGGATGTAATATTAGTAGAAAGGGACGAATTTCTAGACTATCACTACTAGGTTCTCCCCCCCCCTCCGAATGGTTTTCCATGGTCTGGCCTACTAGTGACCCGTCACCTCTTTTATGAAACCAATTTGATTCAATTTAGTCTGTCACACTAAAAACAAAAATCAATTCTATGCCTATAAAAGATTATCTCTCTATTTATTTACACTTCCCCTTTAAGATAAATGTGATACATACAAGTTAAGAATTGCTTAGCCCATGGTCAGATCTTAAGAATTCTCCACTGTTTTTAACAATACAGAAGGCCAATTTGTAAAGTAAATTAAGATTATGTACAGTACCATCACAAATTTTTAGAAAATAGGAAATTAAATTCTCAAATCTAATTTAAATCTGTTATTAATTCATTTCATATTCGTAGGGAGAAAGAAAAGAAGACTACTCAGAAAGCATAGAAATTACACCACAAATCATATTCATAAAACTCAAATCCAAAGCACTAAACTTAAGAAACAAGATATAAATACTTATCTAGAATGTAATCTAAGCAATCCTTTGAAGTTTCTCTGACTCCACATACTCTAACAGGACTTTAACTCTTCAATTCACACCAAACACTCACTAAAATAAAGAAAAAGACACTTAACACTATTAATTAATTCTCCCTCACACACTACTCACTAACTCTAACACACCTTACACACCCTTTGTTGTAGAGATGGTCCTCTATTTATAGATCTCTAGAAATGACCAAGGGTTGCTTAAGGCACCTCTTCAAAATTCATCCACATTCATTGAATTTTCTAGAATTTAGCGGTGGTTCCTAGGCACCAGGATCACTATGAGAATGGACACACTCCTTCACATTTAGGTCGCACCTCTTCATTTAATAACCGCTCTCCTGTGTCTATTTTCACTGCATTTGGTTTATAACATGTGGGAAAATGTTTAGAGGCTTCTAAATTAGTTTGAAAGCATCAATAATCATCCAATAATCACCAAGAAATCTCTAGAATCAATCTACTGTGTCTGGCGCCTAGGCGCCATAATCAGCTTCTTTGCTTTTTTCTGCTCATTTTTGCTCCTTTTTAACTCTTTTTCTTCATAAACTAATTTTGTTGTACCTGCAACCAAAACATAAGAAATAACTTTCAAAGAGTAATATCCTTAAAATATTAATAAAATTTTGATATAAAATTCTATGTAATTTTAAGGTGGATCAATTCCCCCAAACTTAAACGTTACTCATCCTCAAGTAACCTTTTACTACTAAAAATTATAATCCGTGGAGAAAAATTTCTTTAAGACTTCTATAAATTTTTGTTTTATAAATAATATAATGAAACTTAAAAAGCTTTTTAAATAATTTAGGCTAAAACCAAAATATATAAAATATTTAATATGCAAGAGTTAATAACTTTATTCTCCTATCTATTTCAAAAAATAATTTCAATTTGTCATATTAAGAACATGTTGATAATTTACTAGAAAAGATTTTAATGATAACTCTACTAGTAAGGAAGCTTATACATAAAACTTTAAGTAAAAATTTGCATTAGGTCTCTTCCTATAAAATCATTTAAGTGAAGCCAATTTTTTATTAAGGCTTTTCCCCAAGATTCTCCTCACTTATCTATTTCTTTTTCTATTCATATTTTGGATTGCTTTCCAATCCTATATATTTTTCTTTTTTTTTTAGGATTGTTTTCAATCCTTTTTTCTTTTTCTTTTTTTTTAAGTGAGGATTACTATATCTGGATAGCGTGTTAATGATTTTTAACTTCACTATCCATAACTTATATTTAAAGACTTAACACATTTTTCACTTAATGAATATGTTTTTAGCAAAAATATTTTTCATAGAGTTTCAATCCCATCTTTTTAAGTAAACATCTAGATTTCTTAATACTTTCAAAAATACAACATTTTTAATTTAGATATTTGAATCAAAATTCTAACACCTTTTTATTAAATAATTACAATTTTAAAATTATCCTTTATTATTTAAAAATACTTTTATAAGTTATTATAATATTCATGAAAACAATAATATATCTATGTTAAATTGATTTTTCTTCCATAAATTATGTTATTAATTTTGAAAATATTGTTTACTAAGGACAAGTAAAATTTAAATTTAAGTTCATTTCCCTTTCGCAAACTTAGTTCTTCAAAAACGTTTAAATATTTTTTACTATGAAAACTTAAACTAAGCAGAAAGAAAAGGTATAACATTTAAAGGTATTTAAAACAGTACTGGTATAAGCAGGAATAGATATATAAAAGAGTAACACATGAAAAGATTAATATATAAAAACAAATATGCTAAAATAAAAATAATAGGAGCATGAAAAGGACTAAGTCTAAGCAATCCATCAACATAAAACATAAAATAGAGTTACTATAAGTTCTCAATCAGTACAATAAAACATGAAATGTAATAAACACACATAACGGGAACATGAGTAAAGCAAAACAAATAAAAAGTCTAATCATTCTCAGTCGCCTCCTCATCGTCAGAAGAATCATCAGGAATAGGACTTCTAGGATTAATCCATGGGGTGAATTTAGGACATGCAAGAAATTTAATATTCCTATCGCCCTACAAAAATTTTACCAATACTTCATTATACTCCCCATCATAGTCACTCTTCCTCTGTATATAGTCTTATACATGATCTAATTCATACGACATAATGCTAATAGCTAAATAATTAACTATATCAGCATACCATGGGATTAAAATGACAGAAACAGTATAAAGTTTTTCATCAGGAAAACAATCATTTATTTCATCCTTACCATTCATTTCATTATTTTCAATTCTAGATAAATGATTGGCAATTTGATTATTAGACCCATCTCTATCAACTATTTGAAAGTCAATTTCTTGCAACAGAAGAATCTCTCTAATCAATCTTGGTTTAGCTTCTTTTTTAGTCATTAAATATTTAATAACAGAGTGATTTGTATGCACTATACATTTATTCCCAAGTAAATATGATTGAAATTTGTCAAAAGCATATACTATGGCCAATAACTCTTTCTCAGTAGTAGTGTAATTAATTTGAGCTTTATTAACAGTTTTACTTGCATAATATATAACTTTAAACATCTTATCATACCGTTGTCCTAAAGCAGCCCCAATAGCATAAAAACTTGCATCACACATTAATTCAAATGGTTTTTCCCAATTAGGTGCAATAATGATAGGTGCAGTAATTAATTTTTCTTTTAACAAATTAAAGGCTTTTAGGAAAATTTCATCAAATTCAAATTTCGTATCTTTTTCTACAAGATGGCCTAGAGGTTTTGTAATATTGGAAAAGTCTTTAATATATATTCTATAAAATCCAACATGTCCAAGAAAACTTCTTATACCAGTAATAGATGTTGGGGGTTGTAATCCAGCAATAACTTGAGTTTTTTCTTGATTAACTTTCATACCATTTTTAGAAACCTTATGACTAAGTACAATTCCTTCTATGACCATAAATTGGCACTTTTCTTAGTTCAGAACTAAATTTGTTTCTTGACAACTTTTCAACACTTTTTACAAATTGTATAAGCAAGAATCAAAAGATGTTCCAAATACAGAGAAATCATCCATAAAAATTTCAATTCCTTTTCAATTAAGTCACAAAAAATATCCATCATACATCTTTGAAAAGTAGCAAGTGCATTGCATAATCTAAAAGGCATTCTTCGGAAAGCAAAAGTTCCATACGGACTTGTAAATGTAGTCTTTTCTTAATCTTCAGGAGCAATATGTATTTGATGATACTCAGAATATCCATCCAAGAAACAAAAATAAGATTGTTTAGCTAATCTATCCAGTATTTGATCTAAGAATGGAAGAGGAAAATGATCTTTCCTGGTGGCATAATTTAGTTTTCTATAATCAATACAAATCTGCCAACCAGTAACTTATCTAGTAAGTATTAATTCATTATCATCATTTTTAAGAACAGTTACTCCTCCTTTGACTTACCCAAAGACTATCTGATATTGGATATATAATACCAGCATCCAGCCATTTAAGAACTTCCTTCTTAACAACTTCTTTCATAACTGGATTTAATCTACTTTGAGGATTAATTTTGGGTTTACTATCAGTTTTTAGTAATATTTTATGCATACAAATTGAAGGATCGATTCCTTTAATGTCAGCTATAGTCCATCCAAAATCTCTATATTCTTTTAATACTTCAAGCAGTTTTACTTCTTGATTAACAGTCAATTCAAAGGATATAAAAAGTAAATTTAATGAATTCCCTAAAAAGGCATATTTCAAATGAGAGGGTAATTCCTTTAATTCCAATTCAGGAGTTTTTTCAATAGATGGTTTGAATTCATTACTTTCAGAAGTATCTAATATTTCCCAATTATCATTAATGTAATGAATTTCTCTTACTTTTGTTTCTTCATAATTTCTTTCATTACTTAAATTTTCAGGGTTTGTAAATTATTCATCCTTAAAATGAATCTAACATTTTTCTTGAAAATGTTGTTCAATAATGTAATCCCAAATGTTCATTCTATAGCACTTTTCCTTGTTAGGATACCTCATTGATTTAACAACATTAATTGGTACTTCTTGATCATTAACTCTCATGGTTAACTCTCATGGTTAACTCCCCTTTTTGCACATCAATCATAACACATCTAGTATTAAGAAAAAGTCTTCCTAGGATAATAGGGATCTCTTTATCTTCTTCCATATCCAGAATTATAAAGTTAACAGGATAAATAAATTTATCCACCTTTACCAAAACATCTTCTATTACTCCTATAGTGTGAGTAATAGATCGGTCTGCTAATTGCAACGTTATAGTTGTAAGAGAAATTTCTACTAGATCCAATCTCTTGTGGATGGATAAAGGAATGAGATTAATACCTGTTCCGAAATCACATAAGGATTTTCCTTGAAATCTATCTCCTACAGCACAAGTATTGTAAAACTTCCAGGATCTTTTAATTTTTGTGGAAGTTTTTTCTGAATAATTGCACTTCATTCTTCACATAGTGCTACAATATCAAAATCTTCAAATTTTCTTTTCTTGTTAAGAATGTCTTTCATAAACTTTGCATACTTAGGCATTCGTTCCAAAGGTTCAGCGAATGGGATATTAATAGTAAGCTTTTTGAATAACTCGAAAAATTTATAAAATTGTTGATCCAATTTTTGCTGCTTAAGTCATTGTGGAAATGGAGGTGGAAATTTTTCGTATTCATCTTGATATGACCATTATTTCTCTATTTTAGGAAGTTGTTCTTTAGGTTTCTCCACTTCTACCACTTCAGTTTCTTTCTGAATCTTACTTTCTTTTCCATCCCTTAGTTCTTTTCCACTTCTAAGTAACACAACTTTAATTTGCTCAGGATCTTTTCCATTTCCTCTTGGATTTACTTCAACAGTGCTAGGTAATGTTCCTTATGGTCTATTATTTATAGCATTTGCAATTTGCCCCATTTGATTTTCAATATTTCTTATTGCAACATTTTGACTTTGTAATTGACTCCCCATTTGTAAAATTAATTCTTCTATTGACAATTTCTTTTCTTTAAATTGTTGATTATTAAAGCCAGGAGGATAAAAAGGTCGATAATTAGAATAATTTTGATTATTCCAATTTACAGTTTTAATAGGTTAGTTTTTACCCCATTGAGGATTTGCATTATTCCAATTAAAATTAGGGTGATTCTTCTAACCTAGATTATAATAATTAGAATATGGGTTATTAGTTTTGCTAGCAATAGCTTGCAAAGTTTCTAAAGTTTGATATTCATCAGCATTTCCTGAATTATCATTTAAGTGTGATAACTGAGATAAATTATCTAATTTATTTGATATAACAACCACTTGAGAAAATGAAATTGAAAAGGCTTCATCTTCTTGTATACTAGCCACTCTTTTAGGATTAATCCTATCAGAAGGTCATTGGAAACTATTAGTTGTCATTTCTTCATTTAAAGAATACGCTTCATCAAATGATTTAGACATTAAAGAACCAACAACAGCAGCATCAATAATAGATTTAAGAGAACCTATTAATCTGTTATAGAATGTTTATATAATTAACCTGTCTGGTAAAGAGTGATGTGGACATTTTCTAGGAAGTTCTTTGAATCGTTCATAAGCTTCATAAATAATTTCCCCATCAAGTTGAGTAAATGAAGTTATATCATTTATAAGTTTTGCAGTTTTCGATGGTGGAAAATATTTACCTTGCACACCCTTTGTGTAGAAATGGTCCTCTATTTATTGATCTCCAAAAATGACCAAGAGTTGCTTAAGGCACCACTTCAAAATTCATCCACATTCATTGAATGTTCTAGAATTTAACTGTGGCGCCTAGGCTCCAGGATCACTACGCGAATGGACGCACCCCTTCACATTTAGGCTGTACCTCTTCATTCAATAACTCCTCTCCCATGTCTATTTTCAATGCATTTGGTTTATAACATGTGGTAAAATGTTCAGAGGCTTCTAGATTGGTTTGAAAGTGTCAATAACCATCCAATAACCATCAAGAAATATCTAGAATCAATCTGCTGTGTCTAGCGCCTAGGCACCAGATTTGGCGCCTAAGCGCCATAATCAGCTTCTATGCTCTTTTTGGTTCATTTTTGCTCCTTTTTAACTCTTTTTCTTCATAAACTCATTTTGTTGTACCTACAATCAAAACATAAGAAATACCATTCATTAAAGCATAATATCCTTAAAAATTAATAGAATTTTGATACAAAATTCTAAGTAATTTTAAGGCAGGTCATTAGGACTAATTGAGGGCTCAAATTGACTGAGGGGAATGTTATAAAGAGTTTTGAATTCAAAACTTGGGGAATTAGTTTGGTTATGTGGTTCAATTTGGTGGGATTTGAGAGTTTAGGCAAAAAAAGGGATTTTAGATTGGGCTTAGAATTGGGCTTGAAATTGGGTTCAATTGGGCTTGAATTTGGTTTCATTTGGGATTTTGGACATGATGAATTTAGATGTGGAATTCAAGTTGGGAAGTTTGGAATCAAATTGATGGAGATTTGGGGTAATTTGGGGATTTTTGGCCATTAGGGGAAATTTGTAAATTTTGGTCGAAGTGGATCAATTTGGTCAAATTGGGCTTAATTAAGTGGTTTGAATTAGTTTTGGGAACATTTGGATTGTTTTTGGAGATTTTGGGAAATTTGAAAATATTTTGCGTATGATGGCCATTTTGGTAATTTTTGGTATTTTGGTGGTATTTTGAGAATTTTAGGAAATTTTGAGGTATTTTGGGTAATTTGAGTGGTTTGGGATGATTTGAAATTATTTTTCAAGAGAATTTATGAATTTGGGCAATTTTGGTTAATTTTGAAAAAATTAGGGTTCCAGGGGCATTTTGGTAATTTGGGAAAAATGGGGCCAACAATGGTCTAAATTGGGAATTGAGCAAAATTAGGATTAATTAAGAATGTTAATCATGAGGTAACCTTATTTGACCATGGACTAAGGAAAGTTCCATTCTGATCTTTGTGACACCATATCATGGAATATTAAGGTTCTCCTACCACTTTATAGAGCCGTGCACTAACAATGAAGCAGAATATGAAGCTCAAATCACAGGATTTGAATTAGCTATATTAATGGAGAAAATGGACATTGCCATTTATGGTGACTCACAACTCATCATTCAGCAAGTGGCAGGACAATGTAATATTCTGAAGCAAAGATTAGAGGAATACCACATATATACGATGAAATTGTTGGAGTAATGTCCCAACTTGACTTTCTATTGGATTCCTCAAGCAGATAATGCCTACACAAACGTAATAGCTAAGCTTATTAAAGAATTAGCTTGTCTACCCAAAGATTCTATAGACATCACCGTACAAGGATGTTAGGATTTGTCACTGATCGACCTCGACACTCTATACAAATTGGGTAAAGAAGAAATTATGGCCACAGTAGCCGATGATACAGAAGATTGGTGTCAGTGATTGATAGAATATTTGTAAATGAGAAGATTGCCAGAAGACAAATCAGTAGGGCATCAAATTCAGAAGAGGGCAATGTCGTATGACTTAATCGACAACGTCTTGTATAGATGATTGTTTGATCACATGTGATTGAGACGTCTGAGCATAACAGAAGCAAAGAAAATTGTCAAAGAAGTACATGCCAGATTGTGTGGCATTTATCAGTCAGGGCCAAAGATGAAAATGAAGATTAAGAGACTCAGATATTATTGGCCGGCAATGATGATAGATTACATTGACCCCACTAAATAATGTAATCAATGCAAAGTGCATGGGTTGGTCTTGCATCAACCTCTGAATATTCTACACCCCTCGATTGCATCATGGTCATTCGCATGTTGGGGCATGAACATAGCTGGTCTGATAGATCCTCCATCTTCTAAAGGACACAACTTTATACTTGCAGATACATATTTCTCCACGGGTAGAGGCAATGTCATTACAAGAAATTACAGTGTAGCAGGTCTTATAGTTTTTCAAAAATTAGATTGTCTACCGCTTCAGTGTACCACATAGATTGTTTCAAATAATAGGTCCACCTTCGAGAGCACCAAAATCAATAAAATCATCAAACTACCATATTCTACCCCAAAGCAAATGGCTTGACAAAAGCCTTCAACAAGACACTTGTGCAGATTTTGAAGGAAACGCTCAACGAAAACAAAAGAGGATGGCACGAGAAGTTACTAGAAGTGTTATAGGCATACAGGACAACCGTCAGAATGACGAAACAGTCTACACCTTACTCACTCATGTACGGGTCTGAGGCAGTGCTTCCGTTAGAGATTCAACAACCATCGCTTAGAATCGCCATCGCCAATCAAATTATAATAGAAGGAAATGACAAGCTTAGACTTGCATAATTGGAAAGCCTCAAAGGGAAAAGATTGCTCACAAAACAGAACTTAGAAGTCTATCAAGTGAAGATGATTCAAGCACATGATAAATTGGCCTGCTCGAGGTCGTCTAAAGTTGGTGAGCTTGTCCTTGTTCATAGATGGTCTATTCTTACACATGCAAGAATAGTGAATATTTTGAACCAACCTGGGAGGGACCATTCGTGGTGGAGAAGGTTTACTCCGGTGGAGTGTACCAACTGGTGAATTGTCAAGGAAAAAGGCATATGGACGATATCTAAAGAAAGAACTATGCGACATAACAATTCTGAAGAAGGATGCATATTCTGATATAGCCGTGTGGCTAGTGTCTGTGACTGGGTCCCAAATTAAAGAAAATCTTGTAATCAAAATCAAGTGGAATAAAATTAATTTTCATTAAATAAAACACTCTCACAATTGAATTCTTTTCAATCCCAAATCTTCCAAAGTTATTTTAAATAAGATAATGACAACTAATAAAAGTTGAAATATGTTAAATTAAAATAAATTTTTTATTGTTCTTGTTCAGGAAAAGAACCACCCTACTATTGTTTCCCTTGTTTTATGCATTAAAATTTCAGAAAGAAAGTTGGTTTTTACGTTCAAAGATGGCTTACACATAGCGCTAAGAGAAGAGAAGGCACCTGAGGGAGGTGTGGTAAATTTTGACTTGGAGTTTGCTCAAATCAATGTGGATTATGAGGGTCCCTCATGGAGTTAGTCAGCCATAGGGGAAGCCAAAGGCCTGCAATCTTTGTTCAAAATTAATCACCGAGAAGAAGGAGAAACATTAAGACAAGAAGCCACTTGACGTTTTACTGACTCACACATCCTTACAGCAAGAAACAAGTTAGTCCCATAGATGATCACCATGCCAGAGGTAGAGCTGGTTTTACTACCGCAGAAAGGACTACTTACATGCCACTAGGGCACACACAGAAATGGAATGCCAACCGTTGTAAGTGTTGTCACTTGGACGGGATAGAAAGAAGACAAGACAAAGGGATAGCTACAGAGCTTGCATTGATTTCTGAAGAGGAAAGTAATGATCCAAAAATGAAAGAGACAGACACCAGTCTACCTGCTACAGAGAATAAGCCAGAGCTTACTGAGAAGCCTTTGCCCACATGGAATCCGATTATGGAGATCTTCACTGGGTGTCCGACTTGCAGCTCAGGATTACTCAAACAGTCGTCAGCCAAGGGAAAATTTTTAGAATATCTAGATTGTAATGTCCTGCACTTGGAAGAGTATAGGATGTTCGAGGCATATGCAGCTACCTCGATGCTACTAAGAAGTGGAGAGAACCCGAATGTAGAGCCGTATGTACTAGAGTATGTTCAGCCGTGACAGAAGAAAGTAATTTCAGATACATAATGACAAAGATATGCAGTTTCAGAAAGAAAGAATTTGAACATTATGAAGAAATTCAAGTAAGGTTGGTCAATATCTTAGAAGAACTTGAGCTATACACTGATTTATTCTCGAGAAGTGATGAAAGAAAAAAATTTTGGACTGTATTTTCACCCTCAGAGACTTGGGCAGAACTGGCTGCTTAAGGGAGAAGACATATTCATATCTAACAAATTGGAAAAGAGGAAAAGACAGAATCATGATCCAGTGTGGTTGCTGGTATAACTTTACAAAAGATCGATAAGGAAATCCCCTATGGATCTTACAGAATGATAAAGTGGATCCAATGCCGTCAGCAATAAAGAGGATGAAAAAATGAATGGTTGAATGGCACATATCGCCGACAGACTGCATTCCAAATAGTTGCATAATCAACATATACGAGGAGGGAGACTACAATCTTCCTCACATTGATCACCATGATATTGTTAGACCTTTCTGCATGGTCTCATTGATGAGTGAGAGCAATATTTTGTTTGAAAAAGAAATTTGGATTGTGAGGCCTCGAGAATTCAGAGGTTTTGTTGAGATCCCCTTGCCAGTTGGATTAGTTCTAATAAAAGGAAATGGAGTGGACTTGTCAAAGTACTGCATACCCGAAGTGGCATAGCGTATAGTTTCAGTTACCCTCCGCAGAATGAATGTAGATAAAGCGCCATATCGATATGAGCTGAACCAATACTTGGAAGTTCTTAAGCCGTTGGAGATATGACATAGCTGTATCTCCAAGCGTATGTGAAGTGACCTTTTGTCTTAGAACGCAGCTTAGGAGGTTAGCTAGTTCATAGGGTGACCTTAGAGGATAAACATTTTCCACTTTTGTACCAACAAATAGCACAGGACATGATATTTCAGTTTTTATTCAGATGTACTGCGGATGTATTGGGTGCCTAGAATCACATGATCTCAGTTGTACTATATTTTCAGATCAAGATCAATAAAGAGCTAGTTTCTTCCGTTGTAGTTTGTACCTCCAAATTGCACTATGGATGAAAAGCCATAGGACCATGCATTGGTCCTAAATTATAACGAACAAAGACTGACACAAAAGAAAAGAAATTGAAACATAAATAAGAAATTAAAACATAAATAAAAATTTGAACAAAAATATAGAGAGAAGAAAAATTGAAACTGAAACATCTCTTAATGAAAAGAAAAAGTGAAATTAAAAAAAAGAAAAGAAAAAATAAATTCTCACGTGAGTCCTCGTTCCTCAATCTTCCCAAAAATGCATGCTTTCTACAAGCTTCAATGAAATTCCGTGATGTCGCGACATTTTGTTACAAATCTCCAAATTCTCCATAAATCCTACATTCAAATTCTCCACAAATTCTCCAAAACTCCCACACTCAAATTCTCTACAAACTCTCCATGACTCCTACATTCAAATTATCCTAAAATTCTCCATAAATCTTACATTCAAATTATCCCAGAATCTCCATAATATCTATAAGTTTCCACAAATGCTCCTTAAAATTTCCCTAAAATTCTACCTTTCATTACCACAAGTTGTTCCATCTCCATAAATTATAGGATAGTACCAAAATTCTGATTCCCATCAAACAACTCTTAAGTTGGATGTGAGTCCCTGTGCTTTCCTTCTTAATCTGATCTTTCTGTCGCTTATTGGGTTGGATGTGAGTCCCTAAGCTCTCCTTCCTAATGTAACACTCTGCTACCTCTTGAGTTAGATGTGAGTCTCTGAGCTTTCCCTCTAACATGGTAAACTTTCCTAAATCTCTGCTTCCTTTCCGACAAGTTTCCTGCCCTCCACAAATTCTAGGGTTGATGCAAGATCGTTCGATTCCTTCTAAGTTTCCCTAAATTTCTTCCTCCTTTCCGACAAGTTTTCAACCCTTCATAAATTCCAGGGTAGGTGCAAGGTCGTTCGATTCCTTATAAATTTTTCTAAATTTTTGCTTCCCTTCTGACAAGTTTTTTGCCCTCCATAAATTCCAAGGTCCGTGCAAGGTCGTTTGATTCCTTCTAAATTTTCCTTGATTTTTGTTTCTTTTCCGACAATTTTTTTGCCCTCCATAAATTTCAGGTATGGTGCAAGGTTGTTCGACTACTTCAAATTACCCAAGTTCTCCACATGCATGATATTTCTAAGATTAGTATCAAAATTCTGATAATCATTTCCATGTATGGTATCTAAGTTCTAGTTCTCATCCTTCGGGGTCAGTACTTAAATTCTGATTCTCCTCACTTCTGAGATCTGTACCGAAATTTCGATTCTCATTTTTTAGACTGGTACGTAAATTTCAGTTCTCATCCTTCGGGGTTAAATTCTGATTCTTAACTTTCAAGGTCAGTAAGAAAATTCTAACTCTCCCACAAAATTAAAATTCTTGAATCAAAGTAAAAGTACACACATTTAAAATTCCATAAATTCAAAGCTCAAAATCAAATTTAAAGTCAAGATCAAATGAAAATTTAAATTAGAATTGAAAATCCAAATCTAAAATAATATTTCAAATCAAATTCCACTTTAATTTTCGAATCAAATTGGATCCTCTTCAGAATGTAGAGGCTTGAAATTCATAGCTCCATGATGAAAGTGTTCCACCTGCTTTCCCCAGCTAGAGTTCCTAAGATTTGAATGTTTATATAAGATAATCCCTAGCAGACACTTTCTCGTTGAATTCTATGTCCTGTTTTAACTGTGTTAACTAAGACAGTTGTGTTGTTTTTGTTAATCTCATCGTTCAACACCAATACGTGCAGTGTGCTTGTCCAGCACACCATACCTATTGGGGGTCCATTTGTTGATCTCACTTTTGTTGAGGTCTTGTCTTTCTTTAGCCAGCTTAGGATCTAGCCATAGGACTTAACTGGTGACCATCATAAAAGACTAGTGATCGAAACCTTAGGCCCTAGAAGTTCAAAACACTTTTTTGCTTCACTTGTTGTTTCAAATTCATAAAGACTAACCTCTATGCACTTAGAAGGATTAGACAAAGCATAAGGAAACTCAAGAGGAGTTCCTTATAGGAAGGTCAAGCCTTTGGACTAGCCCTGAGTATTCTGATTTTGGTTAGTCTTGCACACACTCACACCTACACTACACTTACACTCACTACCTCAAACCCTGAACCAATCTTGTCTACCTTTGATCTCCTACTTTTTGGGAACTCATGTGGGTGGTTCCCCAAGCTCTTAGCCCTAGGCTAGGGTTTGGCTAAGACCAACACATGGAGGATCAAAAATGGAGACTTTTTCTTGGTCCATGACTCAAATAAGCTGACCTCATGATCAACATTCTTAACACATCCCAATTTTACCACAAATCCTAACTTTGAACTTTTGTGGGTTATCTCAAATTACCTAGTTGCCCCTACAACCCTAATTTCTGACCAAATTTGCAAAATTTGGCCAAATTACCCAATTTTCTCCAAAAACCATTTCAAAATGTTCCTCACCCCTTAAATTAAATAAATTCACCAAAATACCCAAAAATTCTTAAAATACACCCTAATTATCCAAAATTGCCAAAATGCTCCTCAAATTTCAAAAAATCCAAAATTTTCTGAAAAATTATAAAATCATCCCAAAAAAAACCAATTAAAATCACTTCATTAGACTTAATTTAACCAAATTGATCCACTTTGACCAAAAGCCACAAATTGTTCGTTTTAGCCCAAAATACCCAAATCACCTCCAATCTCTACCCAATTGACGCCAATCCTCCTTAATTCCAATCCTAAACTAAAATTCAGCATGTGTAGACCCAATTCACACAAATTCCAAGCAATTGAACCAATTTCCAAGACCAATTTCAATCCAAATCAAGAACCCCAATTTTGGCCACTTGACCTAAATTCCTCAAATTGAACACCATAACCAAAACAATTTCTTCAATTTTGAATTCCAATCTCTTCATAATTTTCTTATAAGCCAAATTGAACCACCAATTGAACCCTAGCCAAGCTCTAGCCTAACCCAAATCCAACTCTAATCTAAGTTAGCCCAAATTAACCAAGTGTATAATTTCCATAATTCACCTTCCCAACCAACTCATAGTCACTCCAATCCTTTCCTAAAAACTTTGTGACAATCATACACACCACTTTGAACAATCAATTGAACCTAAGACCCAAGCTGAACCTAAATGATCCAACATTGAACCTAAGACCCAAGTTCACCTAAACCTAGCCAAATTGACTAAGCCAAGCCCACTACAGCTAGCAATTGAACCTAGGAGCCACCCTAGATCCACTTAGCCTAACCTAGTTGAGCTATGGACAAATGGTCCCCTAAATTAGGGGATTTATTTCATAAAATACCTAAGATAAAGGGATCTTTGCCAAAACTCATCACCAACTCAAATAATTATCTTAATGGCCTGACCTCTAGCTCACCTGAAAACTTGACCACAACCCCTTGTCTGGCGGGCCGAATTGCAGGAGGAGCCCAAACTGAGAGCCACCTCAATTGAAATCAAACCAATTTTGAACTAGTCCATGTGTCCAATCCTAATTGGCCATTGGAACTACTCAGTTCTCCACCTTAGGAAGTCAATGCACTCAAATTGACCCCCCGAGCTCAGCCAAACCGCCATTTTTATGAAAGAGCTCCTCGTGGCCAAAAGGGAGAGGGCTAAAACCCTTGGGGAAACTCTACCAAAATCTCACCAGAGCTCCTCTAGACCTTCCTGAGTGTAAGGTTACTGTTGTCAGCCACCCTAACCCACTGCCATAAGCTAATTTATCAAGCCAATTCCTTGTCAGAAACAGGACACCTTTCACCATAACTCCACACTCAACCAAATTTCAATTACTTGTGCCCACACTATCTCCAGGTTGAGAGAAGACAATCCCCCACAAAAGCCCCATCAAAGAACCTCTCCAACCTAGACTTCCCTTAGACCCAAAATTGCCACCTGATCGAGTTCTGTTGCAGATCCAAGGAGAGCTCAAACTGGTGCTTGCAGAAGCTGCGCAAGGTCGTAACGAACCTGCAGAACCCATTTAATTGAGGCCTCCCCTCTCAGACTGAGGTATAGAGCTCTCACCTTAACCCGATCCTTATTTGATTCTCCATGTATGTACACTGTATTTCATGTTGTATAAACCACATAGATAGGTTCGTCTAGGCAGATGAGTCTATAGAAACAAACCACACTCAATTTAGTTAAGTCTAGCTTGAGATCTTAGGGCTAGAAGGTGGACGGCTCTCGAGACGAACCAGTTAGGGATGATGAAAGAGCATCGTTGGACTGCACGTGTATTCAGTGGGCTCTGACTGTGTCGGACATGAGATCGATGCATAAAGCGCGAGCCGAGTCAGCACCCACCTGCATGGCAGCATCGAATGAGAGTGCGCCGTGTAGCATTTTGGAGTTGTTGAGGATTGCGTGGCGCTGCGGTGGATAAATAGAAAATTAGGATTTTTTTAATTAATTAATTCAGTGTACTTTAAAAAATGCATAAATTGGTGTAGACACATCATAAAAATAAAATAAAAATACTATAATGCTCAATGAACATAAGAGAATAATGTAGAAATAAATTTGAAGTTATTTGACATGTATTTTATATTTAAAAAATTATGTAAAGTAAGTCATATCTAAGACATAACTCACTTTGAACATTTCACCATAGCATGAGGTTTGGAGGGCTTAAGGATTTTATGGTTAGGGATCTTCCATGATTTTTTCCAATGTCTGAGGGCATCTCTAGCCCGAGATCTTTAATTTTTAAGTTAATCCCCTCTATTTTGTTATAAAAATTATAATAATTAAAATATTAATCAAAAAAATACAAAACTTATTTTGGTAGGTTCACTGTGAGCAGAGGACCCTATAAAAAATATATTTATTTAAATCATTAAGAATGACACTAATGGTAATTAACTCATTAAAATCATTTTAAAATAAAATAATTAAAATATAAATATAAAAATCACAAAAATGACTTTTCACTATTAAAAACAAACAGAGAAACTCCCCATAAAAATTTGAAGTTAATTTACCTACTAAAATGAATTTTTCAAGTTAAATGGTATTTTTGGAATTAAAATAATTATAATAATTATAATATAAGTAAATAAATCATGAAATTAGATTTGGGAGCTCCTAATAATCAGAGAAACTTAAAAAAAATAAAATTGGAATTAAAATAAATATTTCACTTTAAGCCTATATTTTGAATTTTAAAATAATTAAAAATAATTAAAAATCATTAAAAATAAATAAAATATAAAAATTCACCAAAATGTCACATTTGGTCTCCTAATCATTTGAGAGCAATTAAAATAATTTTCAAAAATTTTCTATGTGAAGATATTAATTTTTAAAGGCTTAAAATAATTTTTAAAAGGCTAAAAATGAATTTTCCTTAATTTTGCACTAAAATAATTTCAATAATTAAAGTATAAATTACAAAAACATGAAATTTTTTTCTATGGGTTTCCTGACCTTAGGGAGATTTATGAAAAATATAAAACTTAATTTTCTACATAAATAATATTTTATATTTAATTAACATTCAAAACAAATAAATAATTCTAATAATTAAATAAAAACTCCAAAAATAATGAAAATTGGTCCAAGTGGTCCTCTAACATATATAAACCTCTAATAATTTTCTTATAGATAGATATTTTACTTTGGCTAAGTTATTGAGTTAACTTTAAAAATCTCTAACTTGCATTAAAATGATTATAAAAATTAAATTAAAATCAGAAAAAATCACCTTTTTTTTCCTCTGATGTTTAAATTGACCAATGAGTGGGGTAAAATAAAATTTTCAAAATTATTTGAGTTGAATTTAATGAATTATGAAGTGATAGGCTTTTAGAGGCAAAATTGTACTTATTGAATTTAAGCCATAATTAAATATCTAGGCCTAACCAAAATGAAATGGGAATCATAATTAACATGTTTAGATGACTGAAATATAAGGGACATAATGGTAGAAATTAATCTCACATTTCCTCATATTAAGGATAAAATTGTAATTTTTTGAATTATGAAAATTTGAAAGATAATTAAAATTAAATGGTCCTAAGGTTTGGAGTTTAACTTTGGAAGATAATAATTCACCAATCTAGAACCCCTAGTCCATGATAAACTGATTCTTCAATGTTCTGATAAGGATCAAATACACCACATAACTTAATATTTCTTTAAAAAATTACAAATGTACCCATTAAGTCTTAATTGCTTAGTAGTGAGCTAGGCTTAATCAAAATTTGATTTAATGAGGTTTAGAAAATGAAATATAATCAACTTCAAACATCTTTGAAACACTATAAGTCCAACTATAAAATCAAATTGACTAAAATTCCTAATAAATCAATTTACCCCTAAGGGTCTTCACCCACATAATTCATAAATGAAATATCAAGTGATGATTACCCCACTTAAAGGGATAATTAAAACATCCAAATTCATTAAGCATAAGGGTATATTGTGGATGAATTATTTAGCAAATATAATAAGTTCAAATGAGCTCAAGATGATTTAAGAGGTTGTGAAATTCTAGAGTATTACCCAGGGACTTTTCATAATCTTTTGGATATTTCGAAGGATGACCGAATCTATTATGTTTTGCTTAAGAATAATCATCCTTACAAATGAACAATAAGGAACCCACCAAGTTATGATATAGATTTAGTATGTGCGGTTTAAACCTAATTTCCTTTTATTTGGCATGAAATTTTAAATTTTTTGCAAATTAATATTTGTTTCAAAAGGCTAAACTTTCAGTTGGAGTGCGAGAAGAGGACTGGTACGATTTTACAGTTTACAATGTTTTCTTTTCCTGCATTACTTTACTGCATTTTCTTGTGTGTAAAACTTGCATGTCAAAACAGAAACCTTTTAGGATAGCCACAAAACCAAAACAAAATAAAAATCAAATTCACCGCCACAATAAAACAAAATATAAGACAACTCAAAATTTAATCACAAACAAGTTAAAACCATAATTGCAACTAAATTAAATCGTCTCTATTGGATGATCGGGGATCTCTCGGAGGAGGCAACCTCTGTCTACTAACGAGACTTCCAATGGTGTGAATGAAAGTACTGAATTTATTTAGTTGAATTTAGTAAATTCATCTAGACTAAGTGAATCCGAAAAAAATAGCGGTGCGAACGAGGGAATCGTAAGATCCTAACTGTATCTCTTAATCAAGTTTAATATTTCCTCTTAATAAGACATTAAGAAACATCAATCTAAACATCTTTAAAACAAGACATTCCTATGATCTCTTCAATTTGACACTTCTAAAACTATACCTACTGCAAAGAGGAGCTTGAAGCATACACAGTGGGTAGCACAACCATCTTTGACATCAAAATTCCTTTCTTAGAAATAAACAACAAGCCCTAGGACTTCGAGGTTGTCTGCCTCGTGCAACATAAACTATCACTTTATCTCTTTAGGCCTTTGCACCTCGTACAATATAAGCCCTAAACTCAACTTAGGATTCTGATGTTGTCATTAAATCTGACATATATCCTCCTATCTTACAGGCTATTCACATGATCGATATCAAGTGGATGTAAACCCTAATTAATAAAATTTTTAGGATGAAACATTAAATAATTATCTATAATTGAAATGAAGTAATAGGATAGTTTTGGAAATCACCAAAATTCTTCTCATAGCAATGTTTTCCCCTACCTCTCTCTTCCTTTGGATTCACATAATAACTATTCCAAACTTGAGCACTCACCTATTAGATTTCCTGTTAACACATTATCCTGAAGATCCTATCTTTTGGAAGTCATAAAAAAAATATTTCCTGACCTAAATAAAGAATTTTTTTAGGTGACTTCAGTTATCTAAGATGTAATTAACTATAGAGGCTTGCCCATATAGGAAACTTTAAGACCCCGTATTAATATAAACCCTATCTAGTTGTTTCATGCTAGGTAGGGGAAGTTGTCAGTCAACATAAATAGTTCGCATACCAAACATTTGTCATGGATTCTTTAGTTTATTTGATCAAGACACACCGTAAATAATGTATCCATTCTTCGGGATAGAAACATGGCTTATGGTGTAATGCTTGATTATTTAAACTATTGTATATATGAGATCGGTTTGATTTTGAATTTTAAAAGTAAAATGATATTTTCTAATATATATATATATATATATATATATTTATATAAATTAAAACCTTACAACACCTTTAGAGACCGCCAATGATGGCCTCACTGCCCACTATGTATACTCTGAGCACCTCGTTGCAGCAGTTTTAGTTTTAGAAGTGTCAAATTAAAGAGAGGTAAAAAGTGTCATATTTTGGAAGTATTTAAACTGAGGTGTCTTAAAATTTTATTTGGGGGGGATTCAAGTTGATTATAGTGACACCAGTTAGGATCTCACAGTTCCCTCATTTTGGCACCATTATTTTCTTTAGATTCACTTAGTCTGGATGAATTTACCAAATTCAACTAAATGAAATAAGTACTTTGATTTAGACTATGAGATATCTTGTTAGCAACCATAGATTACCTCCTCTGATGGATTCCCGATAATCTGATAGAGTCTTATTAATGTAGTTGCAATTATGGTTTTGTTTTTGTTTGTGATTAAATTTTGAGTTGTCTTATACTTTGTTTAGTTGTGGTGGAGATGTTGTTTTTTATTTTATTTTGGTTTGGTTTCGGCTTTGTAGCTATCTTAAAAGTTTTAGTTTTGACATGCAAGTTTTACACATAGGAAAATGCAGTAAAGTAAATGCAGGAAAAGAAAACGTTGTAAACTGTAAAATTTTATCAGTCCTCTTCTCACATTCCAGCCAAAATATTAGTCTTTACATTATATATATATATATATATATATATATATATAATTTTGCAAAGAACTTAAAATTGCATACCAAAAAATAGGAAAACATGTTTAAAATGCACCTACCAAAATCCTATGTCATAACTTGGGTGGGTTCCTTTTTGTTCATTTGTTAGGATGATTGTTCTTAATCAAAGCATAATAGGTTCAGTCGTCCTCCAACATATCCAAAATATCATGAAGGGACCAGGGAAATACCCTAGACATTTTATAACCTCTTGAATCATCTTGAGTTCATCTGAACTGATTATACTTACAAAATAATTCATCCACAATATACCCTTATGCTTAATGAATCTTGATGTTTTAATTATTCCTTTAAGTGGGGTAATCATTACTTGATATTTCATTTACAAATTATGTGGTGGAAGGCCCATACGGGCAAATTAATTTGATTATGAGATTTAGCCAATTAATTTAGAGTTGGGCTTGTAGTGTTCCAAAGTGTTTAATGTTGATTATATTCCATTTTCTAAACCTCATTAGCCCAAACTAGATTAAGTCTAGTTCACTACTAAGCCCTTAGAACTTAATGTGTAAGTTTGGAATTTTTATGAATATTTAGGTATGTGATCTTAATCTTTATCAAAATCATTGAATTATCATTTCATCATTAATTAGGAGATTCTGAATTGGTGAATTATTATCTTCCAAATTAAATCCCTCACCTTAGAATCATTTAATTTTAATTATCTTCTGAATTTCCTTAATTTAAGATATTTCAAATTTATTCTTAATGTGGAGAAATGTAAGATTGTTTTCTACTATTAAATCCATTATATTCCAATCATCTAGATATGTCAATTATGATCATTTGTTACATATTTCTCTTTGATTTGGCCTAAATATTTAATTAAGTCTTAAATTCCATAATTATAATTTTGCCCCTAAAGACCTATCACTTCATAAATCATTAAATTTAACTCAAATAACTTTAAAATTTTTATGCATATATGGGTCAATTAAAATATCAGGAGAAAATGTGATTTTTGTGATTTTAATTTAATTTTTATAATTATTTTAATGCAAAAATGGAGATTTTCAGAGTAAATTCAATAACTTAGCCAAAATAAAATATCAGTGCTAAAGAAAATTATTGGAAATTCACCTAGGTCAAAGGACCGACTGGACAAATTTTCCTGATTTTTTGAGTTTTAATATAATTACTAAAATTATTTGTTTATTTTGAGTATTAATTAAATATAAAATATTATTTAAGTGGAAAATTAAGTTTTAATTTTTTTTAAAATCTCTATAAGGTTAGGGAATAATTTCATGTTTTCTTAATTTATATTTTAATTATTAAAATTATTTTATTGGAGAATTAAGGAAAAATCCATTTTTAGCCTTTAAAAATTATTTTATGCCTTTAAAAATTAATATCATCACTTCAAAAATTAGGAAAATTATTTTAACTGCTCCCAAATATTAGTAGACCAAATGTTATATTTATTATTTTTTAATATTTTAGTAATTTTTATTATTTTTAATGATTTTTAATTATTTTTTTAATTATTTTAAAATTTAAAATATAGGCTTAAAGTGAAGTATTTATTTTAATTCCAATTTTATTTTTCTTAAGTTCCTTTTATTATTAGCAGCTTCCAAATCCAATTTCATGTTTTTTTTTACTTATATTTTAACTATTATAATTATTTTAATTCCAATAAGCACCATTTAACTTAAAAAAATTATTTTAGTGGGTAAATTAACTCCAATTAACTATAAATTTTAATGGGGAGCTTCATTGTTTACTTTTAACAGGGGAGAATCATTTTTGTGATTTTTATATTTTCATTTTAATTATTTAATTTTTAAATTATTTTAATAAGTTAATTACCATTAGTATAAATATTAAAGATTTAAATAAATTTTATATTTTTTCTAGTATTTTGGACCACAGTGAACCAACCAAAACAAGTTTTACATTTTTCTGATCACTATTTTAATTATTATAATTCTTATACCAAAATAGTGGGGATTAATTTAAAAATTAGGGATCTCTGGCTAGGGATGCCTCCTGAACTTAGAAAATCAGGGAAGATCTCTAACCACAGAGCCTTTTAGCCCTCCAATCCTCAATCCATGGTAAAATGTTTGGAGTTAGTTATGTCCTAAATATGATATTTGTATCTAATTAATTACAAATTAAACATAAGCTAAATAACCAGCAATTTATTTTCACATTGTTCTCCTTTGTTCACTGAGAATGAGGTTATTTTTATTTTATTTTTGTGAGTTTTCTACACCAAGTTATTAATTTTTTTAAGGTAGATTGATTTAATAAATTTCAATTAATACTATTTTTCTATTTATCCATCGTGGCGCTACGCAATCCTTGGTAGCTCCAAAGTCCTACGTCACGTGCTCCTAATCGACACTGTCATCAAGCTCAGCAGCAATGCATCTTGTGCTTTATGCACCATTCATACGATGCAATCTGAGCAGTCCACTGAATACATGCGTGATCCAACGACACTCATTCATCGTCCCCAATTGGTTCACTCTAAGAGCTGTCCACCTTCCAACCTTAAGATCTCGAGCTAAACTCAACCAAATTGCCTCGGGTTTGTTTCTATAGATTCATTTGACTTAGAAAAACCACCCTATATGGCTTATATGGTATGAAATATAGTATAAATTCATGGAGAATCGAAATAAGCATAGGTTAAGGTGTGAAATCTATACTTTGGTCTGAGAGGTGAGACCTCAATTAAATGGGTTCCACATGTTCATTGTGACTTTGCACAACTCCTGCAAGAACCAATTTGAGCTCTCCTTGGTCTGTACCAGAACTCAATCAGGTGCTGATTTAGGGTCTGAGAGAAGTTTGGGTTAGAGAGGCTCTTTGATGGGGCTTCTTCTTTTTTTGGTGAGGGGATTGTGAGGAGCAAATCAATTTGAGGTTTTAGGCAGCGTGGAGGTGTGGTGGAGTTTGTCCTGCTTTCGACTGAAAATTCAGTGGAAAAATTGGCTCTAGATAGTGGGGATTACGGCCTAAAAACAGTGGGATTGCACTTAAGGGAGTTCAGAGAAGCTCTTGAAGGATTTTACTAGGGCTTCTCCACGGCTCAGGGCATCCTCCTCTCTTAGCAGTGAAGAGCTCAATTTATAGCCATGGAAAAGGGTGGAGCTTAGGGCTTGCTGGTGGGTGCAATGACTTGTTGAGGAGGAAGGATAAACGACACACCCGACCAATGGGGATGAGCCATCTTGGTGGGATAATTTGAGTTCAATTAATGAGGGGTGGCTCTCAATTTGAGCTCCTCTAATGACTAGGCCAGTCAGCCAGGCCTGAGCTGGCGGTCAGGTTAGCAAGTGGGGAGGCATAAATTTGATTAATTAGTTTGGGGATGGCATTAAGTGAAACAATATATGGTTTAGCCTTAAATAGGAGAAGATCCCCTAAATTAAGGGACCCTTTATCCATGACCCATGTAGGTTGGGCTAAGTGTATCTAGGGTGGTTCTTAGGGTCCACTTGATGGTTGTAGGTGGCTTGGCTTGGTCAATTTGGCTAGGCTTGGGTGACATTTGGGTATTGGTTCGATTTGAGTCATTTGGGTTCAGGTTTGGCTAGGTTATGTTTGAGCTTAGGATGGGTTTAAAATTATTGTTCAAAATGGCATGTATGACTGTGATGAAGAGTTTAGAAAGGATTAGAGTGGTTTTGAATTGTTTTGGAGAGTCAAATAGGTGGAATTTGGACATTATTGACATTTTGGGCATGCTGGGTTAGACTTGAGTTTGGGTTAGGCTAGATTTTTGCTAGGGTTCAAATGATGGTTCAATTTGATGTTGGTGATTTCCATGAAGTGTTTTTAATAGAAATGAGGTGGATGTTTTGGGTTAAGGTATTCAATTTGGTGACATTTAGGCATATGACACATTTGGGGCAAATTTGGGGGTTTTGACTTGGGTTAGATTTGGGTGAAGCTTGGTTTCAAATTAGGGTCAATTGCTTAATCATTTTGGTTTATTTGAATGTTATGACGAGATTGGAAAGTAAAATTGGGGACTTGGCTATGGGGTATAATTTGGGGGAATTTGGTCATATGGCCAAATTTGGGGCTTTTGTATTAGGCTAGAAATTGAGTGAGAAATTGAGTCAAATTGGGCTTAGATTTGTTCTGAATTGGGTTTAGGAATGGTTAATTTGAGTTTAAGATTGATATTGAGGAATATTGGGGTCAATTGGGTAGACATTGTAGGTGATTTGTGAATTTTGAGCCTAAAGGGGCAATTTAGGGCTTTTGGTCAATTTGGGTCAATTTGGTTAAATTTGGCTCATGAGTGTGGTTCAAATTGATTTTAGGAATATTTAGGAGGGGTTTGGGAATCTTTGGGCATTTTTGGGTTTTTTGGAATTTGAGGAGTATTTTGGCTATTTTTTGGGGGGGGGGGAATTTTGGGATTTTCGCCAATTTGAAGTATCATGAGTTAATTGTGTGGTGGGGTATATTTTGAAATGATTTTTGGGGAGAAATTGGGTATTTGGGTAATTTTGGGATTTTTTGGCAAATTAGGGTTGTAGGGGCAATTTTGTAATATGGGGGAAGTTTAGGTGTCTAAGGTTCGAAGTTGGGATTTTTGGTAAAATTGGGGTTAATAGAAGAATATCAACCTTTTCAGGCCATGGAAAAGGGGAAATCCCGCTTTTGATCCTCCAGGTGTTGGTTCTAGCCAAACCCTAGTTTAGGGCTAAGATCTTGGGGAACCACCTATATGAGTTTCCAAAAGAGTAAGGGACCAAAGGTACACATGTTCAGTTTAGTGTTTAAGCCAGTGAGTGTAAGTGTAGAATTTAGGTGTATGGATGTATGTGAGTCTAACCCAGACTAGACAACCCAGGGTGAGTCCTAAGACTTAACCATCTTACAGGGAACTCCTATTGAGTTTCCTCATGCTTTGTCTTATCCTCCTAAGTTAGAGGTTAGAATTTAAGCATTTGAACTCCATGTGAAGCAAAGAAGTGTTTTTAAAGTTCTATGGGATAAGGGTTCTATCACTAGCCTTCTAAGATAGTCACCAGGAAAGTCTTATGGCTAGATCCTAGGTCCTTCTACAGAAATATTAGACCTCAATAAAAGTGAGGTCAACACATAATAACTGGTAACTCCCATAGATGTAATAACTAATAACTCTTCGAGACAATAATAACCAGTAACTTCCATGACCTAATAACTTATAACTTCAAGGGGCATAATAACTTATAACTCCCATAGACATAATAATTTGTAACTTCTAGTGGCAATGATGTAATTTTCAAGATATCCTTATGATATATAAATATGAGGATCTTTTTCATGTAAAGGGGAGGAGGTTATTTGGGATTTTAAACTCTTTTGGTACTCTCCCATTCAATTGCAACAACTTCTTTTAACATATAAAAGGGGTTCTAAGATCCTGAAAAAAACCCCCACTTTGTTAAACGAAGGATAATCATTATTTTACTCCTCCCCCCCTCTCTCTCTCTGTCTCACTCTTCTCAAGTCCCTCGGTGCAGATGCTTTATGCCTTGAGCATGGGCCATATAATAAAATTGGATTCAACATCCTAAAATGTCAATGAGTCCTCCACTTGAAAAGTACCTATTTTTATGCCCTATTTATGATTTAATTTTTAAGGATATTATGCTTTAATGAAAGGTAATTTTATATTTTTTGATATAGGTGATGACAAAAAGAGTTCAAGAAGGAAAATGGAGCAAAAAGAAGCAAAAACTAGAGCTAAAATGTAAAGTTACCAAAATTATAGGTCTGGCGTGTAGGCGCCAGAATCCGGCACCTAGGCGCCAGTTCGATACTGAAGCAATTAAGATTTTTGACAACTTTAGGCAGTTATTTTGACTGTGTTAAGCTGTTATCAGACCTTCTAGAAGACTGGAAGTTACTCCTGATACATGGGACATGTGATACAGTGCATGTGGACACACAAAAATGGTTTTAATCGTAAAGAGGTGCGATCCAAAGTGAAGGGGTACGAAGATCTGGTCATGGAGTTCGGCGCCTAGGCGCCAGATCCCGGTGCCTAGGCGCCACAGTTACTTTCTAAAAGATTCATTGAATTTGGATGAATTTTGAAGAGGTGCCTTAAGCAACCCCTGGTCATTTTTGAAGCTCTATAAATAAGAGACATTTCTATAGAAAACAAAGCTCTCTCGTTCCTGGAAATAGTTCTAGAGAGCCATCAAATACTTTTCTTAAGTATTTAGTGAGTTTATTTTTTTTTATTTTAGTTACTTTGAGTGTTTCTACTCAATTCCCTGAGTAGTAAGTGAGACTTTGCAAGAGTTGGTACTGTTGAAGTCTTGTACTTTGCACTGGAGTTAGTAGGAGTCAAAGGATCACTTGAAGGAACATTTCAGATAAGTATTTGTAACTTGGTTCAAAGTTTTATAAATATATTTTATTGTGTGAATTCAATGTGTTCTGAGTACTTACTTTTCTTTCTCCTTTCAACCATGAAAAGATAATAAAGATAATTTGATTTCGTTGGAGAACTTAAACATAATTTTAAAAATTATTGTGATTATATTCATACTTGATCTTAATTTACTTTTTAAACTGGCCATTCGAATTGTTAAAATTTGTTGAAGAATTCTGAGACCTATCTGGAGATGAGTTCTTAACTAGTAGATATCACATGAATCCTTGGGTAATCGAAGGCCATGTGCGGATTATTCATGGTGAAGTGCAAATAAATAGGAAAAATATTATTTATTGGGTGTAGAATTAATTAGTTTTTAAAGTGACAGACTAAATTCTATTAATTTGGTTTATAGAAAGGGAACGGGTCACTAGTAGAGCCGACCAAAGCCACCCTTGGACATCTAGAAGTGTGAGTCTAGATTAACCTATTCTACTAATAATACATCCTGAACTAATCTATAGATTAGCTAATGTTCTTTATACTATTGAGCAAAGGTAAAAAGTAGGAATGCTTTTATTTGGCGCAATACCATAATTTCAAGTTCTCCACGAATGATAGTTTTTCTGAAAAATTTTAGATTAGTTGAAAAGGAGAAAATTGTTTTATTTATACTTGCATCAACCTTTACTTTATTGCTACTTCATTTACATTTGGTAGAAATTTTATAAAACTTAAAATCTGATTTTTGAAAAGAAATAAAAATTATAATTACTTTTAATTTGAAAATCTATTAATTTCTAAAATTAATCTTCCCTGTGGGATCGATAACCAGGACTCCAATAAAGCCCTGTATTACTGGATACGATACATATACTTGCATAGTACCTCTGGTGTGCAAAATATTTTCTAAAATTATATATTTATTTTTGCATACTACCCTTTTGAAATATAAATTAAAGGATAAATTATAGGCATAGTTACTGGTCGAGGTCATCACAGTTTTTGGCGCCATTGTCGGGGAGGTGAAAGACAATTTTTAGATTTTTTCAAATTAAAAATATTTTATATACACTTTTATTTCTTTAAAAATACAAAAATATTTACAAAAACAAATATACCAAAAAGATTTTATTTTATTTTATTTTCAAATCCTTTTATTTAATTTTTATGCATAGTTCTGGATCTCAAGGATTATTACCTTTTGATTCTGAATTAGAAAGAACTGTTAAAAGAATTAGAAAAGTAAAACAAATTAAAAAATATCAAGAAATGGCTAACTTACATAACAATAATGAAAATCCAATAGAAATTAATGAACAAAATGCTTATAAACCATTAAGGGATTATGCAAACCCTACAGCTGATGAACTTCATATTAGTATTCAAATGCCTAGTGTAGATGCTAATTCTTTTGATCTTAAACCTTCTATTATTCAAATGGTTCAAAATAATTAATTTGGAAGAACACCAAGTGTAGATCCAAACTTACAGCTTGCTAGTTTCTTAGAACTTTGTGCTACCTTTAAATATAATAATGTTTCTGATGCTGCAATTAGGCTTAGACTCTTTCCTTTTTCCTTAAAAGATAAAGCAAAGATGTGGCTAAACTTAATAGAAACTGGTTCTGTTAAAACTTGGGCAGATATGGCACAAAAATTCTTTGCTAAATATTTTCCTCCTTCTAAAACTGCTAAATTAAGAAATCTTATTACTTCATTTATTCAATTTGATGGAGAAACAATTTATGAAACATGAGAAAGATTTAAAGAGCTATTAAGAAAATGGCCTCATCAAGCTTTACCAGATTGGTTAATTATTCAAACATTTTGTAATGGAATTATTTGATAACTTAGATCTATTATAGATGTTACTGCTTGAGGTTCATTAATGGCTAAGACATTTGATGAATCTTATACCTTAATTGAAGAAATGGCTAACAATTTTTTTTAATGGCCATCTGAAAGGGTTAATCCTAAAAGAGTGGCAAGTATTCAAGATAATAAAGCCTTTTCTATTTTAGCTTCATAAGTGACTGCGACATCTAAGAAATTAGATAATTTTTCTATTAACGTATCCCATGTAAGTAATGACAATTCTGCAAATATTGATGATTCTCAAACAACGGAGACATTGCAAGCTATTGCTAGTAAAACTAATAACCCTTATTCGAATTATTATAATCCAGGTTGAAAAAATCACCCTAATTTTAATTGGAGTAATGGACATCAACAATGGGGTAATAGTCAAATTAATCAAACTGGGAATTGAAACAATCAAGGAAGTTCAAACTTTAGACCTGCTTGTCCTCCTGGTTTTAACAATCAACAAAAAAAGTTATCTTTAGAAGAGTTGTTCTTGCAACTAAGTAATCAATTACAAAGTCAAAACACTGCTATTTAATATATTAAGAATCAGATGGGACAAATTGCTAATTTAATTAATTATAGACCTCAAGGAACACTTCCTAGCAACGTCGAAATTAATCCAAAAGAAATTGGAAAAGACCATGAACAAGGAAAAGCTGTACAACTTAGAAGTGGAAAGGAATTAAAAGAGAAAATTCAGAATGAAATTGAAAAAAGAGAGAGAGGTTAAAGAGATTTTAAAACCTAAAGAAACTCTTTCTCCAAGTAAAGATCAAATTGTAATTCCTATTGAAGTGGAAGTTGAAAGATGACTACCACCTTTTCCTCAAAGATTAAAACAACAGAAGCTTGACCATCAATTTTCTAAGTTCTTTAGGATTTTTAAGAAACTTACCATCAACATTCCTTTTGCTGAAGCTTTGGAACAAATGCCGAGTTATGAAAAATTTATGAAGGATATTTTAAGCAGAATGAAAAATTGAAGCTTATGAAACAGTTGCATTAAGTGAAGAATGTAGTGCAATAATTCAAAAGAAACTACCTCAGAAGCTTAAAGATCCTAGAAGTTTCACTATACTATGTGCTATTGAAGAAAAAATTTGTGGAAAAGCCTTATGTGATTTAGGAGAAAGTATTAACCTCATGTCATTTTCTATCTTTCGAAGGTTATATTTAGGAGAGATTTCTCCCACCAATGTCACCCTTCAATTAGCTGATTGATCTATTACTTATCCTAAAGGAGTTATAGAGGATGTCCTTATTAAAGTGGATAAATTTATCTTCCCTGTGGATTTTATTGTACTGGATATGGAAGAAGATAAAGAAATACCTATTATTTTAGGGAGACCTTTTCTAGCTATCGGACATGCTATGATTGATGTGCAAAAAGAATAATTAACAATGAGAGTTAATGATCAAGAGATAACATTTAATGTTCTGAAATCAATGAGGTATCCTAATAAAGAAAAATGATATCGGATGGATATTATTGATTCTATAATTGAAAAGCATAATCAAGAAAAATGTAATGTCATTTCTGAAGAAAAAAATGATAAATCTATGTTATATAATGAGTCATTAACTGAAGAAATTGAAGAAGTGAATGAAGAAAATTTATTTGAAGAAACTCATTATATTCATGATAATTGGGAAAGTATAGACACAACTGAAAATGATATACTTTTACCCTCAGTTGAAAAAACCCCTGAACTGGAATTAAAAATGTTATCTGCACATTTAAAGTATTCATTTCTTGGAAATTCATTAACTTTACCTACGATTATATCTTCAGAACTAAGAAAAGACCAAGAAGAAAAATTAATAAGATTTTTGAAAAACTATAAGAAAGCTTTTGGTTGGGCTATTACAGATATAAGAGGAATAAGCCCTTCAATCTGTATCCATAGGATTTTAATGGAAAAAAAAATTGTAAACCTACTATTAAACCTCAAAGAAGATTGAATCAAATTTTGAAAGAGGCTATTAAAAAAGAGATTTTAAAATGTTTAGATGCTGGAATTATTTATCATATTTCAGATAGTCAATGGGTAAGTCCTATTCATTGTGTTTCGAATAAAGGAGGAGTAAATGTCATTGTTAATGATAAAAATGAATTAATTCCTATAAGACAAGTTACAAGATGGCAAATTTGCATTGATTATCAAAAATTAAACTATGCCAATAGAATGTATCATTTTCCTTTACCTTTCTTGGATCAGATGTTGGATAAATTAGCTGGACACTCATATTTCTATTTTTTGGATGGATATTCTGGTTATCATCAATTACCTGTTGCTCCTGAGGACCAAGAGAAAACAACATCTACAAGTCCTTATAGAACATTTGCCTTTAGAAGAATGACTTTCGGTTTATGTAATGCATCAGCAACTTTTTAGAGATGTATGATGTCAATTTTCTGTGATCTAATTGAAAAGGAATTGAAGTATTTATGGAAGATTTTTCAGTATTTGGAACTTCATTTGTTTCTTGCTTGGAAAATATAACAAAAGTTCTGAAAAGATGTGAAGAAACAAATTTGGTTCTAAACTGGAAAAAATGTCAGTTTAAGGTCACAGAAGGATTTGTACTTGGACATAAAATTTCACAAAAAGGAATGGAAGTTGATCAGGCAAAAGTGAAAATTATTGCTGAACTTCAACCACCTACTACTGTTACTAATGTGAGAAATTTTTTGGGTCATGCTAGATTTTATAGAAGATATATAAAGGATTTTTCTAAAATTGCTAAACATCTCTGTCATTTATTAGAAAAAGAAGCTAAGTTTGAATTTAATGAAGACTGTCTGAATGCTTTCAATATTCTAAAAGAAAAATTAATCACTGCACCTGTCATTGTTACACCTAATTGAAGTAAACCTTTTGAATTAATGTGTGATGCAAGTGATTATACAATTGGAGCTATATTGGGACAAAAATATGAGAAAATTTTCAAAGTTATATATTATGCTAGCAAAACTCTTAGTGGAACTGAAATAAATTACACTACTACTGAGAAAGAGCTCTTAGCAATTGTATATGCCTTTGATAAATTTAGACCTTATCTTCTTGGGACCAAATGTATCGTACATACTGATCATTCCACTATTAAGTATTTAATGTCTAAAAAGGATGCTAAACTTAGATTAATAAGATGGGTTCTACTTTTACAAGAATTTGATTTGCAAATAATGGACAGAAAAGGAGCTGACAACCAAATTGTTGATCATTTATCAAGAACTAAAAATGATAGTGAGAAGATTACAGAAGAAAACAAAAATGAGAAATTCTCTAATGAACAGTTATATGTTATTCAAGGATTACAAACGCCTTCGTATGCAGATATAGTTAACTATTTGGTTAGCAATATTTTACCATATGGATTGAATAGCAAATATATTAAGAAATACAAAAATGATTCAAAATCATATATTTTGGAAGATCTTCATTTATTTAAACTAGATAGAGATTCTGTGATTCGAAGATGTGTACCTTATGAAGAAACTTTTACAATTATTCAAAAATGTCATGATTCTAAATTTGGAGGACACTTTGGATTGGATAAAACTACATTTAAAATTTTAAATTCTGGATTTTATTGGCCTACATTATTCAAAGATGTTGAACATTATGTGAAAACTAGTGATCGATGTCAAAGAATGGGGAATATATCTAGAAAAGATGAAATTCCACTATGTTATATATTAGAAATTGAGATTTTTGATGTATGGTGTTTAGACTTTATGCGGCCTTTTATACCATCTTCTGGAAAGATTTATATTTTATTAGCAGTTGATTATGTTTCAAAGTGGATTGAAGTTGTAGCTTTACCTAACTGTGATTCCAAAAGTGTTTCAAAATTTTTAAAGAAAATGATTTTTACAAGATTTGGAATGCTGAGGGTTGTCGGCATTATTTTTAGGTTGTGTGTTTTATTTTAAAAAGAGGGTCGCCTAACAGAAGTTGTCGGCGAATTTTTAATTTAGTTTAAATAAATAATTTGAAAGGTAGTATTTGATTTTAAAAATAATTTTAAATTTGAAGATTTTAAGATATGAAATCAAACCGACCTCACATCCCAAATAATTTATATAAACGAGCACCGCACCACAAACCGTGTATCTATCCCTAAGGATAGACACAATGCTCGACGATGGGGCTCGATTAAATAAAATAGAAGATTTGTGACATCCGTTCAGCCTGCGAACCAATTTTATAAGCCGACAAATTCCCCTGCTTAATATAAATGAATTAAGTAGGGTTTATATTAACTGGGTTCTTTAAAATTCCCTATAAGGGCAAGCCCCTATAGTTAATTACATCTTAAGTGACGGGAATCACCTAAGAAAACTCTCGATAATAATCAGTAATTCTGCTCTCAAGAATTTCAAAGTTTAGGGTTTTCAAGGGATTGAATTTTGGAATTTCAATAGGGAATGAATCAAATTTGGAACATTTTGTTCTGAGAATTCAAAGGAAGAAAAGTAGGAGAAATCACAGATTCGAAGTGAACTCTGTTGACCTCATTTTTGATGAGGTCCTCTCTTCTTCCCTTTAGTACTTAGGATCTAGCCTTAGGCTTTTCCTTTGACTATCTTAGAGGACTAGAATTGGGACCCACCTTTTAGAAATTCAAACCACTTCTAAACTCCCCGCAAACTCCACAAACTTGACTATAGACCCCTAATCACCTAGAGGGTTGAAATCAAATGTGGAAGTTTAAAGGATGAGTTCCTATAGGACTCTTCGGCCTTAGGATCGCCACAGGTGGCCTCGGTCCAGTGAAGGGGCTGACTTACACACACACTACACTTATACACTACACCTACACACTACACTTTCACACACCTCCTAAAAACACACCCATACCCAACTTGACCTCCCGACTCATGTAGGTGATTCACATGGATGGTCCTTAACCCCTAAGCCCTTGGCTAAGAGGGTTAGGAACAACATAATGGATGCCTCAAATGAGTCCCTTCATGGCTCATGTGGGCTTGATATGGCTTCATGGCTCAACCAAAATGATTTCATTCCACTCAAATTCACCCAATCTTTAATTTCCCAAATTTTCAATTTTTGACCCCCAGGACCCTACACCCGCCTAGCATACCCAAAACCCTTGAAATCCTCCAAAACACCTAAATTACCCAAAATTCCTCAAAATTATTCCCAAACATTTCCACACCACTCAAATTGATCAGTCATAGCCAAAAATACCAAAAATTCCAAAAATACCTCCCAATACCCTCCAAATACCTAAAGTACCCCTCTTGACCCAAAAATCCAAAAATTCAGAAAATTCCCAGAAAATTCCAGAAAATCCCAAATATTCCCAATTTCATTTTGTCACACTACACCATGGGCCAATTTTGTCAATATACCCTACTTTTGTCAAAACCCCCAATTTAACCCATTTTAACCCAAAGTGAACCCAATGTCAAACCAAACCTATCCAATTGACCCAAATTTTGGTCCAATTCAATTCTAAACTTCAATTCAATATTCCCAACACCAATCTAGACCAAATCCAAGTCCAATTTGATTGACATTTGGATCCAATTTCACTTTTGGCCTTAAAGCCCAATTTGGACCCATGACCCAAACTTAACCCAAACTCACCCAATTCAACTCCAATTAATCCCAAATATTTTCTAAATCTCCCTTAACATCCCTAAAAGCAAAACACTAACATGATTTGACCAAAATTTAGACCCAAATCCCACTCAAATTCAACCCAAAGCTAAAAGGCCCAATTTTGACCTAAACCCAAGCCTAACCCAAATGAGCTCAAACCTCAAAATTAAAACCCAACCAAAGTAAAAACCTCTTTGAGACACTCCCATAAACATTTCCCAACATTAATTTTACATCAATTTTAACCCTAGCCCAACATTGGCCCAAGTTAGCCCAATTTGACCTACATTGGCCCATTTACCAAAGAGGCCTAAATCCAACCCCATTCAAACCCAAATCACTCCAAACTCATTTCAAATCACTCATGACACATCCATGAGCTAAACCCAACAATTATTTGTCCCAAACTTTTACCAAAATTTCATCCCAAAATCCATTTTAAAATTCAAAAGGCCCATTCCTTAAACCATCTTAAAAGCCCATCTAAAACTCTTTCAAAAAGCCCAAAATCTACCCTAAAGCCCACATGACATCTCCATTTGCCATCCACTTAATTAAAGCCATTACCTAAGTCCTAAATTCATCATCAAATAATTCCAAATCAAGCCTCATGCCAAATCACCCCTAAATACCAAAATTTTCCTTAAACCCATTTCCATGAAATTGACTTCACTTTTCCCAAGCCAAAGGTGAACCATGAAGCCATGCATGAGCCACATGGGAGCCATGCGAGCCATGGAATCTACTTTCCACCTCACCATACCCAAGATGGCAAGAGGAGGAGGCCCTTTCCATGTTCTCTTAAGAGTGATTAACCACTTCCATGACTCCACTAAACCACGCTTAGACTTAATTGTACTTGGATTGTGACTCGACCCCACTAATCAAGCCGATCCAAGTGACTTTCCCTTCAGCCCAAATTGACCTTGGAGGGTGAACCTAACCCAAAACCAAGGGTTGACCCATTTAGACCCAAAACTAGCCCTTTCCCATTCCATTTTGATTCAAAGCCTTTACACATGTCCATGGCCAATTGATTGCACAAACCTCTGAGCTCCCGACCCACCCGGACTCCGAGGGTGACCCATGCCCGCCGGCCAGCCGCCCGGGTCGCCGGAAAACACCATGGTCGAGAGCTCACATGTGAGCCCAACTTGGAATTCTCACCCGCCGAGCCGCCCCATCCCTGCGTGGCCATTGGAGCCGTTCTTCTCTTGCCAAGAGCAGGTCGATCCCAAGCCCTAACTCTAACTGGGAGGCCCTCCACCCTCTCCTATTTAAACACCACCCCTCTCGGCCATGAGAGGTGCTGAAAAAAACCTTAAGGAAACTCTGCCAAAATTGTTCCAGACTCCTCCCCATACACAGAGCACTTGATCCCCATCGAGATCCCCCCGCCATTTCTTCTCGCGAGCTCAATTTCGTAGTCGAAATCTAGGCCCAAAACCAGGACACTTCTCCACAGTGAGCCAATCCCCAAATTGATTGGTTCTACACCTTCACCAGACCAAGGGAAGGTGTCCACCAGCAAAAGCCCCATCTCCAGGCCACCCAGTTGCTCCAGCCTCCAAGCTTTGTGATCGGGCTTAGTCGAAATCCCACCTAGACAATTCACTGCACCGGGAGACTTCATCCGGAGCTTGTCGGGATCCAATCGAAGGTGCAACAACACTCAGATCGAAGCCACACTTCTCTAAGCAAAGGTATGAGCTAATTCTTCATCCCGAGCTTCTGGAGATTCTGCATTTCAAATGCTTTAATTTCAATGCATGATCACCGTATAGATGTATTCGTCTCTTCAATACGAATCCATAGAGTATAAGAACACGAAAATCCATTGAGTATCGAGTGAGATATTAGGGATTTAGTGTGGACGGCTCTCGGGTGAGGACACTTAGGGACGATGAACGGATGCCGTCCATTCAATACACGCGTGGACGGACGGCCAGGATCGCGTCGGATCAGGAGACAGTACGAGAACTACGGGGCCCGGGATGCTGACTCAGATGGCGGCATCGAATGGGAGCGCGACGCGTGTGCGTTCGGAGCTGACGAGGTTGACGCGGCGCCGCGTGGATAAATAGAAAATTAGGGATTTTTCTGATTTATTTAATTCCCTAAACTTCAAAAATTCATAACTTTGTGTAGAAAAATCAGAAAAATAAAATAAAAATACCCTCTCGCTCGGTGAATCGAGAAGAATAATGTGGAAAAGAAATCATTTAATTTCATCAAGTATTTTATTTTTAATAATTTATTTACTCTCTGCTTATTTTTAATTCTCCATGCATGTATACAATTCACCATGGCATGAGACCATAGGGCTTTTGAAGCCTCTAAATTTGGGAACATTCCCTGAATTTTCCAAAGTCGAGGCCATCCCTATGAAGAGTTATTGATTTTTCAAATTCATGTTACCGTTTTGAGTATTTTAATTCCAATAAATAGCATGTTGTGAAATAAATTCTAGGAAAATTTGGTGATGTTCCTTGTTACTAGAGGGACCTAGGAAAAATAGGTTTTGAGTTAGTTCATTTAAAATAACCGTAATTGGCTTAAAAACCCAAAATATGTCTCTAATTAATTAGAGCTAACCATACATCAAATTGACTTGAAATCAATTCTCCATTGACCTTTAGGATCAGAGGAATCCACCATAAAAGTTTGAGGTCAATTGGACTTGGTTAGCCCTACTAAATGGGTTGATTAAGCCACTTAGTCATTTTAAACTTTAAAAATTCATAACTTTCAAAATATCTTTCAAAATTTCACCAAATTGGTTTTGGAGCCTCTTTGATATTAGGAGAATTTAAGAAAATTAAAATTTCAATTTTCTAAAAAAGTTGATTTTTAATATTATTTTAATATTTTTAATAATTAAAAAATAATAAAAATCACAAAAATAATAAAATTCACCAAAATGTCACATTTTGAATTTTAATCACTTAGGAACAAACCCCATATTTTTCTTAGGTCTATTTAGTGAGATATTAAATTTTAAAGCTCTAGGGTAATTTTAAAATTAAAAAAATGTATTTTCTAGCATTTGCACTAAAATAATTATAATAAATCATAGAAAAATCAAAAAATTGCAAAATTTGATTTTCTGATTTCCTTGATATCAGAGAGATTTTTAAAAAATATAAAATTCATTTTTCAACATTTATTTTATTTTTAAATTAATTAACACTCCAAAACTTAAAATAATTATAATAAAAAAAATATAATTCAAAAAATCACCAAAATTGGTCCAATGGTCATTAGGAATGTCCTCTAATTTTCTTAAGGACAGAAGCTTTCCCTTTGTCATGTTATTAAATTTTCCTTGGAAATCTCTATTTTCTACCAAAAATAATTATATAAATAAATTAAATACAGAAAAATCACATTTTCTCCTCTCATGTATTTATTGACATATGAGTGAAGTCACATAAAAATTTTAAGTTCATTTGAGTTCAATTTAGTGAGTTATGAAATTATTAAGCTTAAAGGGTAAAGTGGTAATTAAAATTTTTAATCCTTAATTAAAACTCTAGGTTTAATGAAAAATTAACAAGTAAAATATTTGATCCTAATCTGATTTGGATGATTGAAATTTAAATAATTAAAGGGTAGAAACTCATTAAACAATTTAAAATAATTAAACCTTAATTAAATAATTGATTAAATTTGGAAGAATAATAAAATTGTAATTATTAAAATAGGGATATTATTAGGAAGAGATTTATTCTTTAATTTAAAAATCCCTAAATTAATTATCTCATTAATATTCAATTCTTAATTAAAATGATAACTCAAATTCAAAACATTAAAAGACTTAATCGTTAAACTAAAATTAAATTATTAAATTCTTTTAAAATTTTAATTAAAATTAAAAAAAATTAAATTAAATTAAAAATTAAATTAAATTAAGTAAATTAAATTGAATTAAATTAAATTAAATAAATAAATTAAATTAAATTAAATTAAATGAATTAAATTAAATTAAATTAAATGAATTAAATTAAATTAAATAAACAAATTAAATTAAATCATATCAATTAAAATTAAATTAAATTAAATTAAATTAAATTAAATCAAATTAAATTAAATTAAATTAAATTAAATTAAAATTAAATCAAATCAAACTAAATTAAGTTAACATCAAACCAAATTAAGTTAAATTAAATTAAAACTAAATTAAATTAAATTAAATTAAATCAAATTAAAATTAAAAAGTTGAATTAAATTAAAGATTAAATTAAATTAAATTAAATTAAATTAAATTAAGTTGAATTAAATATAACATCACCAAAGACATAAAGAATTCAAAATAAATCTAAAATAACTTGAACACTATTCCAAATTTAAACCCATTAATGGAAATTAAACTAAATCACAAACCATTTGAATACCGATTTACCCTCAAAAGCTTTAGTTATCATGACTCATAAACAGAATATTAAATGAAATGTTATTTCACCTATAGGATATTCAAACGTCCTAGTTTACTGAGCAAGATAACAAAACTTGAAATTCTTGGACGATTAATTCATTTGTATAATTAAATTCATTTGGACTTAAAACAATTCTAGCAATATTGAAAAGATGTTTAAGATCCTTCTTAAACACTTTCTCGATATGATAAGATGTTTATAAGAACAATTGAATTTAATTGTTCTTTGATGAAGAAAATCGTCCTCAAACCAAAACACAAGGAACCTAGACGTCATAGGAAAAGACTAGCTATAGGATTAGGAATTTGGTAGAAAACCATAACCCTTACCTTAGCTTTACCTAGGAATTTGCTTAAATATTCTAATTGTGTTTTAAGTGTAGCTTGGGATGACGGGAAGACCCTCCAGGTACGCTTTTATTTTATTGTAATTTACTTTCTTGCAATTTACATTGTTGTAATTTCATTAATCGCATCGCACTTACTTTTCTTGCATGATAAACAACTGTTGCATGAAAACCCACACCTTTAGGATAGTCCCTAAAACTGAAGCCAAAACTAAGTTAAAAGTTATTGCAAGATAAAATTCACCGCCACAACATTTCAAAATATAAAACAACTCAAAATTTAATCACAAACGGAACACAAAACTACAATTACAACTAAATTAAAACGTCTCGTTGGATGATCGGGAATACCTCGGATGATGTAACCTACGTGTTTCTAACAGGATTTCCCACGGTCCAAATGAAAGTGTGGAACTCATTCGGTTGAGTTTAGCAAATTCATCCGGACTAAGTGAATCCGATAAAAATAATGATGCGGAAGGATGGAACCGTGGGATCTTAACCGGTGTCTTTATAATCAACTTTAAGATTTGTTTTAATTAAAACATAAAAAAAAACACTTGGAAATTAAGATTTTCTCTAAACCAAAACACTTTTCTCATCCCCTGATTTATGATTTCTAAAACTAAAACTCTGCAACAACAAGGAGCTCGGAGCATGGTGGGCAGCACGGCCATCGTCATCAGCAAAACCTGAGTCTACTTCAGCAAAACTTTCCTAGAACTAAATAACAAAGCCATAGGATTTCGAGGTAGTTTGCCTAGTGCAACATAAATCCTCAACTCTTCGTTAGGCATTTGCATTGCAAATTAAGCCCTAACCGGTCTTAGGATTCCGAGGTAGTCGTCCGATACGACATAAACCCTCACATCTTCGAGGCTATTTGTATGATTCTATCATATAAATATAAGCCCTAATTAATTAAAATTGGCAAGATTGAAATACTAAATAAACATTAGGACTTTCCTAAATCCAAGCCAAACAATAGGATAATCGGGAAATCACCGAAGTTCTCTTCGGATCCATAATTTCTCCTACCTTTCTTCTTTTGAATTCTCAAAACAAAATGTTCCAAACTTGATCCATTCCCTATTGAAATTCCAAAATTCAATCCCTTGAAAACTTAAACTTTGAAATTCTTGAGAGCAGGATTATTGATTATTATCGAGAGTTTTCTTAGGTGATTCCCGTCACTTAAGATGTAATTAACTATAGGGGCTTGCCCTTATAGGGAATTTTAAAGAACCTGAGTAATATAAACCTTGTTTAATACTTTCATATTAAGCGAGGGAATTTGTCGGCTTATAAAATTGGTTCGCAGACCAAAAGGATGTCACAAATCTTCTAGTTTATTTGATCGAGCCCCACCATCAAGCAGTGTGTCTATCCTTAGGGATAGATACACGGTTTGTGGTGCGGTGCTTGTTTATATAAACTATTTGGGATGTGAGATCGGTTTGATTTCATATCTTAAAATTTTCAAATTTAAAATTATTTTCAAAATCAAATACTACTTTCTAAATTATATATATATTTAAATTAAATTTAAAATTTAAATTCGCCGACAACTTCTGTTAGGCGACCCCCTTTTCAAAATAAAACACACAACCTAAAAATATGCCGACAAACTCCGGTAATTTCCCGACTATCCTATTGTTTGGCTTAGATTTAGGAATGTCCTAATGTTTATTTAATGTTTTAATCTTGCCAATTTTAATTAATTAGGGCTTATATTTGTATGATGAAATCAAACAAATAGCCTAGAAGATGTGAGGGTTTATTGTCGTATCGGACGACTACCTCGTAATCCTAAGACCGGTTAGGGCTTAATTTACAATGCAAATGCCTAATGAAGAGTTGAGGATTTATGTTGCACTAGGAAAACTATCTCGAAGTCCTATGGCTTTGTTATTTAATTCTAGGAAAGTTTTGCTGAAGTAGACTCAGGTTTTGCTGATGACGATGGCCATGCTGCCCACCATGCTCCGAGCTCCTTGTTGTTGCAGAGTTTTAGTTTTAGAAGTCATAAATCGTGGGATGAGAAAAGTGTTTTGGTTTAGAGAAAATCTTAATTTCCAAGTGTTTTCAATATTTTAATTAAAACAAATCTTAAAGTTGATTATAACGACACCGGTTAAGATCCCACGGTTCCATCCTTCCGGCATCATTATTTTTATCGGATTCACTTAGTCCAGATGAATTTGCCAAACTCAACTGAATGAGTTCCACACTTTCATTTAGACCGTGGGAAATCCCGTTAGCAATACGTAGGTTACATCATCCGAGGTATTCCCGATCATCCAACAAGACGTTTTAATTTAGTTGTAATTGTAGTTTTGTGTTCGTTTGTGATTAAATTTTGAGTTGTTTTATATTTTGAAATGTTGTGGCGGTGAATTTTATCTTGCAATGACTTTTAACTTAGTTTTGGTTTCAATTTTAGGGACTATCCTAAAGGTGTGGGTTTTCATGCAACAGTTGTTTATCATGCAAGAAAAGTAAGTGCGATGCGATTAATGAAATTGCAATAATGTAAATTGCAATAAAATAAAAGCGTACCTGGAGGGTCTTCCCGTCATTTCAAGCTGCACTTAAAACACAATTAGAATATTTAAGCAAGTTCCTAGGTAAAGCTAAGGTAAGGGTTATGGTTTTCTACCAAGTTCCTAATCCTATAGCTAGTCATTTCCTATGATGTCTAGGTCCTTTGTGTTTTGGTTTGAAGACGATTTTCTTCATCAAAGAACAATTAAATTTAATTGTTCTTATAAACATCCTATCATATTGAGAAAGTGTTTAAGAAGAATCTTAAACATCTTTTCAATATTTCTAGGATTGCTTTAAGTCCAAATGAATTCAATTACACAAATGAATTAATCGTCCAAGAATTTCAAGTTTTGTTGTCTTCGCTCGATGAACTAGGATATTTGAATGTCCTATAAGTGAAATAACATTTCATTTAATATTCTGTTTAGGAGTTATGATAACTAAAGCTTTTGAGGGAAAATTGGTGTTCAAATGGTTTGTGATTTAGTTTAATTTCCATTTAATGGGTTTAAATTTGGAATAGTGTTCAAGTTATTTTAGATTTATTTTGAATTCTTTATGTCTTTGGGGATGTTATATTTAATTCAACTTAATTTAATTTAATTTAATTTAATTGAGTTTTAATTTAATTTAATTCAATTTAATTCAAATTAGTTTGATTTGATGTTAGATTAAATTAATTTGATTTGATTTAGTTTTAATTTAATTTGATTTGATTTAATTTAATTTAATTTTAATTCATTTAATTTAATTTAATTTGTTTATTTAATTTAATTTAATTTAATTTAATTCAACTTTTAATTTTAATTTAATTTAATCCAATTTAATTTACTTAATTTAATTTAATTTTTAATTTAATTTTATTTTTTTTAATTTTAATTAAAATTTTAAAAGAGTTTAATAATTTAATTTTAGTTTAATTATTAAGTCTTTTAATGTTTTGAATTTGAGTTATCATTTTAATTAAGAATTGAATATTAATGAGATAATTAATTTAGGGATTTTTAAATTAAAGAATAAATCTCTTCCTAATAATATCCCTATTTTAATAATTCCAATTTTATTATTCTTCCAAATTTAATCAATTATTTAATTAAGGTTTAATCATTTTAAATTGCTTAATGGGTTTCTACCCTTTAATTATTTAAATTTCAATCATCCAAATCAGATTAGAATCAAATATTTTACTTGTTAATTTTTTATTAAACCTAAAGTTTTAATTAAGGATTAAAAATTTTAATTACCACTTTACCCTTTAAGCTTAATAATTTCATAACTCACTAAATTGAACTCAAATGAACTTGAAATTTTTATGTGAATTCACTCATATGTCAATAAAGACATGAGAGGAGAAAATGTGATTTTTCTGTAGTTAATTTATTTATATAATTATTTTTGGTAGAAAATAGAGATTTCCAAGGAAAATTTAATAACATGACCAAGGGAAAGTTTCTGTCCTTTAGAAAATTAGGGGACATTTCTAATGACTAGAGGACCACTTAGACCAATTTTGGTGATTTTTTGAATTATATTATTTTTATTATAATTATTTTAAGTTTTGGAGTGTTAATTAATTTAAAAATAAAATAAATGTTGAAAAATGAATTTTATATTTTTCAAAAATCTCTCTGATATCAAGGAAATCAGAGAATCAAATTTTACAATTTTCTGATTTTTCTATGATTTATTATAATTTTTTTAGTGAAAATGCTAGAAAATACATTTTTTTAATTTTAAAATTACCCTAGAGCTTTAAAATTTAATATCTTACTAAATAGACCTAAAAAAATATGGGGTTTGTTCCTAAGTGATTAAAATTCAAAATGTGACATTTTGGTGAATTTTATTATTTTTGTGATTTTTATTATTTTTTATTTATTAAAATATTTAAATAATATTAAAAAATCAACTTTTTTAGAAAATTGAAATTTTAATCTTCTTAAATTCCCCTAATATCAGAGAGGCTCCAAAACCAATTTGGTGAATTTTTAAAAAGTATCTTGAAAGTTATGAATTTTTAAAGTTTAAATTGACTAAATGGCTTAATCAACCCATTTAGTAGGGCTAACCAAGTCCAATTGACCTCAAATTTTTATGGTGGGTTCCTCTGATCCTAAAGGTCAATAGAGAATTGATTTCAAGTCAATTTGATGTATGGTTAGCTCTAATTAATTAGAGATACATTTTGGGTGTTTAAGCTAATTAGGGTTGTTTTAAATGAACTAACTCAAAACCTATTTTTCCTAGGGTCCTCTGGTCATAAGGAACATCACCAAATTTTCCTAGAATTTATTTCACAACATGCTATTTATTGGAATTAAAATACTCAAAACAGTAACATTAATTTGAAAAATCAATAACTCTTCATAGGGATGTCTTCTGACTTTGAAAAATTCAGGGAATGTTTCCAAATTCAGAGGCTTCAAAAGCCCTATGGTCTAATGCCATGGTGAATTGTATACATGCAGGGAGAATTAAAAATAAGCAGAGAGTAAATAAATTATTAAAAATAAAATACTTGATGAAATTAAATGATTTCTTTTCCACATTATTCTCCTCTGTTCACTGAGCAAGAGGGTATTTTTATTTTATTTTTCTGATTTTTCTACACAAAGTTATGAATTTTTGAAGTTTAGGGAATTAAATAAATCAGAAAAAAACCCTAATTTTCTATTTATCCACGCGGCGCCGCGTCAACCTCGGCAGCTCCGAACGCACACGCGTCGTGCTCCCATTCGACGCCGCCATCTGAGTCAGCAGCCCGGGCCCCGTGGTTCTCGTACCGTCTTCTGATCCGATGCGATCCTGGCCGTCCGTCCGCGCGTGTATTGAATGGACGGCATCCGTTCATCGTCCCCAAGTGTCCTCACCCAAGAACCATCCACACTAAATCCCTAATATCTCACTCGATACTCAATGGATTTTCGTGTTCTTATACTCTATGGATTCGTATTGAAGAGACGAATACATCTATACGGTGATCATGCATTGAAATTAAAGCATTTGAAATAGAGAATCTCCAGAAGCTCGGGATGAAGAATTAGCTCGTACCTTTGCTCGGAGAAGTGTGGCTTCGATGCGAGAGTTGTTGCACCTTCGATTGGATCCCGGCAAGCTCCGGATGAAGTCTCACTGGTCCAGTGAATTTTCTAGGTGGGATTTCGACCAAGCCCGATCACAAAGCTTGGAGGCTGGAGCAGCCGGGTGGCTCGGAGATGGGGCTTTTGTTGGTGGACACCTTCCCTTGGTACGGTGAAGGTGTAGAACCAATCAATTTGGGGATTGGCTCGCTGTGGAGAAGTGTCCTGGTTTTGGGCCTAGATTTCGACTACGAAATTGAGCTCGCGAGAGAAGAAATGGCGGGGGGATCTCGGTGGGGATCAAATGCTCGTGTATGGGGAGGAGTCCGGAACAATTTTGGCAGAGTTTCCTTAAGGTTTGTTTCGAGCACTTCTCATGGCCGAGAGGGGTGGTGTTTAAATAGGAGAGGGTGGAGGGTCTCCTGGGGAGAGTTAGGGCTTCGGATCGGCTGCTCTTGGCAAGAGAAGAACAACTCCAATGGCCACCTGGGGATGGGGCGACTCAGCGAGTGAGAATTCCAGAGTTGGGCTCACATGTGAGCTCTCGGCCATGGTGTTTTCCGGCGGCTCTGGTGGGCGGCCGGCCGGGCATTGGTCACCATCTTGTTCGGGTGGGTCGGGGTCGGGGTTTGGTGCATTCGATTGAGGTTTGACATGTGTAAAGTGATTGAATCAAAGTAGAAAGGGGAAGAAGTCATTTTGGCTTATTTTGGTCAACCCATGCAAATGGGTTGGGTGCACCTCCCCAAGACCTGGTTTTGGGCTGAGGAGGTCGGGTGGGTCGACCTCCCATGTGTGGTGGAGTCTCCATCGAGGATTAGGTGGCAAAGCATGGTTTAGAGTGTGACATGAGTATGGTTAAAAAGGCTTAATGAAGGGTTAGGAAAGGGTCCCATCTTCTTGCCATTAATGGCATGGTGACATGTAAAGAGGCTCTCATGGCTTCCATGTGGCTCATGCATGGCTTCCTGGCTCACCTTTGGCTTGGGAAAAGTCAAGTCAATTTCATAAAAAAGGGTTTTAAGAATTTTGGATATTTTGGTGAAACTTTGGATGAAGCTTCATTTAGAATTATTTGATCATTGGTTTATGACTTAGGGATGATTTTAATTGAATGGATGATGTAGAGAAATATCATGTGGGCTTTGGGACCAATTTTGGGCCTTTTTGAAATGGTTTTAGATGGGCTTTTAAGATGGTTTAAGGAAAGTGGGCTTTTGAATTTTAAAATGGACTTTGGGATGAAATTTTGTAAAGAGGTTGGGCCAAGTAATTGTTGGGTTTAGCTCATGGATGTATCATGAGTGACTTGAAGCAAATTGGGAGTGATTTGGGTTTGAATTGGGTTGAATTTGGGTTCTTTTGGTGAATGGGCCAATATAGGCCCAAGTGGGCCAAGTTGGGCCAATGTTGGGCTAGGGTTGAAATTGATGTAAAATTAATGTTGAGAAATATTTATGGGAGTGTTTCAAAGAGGTTTTGACTTTGGTTGGGCTTTGATTTTGGGGTTTGGGCTCATTTGGGTTAGGTTTGGGTTTAGGTCAAAAATGGGCCTTTTAGCTTTGGGTTGAATTTGAGTGGGGTTTGTGTCTAAATTTGGGGCAAATCATGTTAGTGTTTTGCTTATGGGGATGCTAAGGAAGATTTAGAAAAGATTTGGGGTTAATTAGAGTTAAATTGGGTGAGTTTTGGTTAAGTTTGGGTCATGGGTCAAAATTGGGCTTTAAGGCCAAAAGTGAAATTGGATCCAAATGTCAATCAAATTGAACTTGGATTTGGTCTAGATTGGTGTTTGGAATGTTGAATTGAAGTTTAGAATTGAATTGGACCAGAATTTGGGTCAATTTGGTAGGTTTGGTTTGACATTGGGTTCACTTTGGGTTAAAAATGGGTCAAATTGGGGGTTTTGACAAAAGTAGGGTAAATTGACAAAATTTCCCCATGGTGTAGTTGGACAAAATGAAATTGGAAATATTTGGGATTTTCTGGAATTTTCTGGGAATTTTCTGAATTTTTGGATTTTTGGGTCAAGGGGGGTATTTTGGGTATTTGGAGGGAATTGGGAGGTATTTTTGAAATTTTTTATATTTTTGGGTATGGATGATCAATTTGAGTGGTGCAGAAATGTTTGGGATTGATTTTGGGGAATCTTGGGTAATTTAGGTGATTTTGAAAAATTTGGGTAATTTCAAGGGCTTTGGGTAGGTTAAGCGGGTGTAGGGTCCTGGGGGTCAAAAATTGAAAATTTGGAAAATTGAAGATTGGGTAAATTTGAGTGGAATGAAATCATTTTGGTTGAGCCATGAAGCCACATCAAGCCCACATGAGCCATGAAGGGACTCATTTGAGGCATCCACTATGTTGTTCCTAACCCTCTTAGCCAAGGGTTTAGGGGTTAAGGACCATCCATGTGAATCACCTACATGAGTCAGGAGGTCAAGTTAGGTATAGGTGTGTGAAAGTGTAGTGTATAGGTGTAGTGTGTGTGTAAGTCAGCCCCTTCACTCGGACCGTGCCACACAGGGCAGTCCTAAGGCCAAAGAGTCCTATAGGAACTCATCCTTTAAACTTCCACATTTGATTTCAACCCTCTAGGTGATTAGGGGTCTATAGTCAAGTTTGTGGAGTTTGAAGGGCGTTTAGAAGTGGTTTGAATTTCTAAAAGGTGGGTCCCAATTCTAGTCCTCTAAGATAGTCAAAGGAAAAGCCTAAGGCTAGATCCTAAGCACTAAAAAGAAGAAGAGAAGACCTCATCAAAAATGAGGTCAACAAATGGACCCCCAATAGGTGTGGTGAGCTGACGGAGCACACCGCGCGTATTGGTGTTGACCGAAGCGATCAGCAAAACTAACACAGATGTCTAAGTAACAAACTTAGGACGAAGTAGAAGAGTTTCCGTTGGGGAGTGTCAAGTATATCTCTGAAACTGGAGATTCTTGAACTCTCGCTGGGGAAAGGAATAGGAGGTGAATCCCAAATCACATGATCTGGGGGAATTCAATTTAAATTTTGTTTCATTTCATGTTCAAGTCATGATGTGTGAGTTTAGATTTCAATTTGGAGTTTCAATTTAGATTGAAGTTTGTCAAAATTAACTTGAAGGATTTGATTTGAAATGAAAATTGGAATTTTGAGGTTTTAGATGTAACATCTTCAACCCCAAAAGAAGATCGAATCGATTGGATTGGATCATTACAATGAGGAAAGATCTCAGAGTAATGCGGTATTGGATGTAAAATCCTTAACCCTAAGAGTTTGATTTTGATGTATTTCATTGCCGTAGGGAAAGAATCCTAAAGCTGTGCAGTCTCGGATGTAAAATCCTTAACCCCAGGAATTTGATTTGATGTATTTCATTGCGATAGGGAAAGGATCCTAAAGCAATGCAGTCTTGGAAGTAAAATCCTTGACCCAAAAGTTTGAATTTAGATGTATTTCATTGCGATAGAGAAAGAATCCTAAAGCAATGCAGTCTCGGATGTAAAATCCTCAACCCCAAAAGTTTGAATTTTGATGTATTTCATTGCGATAGGGAAATGATCCTAAAGCAATGCAGTCTTGGATATAAAATCCTCGACCCAAAAGTTTGAATTTGGTGTACTTCATTGCGATAGGGAAATGATCCTAAAGCAATGCAGTCTTGGATATAAAATCCTCGACCCAAAAGTTTGAATTTGATGTATTTCATTGTGATAGGGAAATGATCCTAAAGCAATGTAGTCTTGGATACAAAATCCTCGACCCAAAAGTTTGAATTTGGATGTATTTCATTGCGATAGGGAAAGAATCCTAAAGCAATGCAGTCTCGGATGTAAAATCCTCGACCCAAAAGATTGAATTTTATGTATTTCATTGCGATAGGGAAATGATCCTAAAGCAATGCAGTCTTGGATATAAAATCCTCGACCCAAAAGTTTGAATTTGATGTACTTCATTGCGATAGGGAAATGATCCTAAAGTAATGCAGTCTTGGATATAAAATCCTCGACCCAAAAGTTTGAATTTGATGTACTTCATTGCGATAAGGAAATGATCCTAAAGCAATGCAGTCTTGGATATAAAATCCTCGACCCAAAAGTTTGAATTTGATGTATTTCATTGCGATAGGGAAAGGATCCTAAGGCAATGCAGTCTTGGATGTAAAATTCTCGACCCAAAAGTTTGAATTTGATGTACTTCATTGCGATAGGGAAATGATCCTAAAGCAATGCAGTCTTGGATATAAAATCCTTGACCCAAAAGTTTGAATTTGATGTATTTCATTGCGATAGGGAAAGGATCCTAAGGCAATGCAGTCTTGGATGTAAAATCCTCGACCCAAACGTTTGAATTTGATGTACTTCATTGTGATAGGGAAATGATCCTAAAGCAATGCAGTCTTGGATATAAAATCCTCGACCCAAAAGTTTGAATTTGATTGAGATTTGATTTGAGATCTGGAAGATCGAATTCGAAATTTGATCGAGATTTGAAATCTGGAAAGATTGAATTTGAAATTTGGAAGGATGAGTTTGAACTCGGTTGAAATTTGATTTAAGATTTTATTTGAAATTTGGAAGATCAAATTTGAAATTTGATCGAGATTGGATTTGAAATTTGATTGAGAATTTGATTTGAGATTTGATTTAACATTTATGTTGATTTTGTTTATCTTTTAATGATTCAAATTTTATTTTATCGTTTATTTAATGTTCATGTGAATTTGGTGTTCGTCATTTTTTAGATTTTTTAAGGAAAGTTTTCTTTTATTCTCTTTTTTTTATTTATTTTCTGTTCTTTGTTCGAAGTTCATTTAACTTTAATGGTGTTTCCCAGTCAATTTGCACAAAAGAGGTGAAGGCCAAAAATGTGACATGGTCACTTTCATTCCAATCATGTCGAAGATACATCATACAACTTGATCTCGGAATATATTTCATACAATCCATGTAAACTCAAAACGGACTATGTATGATCTTCGTCTATCCATCCAAAGAAGCATCTGTCAAAAATCCATGTCTGAATAGTGGGGTACATGGTCAATAACATCACCTTCCAAGCTATCCTTGGCAAGGATGTCGTATAGATGTACATTGGAGGTGTGATATTTTCCATGTAACTCACAGCTCGTAAGGCCGGAGGCTCTCTAGCTCCGGATCCAGTTGGAAATGGTAAGGTTTCTTCTCGTCGTCCATCCTTCGAAAGTAATCGAGATCCGCTTCACTCGGTACTCCGGTATGCAATGCTTAGCGATATCCGCTCCGTTGCCCTTCGGTATCATGACGGAACCTACCGGTAAAGGTATCTTCACTGGCCCTCGGAACTCACCCGGGCCTGCTATCCGAAGGTCGGATCCGAACATGATGTTACACTCGTTCGGAAAGAGATCGTGCGAGAGAGTTCGACAAAGTCGTGGTGATCTATGTGGGGGTATGCAATCACTCCCGCTTGTAGATGTTAATAATGCAAGTATTGGGTATGCGATCCGCTGGCGGTACCCTCCATGTTATCAATCTCTTTACCATTCTCTTGATGACTAATGGCATCAGATCCACTTTCCCATGACGGAGTATTCCCGGTGGGTTTCCTTCCTCGTCCTCCGCAAAGTCAGTAACAACGATCCACATCGTATTAGTGATTCTTCCCTTCCCTGGCATCCATCTCCGGGGTACTGAGTATGTGTTTTCCCTCAGGCGGCCTGCTCGGCCCATCCTTTTCAAATCCCGGATGCAATCCACGATTTGTTGTTGTTCATACTATGAGAATACGTCTGTATGTAGCTCGAGGCCCTCTAGTATATTGATTCTTCATCAGTTATCAAGAGAATGGTAAAAAGATTGATAACATGGAGGGTACTGCCAGCAGATTGCATACCCAATAGCTGCATTATCAACATCTACAAACAGGGTGACTGCATACCCCCACATATTGATCACCACGACTTCGTCAGACCTTTCTGCACAGTCTCTTTCCTGAATGAGTGTAACATCATGTTCGGATCTGACCTCCGGATAGCAGGCCCGGGTGAGTTCCGAGGGCCAGTAAAGATACCTTTACCGGTGGGTTCCGTCATGATACCGCAAGGTAACGGAGCGGATATCGCAAAGCATTGCATACCGGGGGTGCCGAGTGGAGCGAATCTCGGTTACTTTCGGGAGGATGGACGACGAGTAAAATACCTTACCATTTCCAACCGGACCCGGAGCTAGAGAACCTCCGGCCTTACGAGTCGTGAGTTACATGGGAAATATCACACCTCCAACGTACATCCAGCCGGCATCCTTGCCAAGGATGGCTTGGAAGGTGATGTTATAGACCATGTACCTCACTTATTCGGACATGGATTTTTGACGGATGATTCTTTTGATGGATCAACAAAGATCATACACGATCCGTTTCGAGTCTACGTGGATTGTATGAAATATATTCCGGATCGAGTTGTATGATGTATTTTCAACATGATTGGAATGAAAGTGACCATGTCACGTTTTTGGCCTTCACCTCTTTTGTGCAAATTGATTAGGAAACGCCATTAAAGTTAAATGAACTTCGAACAAAAGAACGAAAAGAAATAAAAAAAAAGAATAAAAGAAAACTTTCTAAAAAAAAATCGAAAAATGACAAACACTAAGTTCACATGAACATTAAATAAACAATAAAATAAAACTTGAACCATTAAAAGATAAACGAAATCAACACAAATCTCAAATTCCATCCTTCCAAACTTCAAAATCAAATTCCATCCTTACAAATTTCAAATCAAATCCTCAATCAAATTCCAAATCCAATCTCGATCAAGTTTCAAACTTGATCGTCCAAATTTCAAATCAAATCTTAAATCAAATTTCAATCGAGTTCAAACTCATCCTTCCAAATTTCCAAAATTCCGAATTCAATCTTTCCAGATTTCAAGTCTCAATCAAATTTAAATTCAATTTCTTCCAGATCTCGAATCAAATATCAATCACATCAAATCAAACATTTTGGGTCAAGGATTTTACATCCAAGACTGCACTGCTTTAGGATTCTTTCCCTATTGCACTGAAATACATCAAAATCAAATTCAAACTTTTGGGTCGAGGATTTTACATCCAAGACTGCACTGCTTTAGGATTCTTTTCCTATTGCACTGAAATACATCAATTCAAACTTTTGGGTCGAGGATTTTACCTCCAAGACTGCACTGCTTTAGGATTCTTTTCCTATTGCACTGAAATACATCAATTCAAACTTTTGGGTCGAGGATTTTACATCCAAGACTGCACTGCTTTAGGATCCTTTTCCTATTGCACTGAAATACATCAAATTCAAACCTTTTGGGTCGAGGATTTTACATCCAAGTACCTGTGCTTTAGGATTCTTTTCCTATTGCACTGAAATACATCAAATTCAAACCTTTTGGGTCGAGGATTTTACATCCAAGACTGCACTGCTTTAGGATTCTTTTCCTATTGCACTGAAATACATCAATTCAAACTTTTGGGTCGAGGATTTTACATCCAAGACTGCACTGCTTTAGGATTCTTTTCCTATTCCTTGAAATACATCAATTCAAACTTTTGGGTCGAGGATTTTACATCCAAGACTGCACTGCTTTAGGATTCTTTCCTATTGCACTGAAATACATCAAATTCAAAACTTTTGGGTCGAGGATTTTACATCCAAGACTGCACTGCTTTAGGATTCTTTTCCTATTGCACTGAAATACATCAAATTCAAACTTTTGGGTCGAGGATTTTGCATCCAAGACTGCACTGTGCTAGGATTCTTTCCTATTGCACTTGAAATACATCAAATTCAAACATTTTGGGTCAAGGATTTTATATCAAAGATCGCATTGCTTTAGGATTCTTTCCCTATTGCCTTTGAAATACATCAAATCGAATTCCGGGGTTAAGGATTTTACATCCGAGATCGCATTGCTTTAGGATCATTTCCCTATCGCAATGAAATACATCAAAATCAAACTCTTGAGGTTAAGGATTTTATATCCAACACCACTTTGCTCCGAGATCTCTTCTCATTGCAACGATTCAATCTAATCAATTCAATTTTCTTTCGAGGTTGGAGATGTTACATCTAAAACCTCGGAACTCTAATTTTAATTTCAAATCAAATCCTTCAAATTAATTTTGACGAACTTCAATCTAAATTAAAACTCCAAACTAAAATTTAAACTCACACATCAAAACATAAATTGAAACAAAATAAAATCTAAATCGAAATTCCCGGATCATGTGATTTGGGATTTACCTCCTTTTCCTTTCCCAGGCGAGAGTTCGAGAATCTCCGGTTCCGAGAGATATACTTGACACTCCCCAGCGAGAACTCTTCTACTTCGTCCTAAGTTCGTCACTTGGACATACGTGTTGGTTTTGTTGATCGCTTCGGTCAACACCAATACGCGCGGTGTGCTCCGTCTGCTCACCACACCTATTGGGGGTCCATTTGTTGACCTCATTTTTGATGAGGTCTTCTCTTCTCTCTTTAGTACTTAGGATCTAGCCTTAGGCTTTTCCTTTGACTGTCTTAGAGGACTAGAATTGGGACCCGCCTTTTAGAAATTCAAACCACTTCTAAACTCCCTGCAAACTCCACAAACTTGACCATAGACCCCTAATCACCTAGAGGGTTGAAATCAAATGTGGAAGTTTAAAGGATGAGTTCCTATAGGACTCTTTGGCCTTAGGAGCGCCTCAGGTGGCACTGGTGCGGTGAAGGGGCTGACTTACACTACACTTACACACTACATTTCCACACACTTCCTAAAACCACACCCATACCCAACTTAACCTCCTGACTCATGTAGGTGATTCACATGGATGGTCCTTAACCCCTAAGCTCTTGGCTAAGAGGGTTAGGAACAACATAGTGAATGCCTCAAATGAGTCCTTTCATGGCTCATATGGGCTTGAAATGGCTTCATGGCTCAACCAAAATGACTTCTTTCCACCTAGATTCACCCAATCTTCAATTTCCCAAATTTTCAATTTTTGACCCCCGAGACCCTACACCTACTAAACCTACCCAAAACCCTTGAAATTACCCAATTTTTTTGCAAAATTTCCAAATTACCCAAAATTTTCCAAAATCAATCCCAAACATCTCCACATCACTCAAATTGATCATTCATACCCAAAAATACCAAAGATTCCAAAAATACCCCCCAATACCCTCCAAATACCCAAAATACCCTTCTTGGCCTAAAAATCCAAAAATTCAAAAAATTCCCAGAAAATTCCAGAAAATCCTAAATATTCCCAATTTCATTTTGTCCAACTACACCATGGGTCAATTTTGTCAATTTACCCTACTTTTGTCAAAACCCCCAAATTGACCCATTTTAACCCAAAGTGAACCCTATGTTAAACCAAACCTATCCAATTGACCCAAATTCTGGTCCAATTCAATTCTAAACTTCAATTCAACATCCCCAATACCAATCTAGACCAAATCCAAGTCCAATTTGGTTGATATTTGGATCCAATTTCACTTTGGGCCTTAAAGCCCAAATTTGGACCCATGACCCAAACTTAGCCCAAACTAACCCAATTCAACTCCAATTAACCCCAAATCTTTTCTAAACCTTCCTTAACATCCCCATAAACAAAACACTAACATGATTTGCCCAAGATTTTGACCCAAACCCCACTCAAATTCAACCCAAAATCAAAAAGCCCAATTTTGACCTAAACCCAAACCTAACCCAAATAGGCCCAAACCTCAAAATCAAAACCCAACCAAAGCCAAAACCTCTTTGAAACACTCCCATAAAAATTTCTCAACATTTATTTTACATCAATTTCAACCCTAGCCCAACATTGGCCCAAGTTAGCCCAATTTGACCTACATTGGCCCATTTACCAAATAAACCCAAATTCAACCCAATTCAAACCCAAACCACCTTAAATCTATTTCAAATTATTCATGAAACATCCCTAAACCAAAACCAACAACTATTTGGCCCAAACTTCTACAAAAATTCCCATCCATGAACACATCCTTAAACTTAAAAGCCCACTTCCCTTAAACCTTCTTAAAAACCCATCTTCATTAAATTTTAAAAGCCCAAATCATCCTAAAGCCCACATGACACTTCCCCTCATCATCCATTTGATCAAAATCACCCCTAAGTTTCAAAATCATCAATTAAACCATTCCAAATCAAGCCACATGTCAAATTACCCCCTAAATGTCAAAAAATTTCTAAAACCCTTTTCATGAAACAAATCAACCTTTTCCCAAGCCAAATGAAGCCATGAACAAGCCATTCTCGAAGCCACATGAAGCCATGAGGGCTTTGACTTGTCATTAGTCCATTTATGGCAAGAAGAGGGGTTCTTTCTTAAACCTCCTTTAACCTTTTTTTACCTTAATCATGTCACACACTAAACCATGTTTAGCCACCTCATCATGGATGGAGACTTCACCACTCCTTCTAAGCTGACCTAAATGATTCCCTCAGCTCAAAATCAGAGCTTGGAAGGGTGCACCAAGCCCAAAATGGTGGGTTGACCCAAACCAAGCCAAAGTGAGCCTTCTCCCATTCCATTTAAATCAAACTCCTTTACACATGTCAAACCTCGATTGCCTACACTAAACCCCAGCCACGACCCACCTGACCAAGATGGTGACCATTGCACAGTCGGCCGGCCACCGGGCCGCCGGAAAACACCATGGCCGAGAGCTCGCATGTGAGCCAACATTGAAATTCTCACTTGCTTGAGCTGCCCCATGCCTAGTGGTCACCATGGTCGATCTTCTCCTCACCGAGAGCGGCTGATCCCAAGCCCTAACTCCCCACGAGGAGGCCCTCCACCCTCTCCTGATTTAAACTCCACCCCTCTCGGCCATGGAGGGAGCTAAGCACAAACCTTGCCAAAACTACGCCAAAATTGTTCCGGACCCTTCTCCACTCTTAGAACACTTGATCCCAGAGTGAAATCCCCCTGCCATTTCTCCTCTGCAAGCTCGATTTCGAGTTGAAATTCCACCCAAAACCGGGACACTTCTCCACGGTGAGCCAATTCTCAAATTGATTGGCTCTACACCTTCACCGGACCAAGAGAAGGTGTCCACCAGCAAAAGCCCCATCTCCGGGCCACCCGGTTGCTCCGGCCTCCGAAGCTTTGTGATCGGGCTTGGTCGAAATCATATCCGGACAATTCCCAGGACCAAGAGACTTCATGCGGAGCTTGCTGGGACCAAATCGAAGGTGCAACAACTCTCGGATTGAAGTCACACTTCTACGAGCTAAGGTATGAGTTAACTCTCCATCCCGAGCTTCGGAGATTCTCCATTTCAAATGCCTTAGTTTCGATGCATGTTAGCCGTATAGATGTGTTCGTCTCTTCAGAGACGAATCCATAGAGTATAAGAACGTAAAAATCCATTGAGAATCGAGTGAGATCTTAGGGATTTAGTGTGGACGGCTCTCGGGTGAGAACACTTGGGGACGATGAACGGATGCGCGTCCATTCGATACACGCGCGGACGAATGGCTCGGATGGCGTCGGACCGGGAAACGGTGCGAGAACCGCGGGGCCCGGGACGGATGACTCGGATGGCGGCGCCCAATCACGGCGCGACACGTACCCCTTCGGAGGCTGCTGATGTTTCGTGCGGCGCCGCGTGGATAAATAGATAAATAGGGTATTTAATGTATTTATTAAATATCAGAAACTTTAAAAATCCATATCTTTGTGTAGAAAAATCACAAAAATAAAATAAAAATACCCTCTTGCTCAGTGAACAGAGGAGAATAATGTGGAAAAGAAATCATTTAATTTCATCAAGTATTTTATTTTTTATAATTTATTTACTCTCTGCATACATTTAATTCTCCATGCATGTATACAATTCACCATGGCATGAGACCATAGGGCTTTTGAAGCCTCTGAACTTGGGAACATTCCCTGAATTTTCCAAGGTCGGAGGCCATCTCTGTGAAAAGTTATTTATTTTTCAAATGCATGTTGCTGTTTTGAGTATTTTAATTCCAAAAAATAGCATGTTGTGAAATAAATTCTAGGAAAATTTGGTGATGTTCCTTATGACCAGAGAACCCTAGGAAAAATAGGTTTTGGCTTAGTTCATTCAAAACAACCCTAATTGGCTTAAACACTCAAAATAGGTCTTTAATTAATTAGAGTTAACCAGGCATCAAATTGACTTGAAATCAATTCTCCACTGACCTTTAGGATCAGAGGAATCCACCATAAAAATTTGAGGTCAATTGGACTTGGTTAACCCCACTAATTGGGTTGATTAAGTCACTTAGCCATTTTAAACTTTAAAAATTCATAACTTTTAAAATACTTTTCAAAAATTCACTAAATTGGTTTTGGAGCCTCTCTGATATCAGGGGAACCTAAGAAAATTAAAATTTCAATTTTCTGAAAAAGTTGATTTTTAATAATATTTTAATATTTTAATAATTAAAAAAATAATAAAAATCACAAAAATAATAAAATTCACCAAAATGTCACATTTTGAATTTTAATCACTTAGGAACAAACCCCATATTTTTCCTAAGTCTATTTAGTGAGATATTAAATTTTAAAGCCCTAGGGTAATTTTAAAATTAAAAAAATGTATTTTCTAGCATTTTCACTAAAATAATTACAATAAATCATAAAAAAATCAGAAAATTTCAAAATTTGCTTCTCTGGTTTCCTTGATATCAGAGAGATTTTTGAAAAATATAAAATCCATTTTTCAACATTTATTTTATTTTTAAATTAATTAACACTCCAAAACTCAAAATAATTATAATAAAAATAATATAATTCAAAAAATCACCAAAATTGGTCCAAGTGCTTCTCTGGTTATTAGGAATGTCCCCTAATTTTCTTAAGGACAGAAACTTTCCCTTGATCATATTATTAAATTTTCCTTGAAAATCTCTATTTTCCACCAAAAATAATTATATAAATAAATTAAATACAGAAAAATCACATTTTCTCCTCTCATGTCTTTATTGACATATGAGTGAAGTCACATAAAAATTTCAAGTTCATTTGAGCTCAATTTAGTGAGTTATGAAATTATTAAGCTTAAAGGGTAAAATGGTAATTAAACTTTTAACCCTTAATTAAAACTTTAGGTTTAATAAAAAATCAACAAGTAAAATATTTGATCTTAATCTGATTTGGATGATTGAAATTTAAATAATTAAAGGGTAGAAACCCATTAAATAATTTTAAAATGATTAAACTTTAATTAAATAATAGATTAAATTTGGAGGAATAATAAATTAGAATTATTAAAATAAGGGATATTTATTAGGAAGAGATTTATTCTTTAATTTAAAAAAAATCCCTAAACTAATTATATCATTAATACTCAATTTTTTAATTAAAATGATAACTCAAATTTAAAATATTAAAAGACTTAATTAAATTATTAAACTCTTTTAAAATTTTAATTAAAATTAAAAATAAAGTAAATTAAAGATAAATTAAATTAAAATTAAATTAAATTTAACAATTAAATTAAATTAAATTAAATTTAATAATTAAATTAAATTAGATTAAATAATTAAATTAAATTAAATTAAACAATTAAATTAAACTAAATTAAATTAAATTAAATTAAATAAATTAAATTAATTAAATAAAATTGAATTAAATCAAATTAAATTAAATTAAATAAATTAAATTAAATAATTGAATTAAATTAAATTAAATAATCAAATTAAAATTAAATCAAATCAAATTAATTAAACATCAAATCAAATTAAATCAAACTCAATCAAATTAAATTAAATTAAAACTCAATTAAAATTAAATTAAATTGAATTAAATATAACATCACCTAAAACGAAAGAAAATAAATTTAAAAGCAACTCGAACACTATTCCAAATTTAAACTCTTTAACTTAAACCAAATCATTTGAATACTAACTTACCCTTGAAAGCTTTAGTTATTATAACTCCTAAATAAAACATTAAATGAAGTGTCACTTCACTCATAGGATATTCAAATGTCCTAGTTCACTGAGCAAGTTAACAAAACTTGAAATTCTTGAACGATTAATTCATTTGTATAATTAAATTCATTTGGACTTAAAACAATCCTAGAAATATTGAAAAGATGTTTAAGATCCTTCTTAAGCACTTCCTCAATATGATAGGACATTTATAAGAACAATTGAATTTGATTATTCTTTGATGAAGAAAATCGTCATTAAACCAAAACACAAAGAACCTAGACGTCATAGGAAATGACTAGCTATAGGATTAGGAATTTGGTAGAAAACCATAACCTTTCCCTTAGCCTTACCTAGGAACTTGCTTAAGTATGCTAATTGTGTTTTAAGTGCAGCTTGGGATGACGGGAAGACCCTCCAGGTACGCATTTGTATTGTTGCAATTTACTTTCCTGCAATTTATTTTCCAGCAATTTACATTATTGCAATTTACTTTATTGCAACCTGCGTTTATTTTTCTTGCATGATAAAACAACCGTTGCATGAAAACCCACACCTTTAGGATAGCTCCTAAAACCGAAACCAAAATTAAGTTAAAAGTCATTGCAAGATAAAATTCACCGCCACAACATTTCAAAATATAAAACAACTCAAAATTTAATCACAAACGGAACACAAAACTACAATTGCAACTAAATTAAAACGTCCTGTTGGATGATCGGGAATACCTCGGATGATGTAACCTACGTGTTGCTAACGGGATTTCCCACGGTCTAAATGAAAGTGTGGAACTCATTCAGCTGAGTTTAGCAAATTCATCTGGACTAAGTGAATCCGATAAAAATAATGATGCCGGAAGGATGGAACCGTGGGATCTTAACCGGTGTCGTTATAATCAACTTTAAGATTTGTTTTAATTAAAACGTAAAAAAAAAAAAAAACACTTGGAAATTAAGATTTTCTCTAAACCAAAACACTTTTCTCATCTCCTGATTTATGATTTCTAAAACTAAACCTCTGCAACAACAAGGAACTTGGGGCATGGTGGGCAGCACGGCCATCGTCGTCGCCAAAACTTGAACCTACTTCAACAAAACTTTTTTAGAATTAAATAACCAAGCCATAGGACTTCGAGGTAGCTTGCTCTAGTGCAACATAAATCCTCAACTCTTCGTTAGGCATTTGCATTGCAAATTAAGCCCTAACCGGTCTTAAGATTCCGAGGTAGTCGTCCGATACGACAATAAACCCTCACATCTTCTAGGCTATTTGTTCGATTTTATCATACAAATATAAGCCCTAATTAATTAAAATTGGCAAGATTGAAATACTAAATAAACATTAGGACTTTCCTAAATTCAAGCCAAACAATAGGATAGTCGGGAAATTACCGAAGTTCACTTCGAATCAGTAATTTCTCTTACCCCTCTTCCTTTGGATTCATAAAACAAAATGTTCCAAAATTTGATCCATTCCCTATTGAAATTCCAAAATTCAATCTTTGAAAACCTTAAACTTTGAAATTCTTGAGAGCAGAATTATTGGTTATTATCGAGAGTTTTCTTAGGTGATTCCCGTCACTTAAGATGTAATTAACTATAGGGGCTTGCCCTTATAGGGAATTTTAAAGAACCCGAGTAATATAAACCCCGTTTAATGTTTTCATATTAGCGGGGAAACTTGTCGGCTTATAAAATTGGTTCGCGGACCAAACGGATGTCACTAATCTTCTAGTTTATTTAATCAAGCCCCACCATCAAGCGGTGTGTCTATCCTTAGGGATAGATACACGGTTTGTGGTGCGGTGCTCGTTTATATAAACTATTTGGGATGTTAGATCGGTTTAATCTCATATCTTAAAACCTTCAAATTTAAAATTATTTTTCAAAATCAAGTACTACTTTTCAAATTATTTATTTTAATTAAATTAAAAATTCGCCGACAGATTTCTGTTAGGCGACCCCTCTTCAAAATAAAACACGACCTAAAAATATGCCGACAGTCCATTGTCGAGGTAAGAAACCACGTTGAATTAAATTTTGAACACAGGGAGAGTACCACTCAAAAGGTAATTCCATTAATTCTAATTAAGTGACATCTTCGAATTGTACATTATTTTCAGTTTTGGAGGAAGTAGCACCACGGTAGAATTTGATTGGCCTTGCACCGTCGTTACGTACCTCTTTGACCACCATACCCTCGATCTTATTAGAATGGATCGGGGTTAGGGTCATAGTATGTATGTAGTGGTTAATCTTCTCGTACATCGATTTATATTCTTCATTCTTTTCATCTTCGAGAGAGATCTTGAATTGCGGCTTCTTCCGACTTATTGCCGCCGCTTCTTGTTTGATTTTTTTTCTTCTTCGGAACTATCTTCCCAATCAACATTGATGGTCGGTTTCCTCCGTCCAACTCGTCCTAGCGTCTCTACCACGACCTCGTCCACGGCCTCGACCTCGGATGCGAGTTGTGGAGAAACCTTCACCATCTCGCCGGAAGGGAGTGGTGAGTGATCGTTGGACTAGAACTTCGTGTTCTTCGTTGTCCCGAACTTTCTTTGCTTCATTTGTTACGGTATCTCCGAGAAGATCGTTTTCTTCGGTGGTGCATAATAAGCCGCATCTTCATGGATTCCAATTTCATGTACGGAGAATGGTTGTAAGTCACCTTTGATGCACTCGTTCCCCTCCATCGTAGTATTTGATGCATCGATGTAGAGATGATGGTACCATCCTCGTTTTCATGTATCCATGGTCGGCCCAAGTAGAGCGTTGAACGACGTTTCTGAATCAATTATGTGAAATTTTGCGATTGTCTTTGCTAAGTCACCGGTCTTCATTAGTAGCGTTATTGACCCGAGGGCTCTTTCTCCTTTCTGGTTGAATCCTCTTAATAACATTTTGTCGGCCTCGAGCTCACGAGCATCAATTTCCAAGTATGCTAGTGTTCGAAGACTCATTATATCGATCGACGCTCCCGGATCCACCAATACTCGGAGAGTGTAAACTTCCCAATTGTAACCGAAATGTACAATGGTCGGTTGTGATCCGTCGTCCCAAGTAGTAGGTCATTGTCCGTGAAGGTAACACCTCGTTGTTCCTTTAACGAGTAAACCTCATCTAAGGAATCTCCGGCCATTTGAGCTAAGCAAATTTCCGGATCAAGTAAGGCCTCGATCGAGCTTCTCTCATCTCCTTCGATAAGATGAGAGCGTCGTAAATGCTCGGCTTGGCCGGTAGTTTCCTAAGATGGGCTAGCACGTTGTAGTCCACTTTATTTCCATGCGTCTCGGCTTCTTCTCGAATGGGTATTTCTTCTCTGGGGTTGGTTCTTCTTGAACAACCATCCGCTTTCCTTTCGTCCTTTGGACCCATTCTCGGAGGTAGAACTCTTCCACTTCTTAAGTTGACTTCGTAATTTCTTCCGAACCTAGTGTTGAGCTTCGTCGGTGTCTCCTCCTGAATCGGAATGACGAGCTCTTCTGGATTATCCTCAGAATCTGAAGGCTCTAACTCTATCGTAACTGGAGCTCCTCGAAACTCGCAGATAGATTCGTTGCTTGTTGAACTCTCGTAGCATCCTTTATGGATGCCTTCTTCGTTATTTTGCTCGTCGAGATCGTGTATGAATTGAGAATTGTCGTTGATGTCGAAATCGATATCCGGATTGTCGCTAGTTACGTAATCGTTAGAAACAGTCAAAACGTAGCCAACGCCATCACCCTTATCATTATATGATCCCACCGAAGTGAGCGGATAATCATACAAAATCGAGGTTCGAGGGATTTCTCCCCGAATCGGAAACAACTATCCTAGGATAAGCAGCCCCTAGTCTAGCCTTAGGAGCCTCGGTCCTCTCTTCTTCGTCGATTTTCTTCTTCTCTTCAATCGTCTCCTGTTGAGGTGGTTCTTCTATCGCAAGTGATAGTACCGACTTAACAGGTCTCGAACTCTGAATTGAAGCTCGCACCGAGGCGGTTTGGATGCTGTCTAAAATCTTTTTCGAAGACCTCGTCCAGGCGGTAGTCCATCCATCGTCAGTCGTATAGGGATCTATCGGAATGATGGGATCAGCTGAGATAACATTGACGGAACCTCCTTTCTGGGGTTCCTTCATGTACTCCTTCGGGATTGTTATATTCCCTTTCCGAAGGTTGTCGTTGAGCCAACTTTTGAAGGTAATGCAATCTTCTATCTTATGCCCAAGCATCCGGTGGTAGGGGCAAAAGTTGGGATCACCTTTCTTGTTGACTTCCTCTCGGTCTTTTAGGCTCGGCAGCTCGGAAATCCGGAGTCTTCATCGGACTACGGAACATTTTCGGCACCGCTTCATTCTTGAACGGATATTCTCTCGCTCGTAAGCTCCCTTAATGTACGTTGTGGACGAGGCGGTTGTTCATACCGTGGAGATGACTCGATAGCCGGGTCGGGGTTGCTCGGTAATCTCGTTGTGGTTGCTCGCGGCCGTTCTGGTGGTATTTGCATCGGTTGCTTGCCTTTGTCGACTGCTGCAACGATCTCGGATTTCTTTTCAAAAGTCTTCACAGGCTTTTGCTTGTCCGTCTTGTCGGCGAAACTTAATTGCTTCGCCTCTTCTTGCAAGCTTCCGGCCTTGCTTAACAACTTCTCGAAAGTCTTAATAGTGAATCCTTTGAGGAGAAGTGCTATCGGGCCGTGAATGCTTTTAAGTAAGATGCCGATCGCATGTTGTTCTTGTAGTTATGGTTCACACTTCATGCTTAAGTTCCTCCATCAAAGTATGTAATCCACCAAAGTTTCGTTCGGCCTTTGTTTCTCTACCACTAAATCACCTATAGTGATGTGGTGCCGAGCTCCGGTGAATCGCTCGATGAAGAGGTTCTCTAGTTCCGAGAACGTCTTCACCGAACCATTTGGTAATTCCGCATACCCGCCGAAGGCGATTCCTCGACGGACCGCCGACGAACTCGTAGGAAGAGTAATGCATCGCTCCCGCCGGCATTGCAACAACCGGCACGAAAGTGTGCAACATGCCGTCGGGGGTTCCCGGTTCCGTCGAAGGTCTCGAACGCGAGGTGGTACGAAGCCTTTCGGGTATTGGACAGCGTCGAATTCTTCCGGGTAAGGTCTACCCGTCCGAATGGATGTCCCGCTCTTCGATTGTGCTAAGGCTTCTCGCACTCGTCGTTCCACCAAGCTCTTGATATCCTTTTCGTGGATCATACTTCGTGTTGTATCCTTTTTCGGCTGATCGTCCCCATTGACTCGATGTAATCTCCTTTCCTCCGTCTACAATGTGAATGACCTCTCGGGGGTGTCTCTCTTTGTGGTTGCACTCGACTCCGGAGAGTGGCCGAGCTACGCCCATCTCTTCCATCCTTTTCGCCATTCGAGCGATCGTGTCGTCTTTCTCCCGAAGCCGCCTTCTCATCGCCTCGGCTCCTCTCTTTCTGCGGCTGCAGGAGCACCTTGCGAAGCTGATGAAGCTCGTGTTTCGACCATGTTAATTTCTACATATTCGTCGTCCATGAATTTCGATGAATCAATCTCGTCTCCGAACTTTTCTTCTCTTTCTTTTGCCAATCGTCGGATATCGGTTCTCAACTTTTCCATGACATCTTCTAGCGGGGCTTTCTGTGCGTCCTCGCGGTTGTCGTGCGATAGCTGTCGGGTCCCCTTTTCAAGAGTCCCCTTTATCGCAGTAGCACTTTCTTCGCATTCAAGTCTCCCGGCGAGACTTTCTTTCTCGGGCCGTTGTTTCAATCTCAACCGCCCAAGAGTGGGACGCCATACCATCCTTCTAGCAGCAGAAGGTCTAGGACCAGATGGTCCGTAGGCCAAATGCCGGAAGGTGGTATCCTCCCTAATCCGTAATCCCGAGATGACAACGGGCGGACTAGCCTTCATTCTTTTACTTGGCTTTTCCGTCATGACGGCGGGTTCTACTCGGGCCAAAGACGGGATTTGATCGGCACCCGCCCTATCCTTCGTAGAATCTCCGATACGGGCGCTTTTCCTTCTTTGCTAACTTTTCTACCAAAGTTTGCGTCGAGCAAACGGCGTAGTTCTAGTCCTTTTCTTGTGGCTATCGTTGTAATATGCGGGCCGAGGTAATGTGGCAAAGAATCTTGCGAACATTTTCCTCATCCTCTGCGGCGGAGAGGGGATGAAACCTGCTTCCTCCTAAAAGTGGTATGTATTCAGGCAGCTGTGTATATTCGCGGCAAGGTGTATATTCGAGCAGCTTCGGGATTTCCTCCAGGAAAGCAATTTCAGCGGCTTCGGCTTCTCTAGCGATCCTTCTACTTCGTTTCTTCTTCGGGTCCTTGTCGCTGATGGAATCCTCGAGCCGGACCCGATTTCGAAAACGAAGGTCTCACAGAAGATCCGTACCCTCCACGGTAACGAGTTTACCATAATCCCGGATTTCTTTCCCCTTTGATTTGGCGGAAGTCGGGGTAGGTGCAGTAAACAACTAGACCAAGTGGGGGTAGTAAGAATGGTCCTCCCGCGGACAAGCAGTACTCCTCTCGACTGGGATCCTTTGCGGGGAGGAAACTCTTGGGTCGACCTAAGGTCGAACTTGGCGACGGCTTCTCGCCTCGTATACCTTGTTCGTCGCGTGCAAAGAGGGAGACGTCGGTGATCTTGACATTTGTGTTTTCAAATCCTTGTCCAAATCGGATTATCCCATTGTCGGGGAGCTCATCCTTATAGACAGCGAAGTCCAGTCCATTGGTGAAGGAAAAAATCAGCTTTAGGGCTTCCATTTCTGCAGGGTAGATTCTGGTTCTCAGTCCCAAGTTATGCTTCTTTTCTTTAGAACGAAAAGAAAGGAATTGAAAAGAGTTCGAACTCATTCTTGTTCATGTATTTATAAGAAGGAATCATTTATTTAAAAGAATCACTTATTAGAGGGTTTGTTTATTCAGAACGGAATGTTCAAAGGTGTAGAGAAGGTAAGGAATCTGAATCGGAGTTGGAAAGGAAAAGAAAGTCTTATGCAAGACTTCTCGACTCGAAGGATCACTCCTAAACTAACACCTATTGGGGGTCCACCCCACCTCAGAAATGAGGTAAAAGGATCTCAGAAACTCTTTGCTTAGGGGTGTCTAAACAGTGGCTCCTAAATCCGAGAGAATGTTGGATATACTTGTCCAAGGTAGAAATGAACATAGTATTCCAACGGAAAGAAGGGTAGTTTGACCCATTAAGGACATGGATACACTACCGATTTTTGAAAGCAGAATTATCTGATTATAATGGAGAGAGGAATTGTCCCCAGCGGAGTCGCCAGAAGTTGTCAGAATTATTTTTAGGTTGTGTGTTTTATTTTAAAAAGGGGGTCCCCTAACAGAAGTTGTCGGCGAATTTTTAATTTAGTTTAAATAAATAATTTGAAAGGTAGTATTTGATTTTAAAAATAATTTTTAAATTTGAAGATTTTAAGATATGAAATCAAACCGACCACACATCCCAAATAGTTTATATAAACGAGCACCGCACCACAAACCGTGTATCTATCCCTAAGGATAGACACACTGCTCGACGGTGGGGCTCGATTAAATAAAATAGAAGATTTGTGACATCCATTCGGTCTGCGAACCAATTTTATAAGCCGACAAATTCCCCTGCTTAATATAAATGAATTAAGCAGGGTTTATATTACCTGGGTTCTTTAAAATTCCCTATAAGGGCAAGCCCCTATAGTTAATTACATCTTAAGTGAAGGGAATCACCTAAGAAAACTCTCGATAATAATCAGTAATTCTGCTCTCCAGAATTTCAAAGTTTAGGGTTTTCAAGGGATTGAATTTTGGAATTTCAATAGGGAATGGATCAAATTTGGAACATTTTGTTTTGAGAATTCAAAGGAAGAAAAGTAGGAGAAATCACAGATTCGAAGTGAACTCCAGTAATTTCCCGACTATCCTATTGTTTGGCTTAGATTTAGGAAAGTCCAAATGTTTATTTAATGTTTTAATCTTGCCAATTTTAATTAATTAGGGCTTATATTTGTATGATGAAATCAAACAAATAGCCTAGACGATGTGAGGGTTTATTGTCGTATCGGACGACTACCTCGGAATCCTAAGACCGATTAGGGCTTAATTTGCAATGCAAATGCCTAACGAAGAGTTGAGGATTTATGTTGCACTAGGCAAACTATCTCGAAGTCCTATGGCTTTGTTATTTAATTCTAGGAAAGTTTTGTCGAAGTAGACTCGGGTTTTGCCGATGACGATGGCCGTGCCGCCCACCATGCTCCGAGCTCCTTGTTGTTGCAAAGTTTTAGTTTTAGAAGTCATAAATCGGGGATGAGAAAAGTGTTTTGGTTTAGAGAAAATCTTAATTTCCAAGTGTTTTCAATATTTTAATTAAAACAAATCTTAAAGTTGATTATAACGACACCTGTTAAGATCCCACGGTTCCATCCTTCCGCAGATCATTATTTTTATCGGATTCACTTAGTCCGGATGAATTTGCTAAACTCAATCGAATGAGTTCCACACTTTCATTTAGACCGTGGAAATCCCGTTAGCAACACGTAGATTACATCATCCGAGGTATTTCCGATCATCCAACAAGACGTTTTAATTTAGTTGTAATTGTAGTTTTGTGTTCCGTTTGTGATTAAATTTCGAGTTGTTTTATATTTTGAAATGTTGTGGCGGTGAATTTTATCTTGCAATGACTTTTAACTTAGTTTTGGTTTTAGTTTTAGGGACTATCCTAAAGGTGTGGGTTTTCATGCAACAGTTGTTTATCATGCAAGAAAAGTAAGTGCGATGCGATTAATGAAATTGCAATAATGTAAATTGCAATAAAATAAAAGCGTACCTGAAGGGTCTTCCCGTCATTCCAAGCTGCACTTAAAACAAAATTTGAATATTTAAGCAAGTTCCTAGGTAAAGCTAAGGTAAGGGTTATGGTTTTCTACCAAGTTCCTAATCCTATAGCTAGTCATTTCCTATGACGTCTAGGTCCTTTGTATTTTGGTTTGAAGACGATTTTCTTCATCAAAGAACAATTAAATTTAATTGTTCTTATAAACATCCTATCATATTGAGAAAGTGTTTAAGAAGAATCTTAAACATCTTTTCAATATTTCTAGGATTGCTTTAAGTCCAAATGAATTCAATTACACAAATGAATTAATCGTCCAAGAATTTCAAGTTTTGTTGTCTTGCTCAGTGAACTAGGATATTTGAATGTCCTATAAGTGAAATAACATTTCATTTAATATTCTGTTTAGGAGTTATGATAACTAAAGCTTTTGAGGGTAAATTGGTGTTCAAATGGTTTGTGATTTAGTTTAATTTCCATTTAATGGGTTTAAATTTGGAATAGTGTTCAAGTTATTTTAGATTTATTTTGAATTCTTTGTCTTTGGGGATGTTATATTTAATTCAACTTAATTTAATTTAATTTAATTTAATTGAGTTTTAATTTAATTTAATTCAATTTAATTCAATTTAGTTTGATTTGATGTTACATTAAATTAATTTGATTTGATTTAGTTTTAATTTAATTTGATTTGATTTAATTTAATTTAATTTTAATTAATTTAATTTAATTTAATTTGTTTATTTAATTTAATTTAATTTAATTTAATTTAATTTAATTCAACTTTTAATTTTAATTTAATTTAATTTAATTTAATCCAATTTAATTTACTTAATTTAATTTAATTTTTAATTTAATTTTATTTTTTTAAAATTTTAATTAAAATTTTAAAAGAGTTTAATAATTTAATTTTAGTTTAATGATTAAGTCTTTTAATGTTTTGAATTTGAGTTATCATTTTAATTAAGAATTGAATATTAATGAGATAATTAATTTAGGGATTTTTAAATTAAAGAATAAATCTCTTCCTAATAATATCCCTATTTTAATAATTCCAATTTTATTATTCTTCCAAATTTAATCAATTATTTAATTAAGGTTTAATCATTTTAAATTGCTTAATGGGTTTCTACCCTTTAATTATTTAAATTTCAATCATCCAAATCAGATTAGAATCAAATATTTTACTTGTTAATTTTTTATTAAACCTAAAGTTTTAATTAAGGATTAAAAATTTTAATTACCACTTTACCCTTTAAGCTTAATAATTTCATAACTCACTAAATTGAACTTAAATGAACTTGAAATTTTTATGTGAATTCACTCATATGTCAATAAAGACATGAGAGGAGAAAATGTGATTTTTCTGTATTTAATTTATTTATATAATTATTTTTGGTAGAAAATAGAGATTTCCAAGGAAAATTTAATAACATGACCAAGGGAAAGTTTCGTTCGTAAGAAAATTAGGGGACATTTCTAATGACCAGAGGACCACTTGGACCAATTTTGGTGATTTTTTGAATTATATTATTTTTATTATAATTATTTTATGTTTTGGAGTGTTAATTAATTTAAAAATAAAATAAATGTTGAAAAATGAATTTTATATTTTTCAAAAATCTCTCCGATATCAAGGAAATCAGTAGAATCGAAATGCTAGAAAATACATTTTTTTAATTTTAAAATTACCCTAGAGCTTTAAAATTTAATATCTTACTAAATAGACCTAAGAAAAATATGGGGTTTGTTCCTAAGTGATTAAAATTCAAAATGTGACATTTTGGTGAATTTTATTATTTTTGTGATTTTTATTATTTTTTAATTATTAAAATATTAAAATAATATTAAAAAATCAACTTTTTAGAAAATTGAAATTTTAATCTCCTTAAATTCCCCTAATATCGGAGAGGCTCCAAAACCAATTTGGTGAATTTTTAAAAAGTATCTTGAAAGTTATGAATTTTTAAAGTTTAAATTGACTAAATGGCTTAATCAACCCATTTAGTAGGGCTAACCAAGTCCAATTGACCTCAAATTTTTATGGTGGGTTCCTCTGATCCTAAAGGTCAATAGAGAATTAATTTCAAGTCAATTTGATGTATGGTTAGCTCTAATTAATTAGAGATTCATTTTGGGTGTTTAAGCTAATTAGGGTTGTTTTAAATGAACTAACTCAAAACCTATTTTTCCTAGGGTCCTCTGGTCATAAGGAACATCACCAAATTTTCCTAGAATTTATTTCACAACATGCTATTTATTGGAATTAAAATACTCAAAACAGTAACATGAATTTGAAAAATCAATAACTCTTCATAGGGATGTCCACTGATTTTGAAAAATTCAGGGAATGTTTCCAAATTCAGAGGCATCAAAAGCCCTATGGTCTCATGCCATGGTGAATTGTATACATGCATGGAGAATTAAAAATAAGCAGAGAGTAAATAAATTATTAAAAATAAAATACTTGATGAAATTAAATGATTTCTTTTCCACATTATTCTCCTCTGTTCACTGAGCAAGAGGGTATTTTTATTTTATTTTTCTGATTTTTCTACACAAAGTTATGAATTTTTGAAGTTTAGGGAATTAAATAAATCAGAAAAAAACCCTAATTTTCTATTTATCCACGCGGCGCCGCGTCAACCTCGGCAGCTCCGAACGCACACGCGTCGCGGTCCCATTCGACGCCGCCATCTAAGTCAGCAGCCCGGGCCCCGTGGTTCTCGTACCGTCTCCTGATTCGATGCGATCCTGGCCGTCCGTCCGCGCGTGTATTGAATGGACGGCATCCGTTCATCGTCCCCAAGTGTCCTCACCCGAGAGCCGTCCACACTAAATCCCTAATATCTCACTCGATACTCAATGGATTTTCGTGTTCTTATACTCTATGGATTCGTATTGAAGAGACGAATACATCTATACGGTGATCATACATTGAAATTAAAGCATTTGAAATGGAGAATCTCCAGAAGCTCGGGATGAAGAATTATCTCATACCTTTGCTCAGAGAAGTGTGGCTTAGATCTGAGAGTTGTTGCAGCTTCGATTGGATCCCGACGAAGCTCCGCGATGAAGTCTCCTGGTCCGGTGAATTGTCAGGTGGGATTTCGACCAAGCCCGATCACAAAGCTTGGAGGCCGGAGCAACTCGGGTGGCCCGGAGATGGGGCTTTTGCTGGTGGACACCTTCCCTTGGTCCGGTGAAGGTGTAGAACCAATCAATTTGGGGATTGGCTCACTCGTGGAGAAGTGTCCTGGTTTTGGGCCTAGATTTCAACTCGAAATTGAGCTCGCGAGAAGAAATGGCAGGGGGATCTCGATGGGGATCAAATGCTCGTGTATGGGGAGAAGTCCGGAACAATTTTGGCGAGTTTCCTTAAGGTTTTTTTCGAGCACTTCTCATGGCCGAGAGGGGTGGTGTTTAAATAGGAGAGGGTGGAGGTCCTCCTGGGGAGAGTTAGGGCTTGGGATCAGCTGCTCTTGGCAAGAGAAGAACAGACTCCAATGGCCACCGGGATGGGGCGGCTCGGCAGGTGAGAATTCCAAGTTGGGCTCACATGCGAGCTCTCGCCATGGTGTTTTCCGGCGGCCTGGTGGCTGGCCGGCCAGGCATTGGTCACCATCTTGTTCAGGTGGGTCAGGGCTAGGGTTTGGTGCATTCAATTGAGGTTTGACATGTGTAAAGTGATTGAATCAAAGTAGAAAGGGGAAGGGGTCATTTTGGCTTATTTTGGTCAACCCATGCAAATGGGTTGGGTGCACCTCCCCAAGACCTGGTTTTGGGCTGAGGAGGTCAGGTGGGTCAACCTCCCATGTGTGGTGGAGTCTCCATCAAGGATTAGGTGGCAAAGCATGGTTTAGAGTGTGACATGAGTATGGTTAAAAAGCTTAATGAAGGGTTAGGAAAGGGTCCCCTCTTCTTGCCATTAATGGCATGGTGACATGTAAAGAGGCTCTCATGGCTTCCATGTGGCTCATGCATGGCTTCATGGCTCACCTTTGGCTTGGGAAAAGTCAAGTCAATTTCATATAAAAAGGTTTTAAGAATTTTGGATATTTTTGTGAAAATTTGGATGAAGCTTCATTTAGAATTATTTGATCATTGGTTTATGACTTAGGGTTGATTTTAATTGAATGGATGATGTAGAGAAATATCATGTGGGCTTTGGGACCAATTTTGGGCCTTTTGAAATGGTTTTAGATGGGCTTTTAAGATGGTTTAAGGAAAGTGGGCTTTTGAATTTTAAAATGGATTTTGGGATGAAATTTTGTAAAGAGGTTGGGCCAAGTAATTGTTGGGTTTATCTCATGGATGTATCATGAGTGACTTGAAGCAAATTGGGAGTGATTTGGGTTTGAATTGGGTTGAATTTGGGTTCTTTTGGTGAATGGGCCAATATAGGCCCAAGTGGGCCAAGTTGGGCCAATGTTGGGCTAGGGTTGAAATTGATGTAAAATTAATGTTGAGAAATATTTATGGGAGTGTTTCAAAGAGGTTTTGACTTTGGTTGGGCTTTGATTTTGGGGTTTGGGCTCATTTGGGTTAGGTTTGGGTTTAGGTCAAAAATGGGCCTTTTAGCTTTAGGTTGAATTTGAGTGGGGTTTGGGTCTAAATTTTGGGCAAATCATGTTAGTGTTTTGCTTGTGGGGATGCTAAGGAAGATTTAGAAAAGATTTGGGGTTAATTGGAGTTAAATTGGGTGAGTTTGGGTTAAGTTTGGGTCATGGGTCCAAATTGGGCTTTAAGGCCAAAAGTGAAATTGGATCCAAATGTCAATCAAATTGAACTTGGATTTGGTCTAGATTGGTGTTGGGAATGTTGAATTGAAGTTTAGAATTGAATTGGACCAGAATTTGGGTCAATTGGGTAGGTTTGGTTTGACATTGGGTTCACTTTGGGTTAAAAATGGGTCAAATTGGGGGTTTTGACAAAAGTAGGGTAAATTGACAAAATTGGCCCATGGTGTAGTTGGACAAAATGAAATTGGGAATATTTTGGATTTTCTGGAATTTTCTGGGAATTTTCTGGGAATTTTCTGAATTTTTGGATTTTTGGGTCAAGGGGGGTATTTTGGGTATTTGGTGGGTATTGGGAGGTATTTTTGGAATTTTTGATATTTTTGGGTATGGATGATCAATTTGAGTGGTTTGGAAATGTTTGGGATTGATTTGGGGAATCTTGGGTAATTTAAGTGATTTTGAAAAATTTGGGTAATTTCAAGGGCTTTGGGTAGGTTAGGCGGGTGTAGGGTCCCGGGGGTCAAAAATTGAAAATTTGGAAAATTGAAGATTAGGTAAATTTGAGTGGAATGAAATCATTTTGGTTGAGCCATGAAGCCACATCAAGCCCACATGAGCCATGAAGGGACTCATTTGAGGCATCCACTATGTTGTTCCTAACCATCTTAGCCAAGGGTTTAGGGGTAAAGGACCATCCATGTGAATCACCTACATGAGTCAGGAGGTCAAGTTAGGTATAGGTGTGTGAAAGTGTAGTGTATAGGTGTAGTGTGTGTGTAAGTCAGCCCCTTCACCGCACCAGGCCACCCAGTAGGCGGTCCTAAGGCCAAAGAGTCCTATAGGAACTCATCCTTTAAACTTCCACATTTGATTTCAACCCTCTAGGTGATTAGGGGTCTATAGTCAAGTTTGTGGAGTTTGAAGGGCATTTAGAAGTGGTTTGAATTTCTAAAAGGTGGGTCCCAATTCTAGTCCTCTAAGATAGTCAAAGGAAAAGCCTAAGGCTAGATCCTAAGCACTAAAAAGAAGAAGAGAAGACCTCATCAAAAATGAGGTCAACAAGGGTAGTTATCACAGAATGGGGAAGACATTTCAGAAATGTAAGAATTCAATCATTACTAGAAAATTTCAGAATTAAACATAGAATTGTAACCGCTTATCACCCACAAACAAGTGGAATGGCTGAAGTATCAAACAGAGAAATTAAAAGAATATTAGTGAAGACTGTTAATCCTAAAAGAACTGACTAGGTTTATAGACTTGATTTTGCATTATGGGCTTATAGAACAGCTTATAAGACACTTATCGGAATGTCACCTTATCGGTTAGTTTATGGTAAACATTGTCACTTACCTTTTGAACTGGAACATAAAGCTTACTGGGCGATAAAGGAGTTCAATTATGATTTGAATGTTGCAGGAGAGAAACAACTGTTACAACTGAATGAAATGGAAGAGATAAGAAATGAGTCATATGAAAATGCAAAGATTTATAAGGAAAAAATGAAGAAATTACATGATAAAAAGATTTCAAGAAAAATATTTGAGCTTGGAGAAGAATTATTATTATTTAATACTCGTTTAAAACTTCTTCCTGGAAAATTAAGATCTAAATGGATGGGACCATTTATAATTGAGAAAGTATACCCTTATGGAGCTGTGGATATTAAAGATCCCAAGACAGGAAAAATATTTAAAGTTAATGGATTAAGACTAAAGCCTTATATGGGAGAAATGAAACAAATTTATAAGGAGGCTTACGAGCTGAGTCTACCCGATTAAAATAACTGATTAGGTCGGGCTGACGACGTTAAACCAAGCGCTTTGCGGGAGGCAACCCATATATTATCATGGTGATTGTTTGTGAATTGAATTTATCTCAATCTATAGGTGTGTGTTGATCACACCGTATTAATAGACCTATTTTAAGACCGAAACTTTGTAAATTTGACGATAGGCGAAACAGAGTTGAACATGGTTTCGGTGCCTAGGCTCCCAAACATGGCGCTTAAGTGCCAGTATAACCTGTGTATCGATGGTCCAGCTCATAGGTGCCAGATTTTGGCGCCTAAGCGCCCCAGTTACAGGTTCGTGTAAAAACTAAAAATCTTAAGTTTTTCACTCGAATTCTTCCTATAAACTACCGTATCTTCGTCCCCAATCCTTAAGCAACCCTAATTTCGTCCAACACAAATCATTTTAGAAGAGGAAAGAGAAGTTTAGAAGCAATGGAGAGAGAAGACTATGGCAATAAGTTAAGAGATAAGTCTTCTAAATAACCTCAACCTTATTTCAATGGTTATATTGCAGTAAGTTTGGAGAAATTATTCAGTTGTCTAGATAAGATTAAGGTAGAACTGCTAAGTGTTGGAAATCGTCTACATGAGATGTATCACCAAATTGAGCACTTGGAATGGCAGACGAAGCTTCAATTCAATCATATGGCGGCCTTTCAAGATTCTTAAGTGACGATGTATATGAATAACAAATAGATTGACGAGAAGATGGTTTTGGAATTTCCAAGGGCGTTAGTTTTCTACCCATGCGGGCCTAGCAATCTTCATTGTGAGAGGGATGAAAATTCCTAGTTTGGAGAAGAATAGATCATTGGTGTGTTCTAAGTGTGATCAAGTCATGTTTTAGTGAGTCGAATATTTAGTTTGTGTGTTTGCTTTCAATATTCAAAGTGTGTTGTTTGATTGTGAATTTGCTTTGAAATAGGGATGTTTGTGTTGTTTATTAAGAGTTGAACCTTGTTATAGTACTTTTTTGTAATTTCTTGAGCTTGGAATGGAAAAATTTTAAATGGAATTGGAAGAGTTTGATTATATCTTGTGTTTGAATGTTGGATCTATTTTATCATTTAAATTATCTGTGGAAATGTTTGGAAGTTAGAAATTGGAGTAATACTCTCATATGAGTAAATAAAAGTCTAATTTGTTAAGTTTTGGTGAAAAATACAATTTTTAAATTAAATTTTTGGGAAGGCGACTCTGGGGCCTAGCCACCAGAATTCAGCGCCTAGGCACCAGAATTCAGCACCTAGGCGCCTGCTAGGCCTGAACCCAAAATTCAGGCTTTTAAACCCACCGACGACATTAACGACGCCTAGGCTCTTTCTTCCTCTATTTTTCGTGAAATACAAACCTAGGGATCCATTTTTAGGTCGGTTTTTCGATTTTTTTCACTTGGAATCACTCGATTTATTCATCTCGAGGTTAGATCTACCTTCCAATTCATTTATTTTTTATTTTGACCATGTATTTTTCAAGTTTTGAGCAAAACCAAAAATTTTTATTTTTGAAGTTTAATCCATGGATTTGAAGCTTTATTTAAGTTTTTAAAGCTTAAATAAGTTTATTCTTTTGATCCTTTAATTTATTTTGCATTTTCTTTCTCTTACATTTAAATTGCTCTGAAATCTAAGCTAGGAAAAGAACAAGAAAAATTCGATCGCAGCAAATTCGTTATTGCCGCAACGCATTTTCATTACAATGAATTTGCTATGATGAGAAAATTTATCTCAGAGAAGAGTTTCTACAATTCTGGTGGAATTATTTAAGATATGATTGTTGCACTGAACAGGCAATGATTCTGCTACTTCACTGTTGTTGTTGTGATCCTTGTCGTCAGGGAATTTTATGCTATATTTATGGGTGCCGAAGATTACGAGATCTTCGTGAGAGGATTTGGAGTAGGATTTACTCCTAAAAGAATCAACATTTTCTATGGCCTGCCACCGATCATTGAATGCTACTTTTCTTGATTATCTCCATCTGAGGGAGATTTGGAGATGATTATTGCATATTTGCTTGATGGTACTGGAGCTTGGAAGATCCGGAATGAGAAACGGTAAATTTTTCATCTTCTAAGTTAAATGGTGTTTCTAAGGCCTAACATTACTTTATGTCTGCTTGCCTCCTTCCATCCAACTATTTGAGTGAGGTCACAAAGGACAGAGCTATCCTCAACTACTGCATGCAGGAGAGGAAGCCAATTGATGTTGGGAGTATTATTTATGATTCTGCGGAGGCCACTGCTCTTTCCAGCACTTCTATGGGATTGGGGTTCCCATCTCTAATTTATTCTCAGTATGAAAGTGCTAGAGTTGTTGCTGAGCTTTCAGAGGAGAAGCTCAAGTCTTCCAAGCCCCTTGGACGGGACAGTGTTAGTATTTATGATCGACTTTGAGGTAAGAGTTCTACCGCACCCTCTAGTTCATTACCTACTTCAGGTAGACCTACTTCTCGACCCTCTACTTCTGCTACTGAGCCACCATCTATTTTTGGAAAAATATGCATGATAAATTTATAGAGCAGTAGAATATGTTACTTTTAACCCATTGTAGAGTGGATACATTAGATATGAAAGTGGATCATCTTTCTGAGTACACTCAAAGAAAGAGTGATTTTGATGCAAAGTATTCTGAGACTCTTGTTAGATTCCTTAAGGGTGATCATTCAGTTCAGTTCCCGACCTTCCCTCATTTCTCACCATATAATGATCGCCAGAATACGAATGCAGATTTTTCTTTTGATGATGATGAGGATGAGGAGATAGCTTGTGATGAGTAGATTTCTAGGATTGAGTAGTTGTGTTATTTATGTTATGTTTTGTTAGTGTGTTAGTTTTGGATGTATGTGATGATTTGTTATTATGTTTGATTAATGCTAGTGTGCTTTTTATGTTTAGAGTGTATTGATTCTGAAACACTTATTGTTGTACTGATGATTGTTGGATTGTTATAGTTTATTTTTGTAATGAGATGTTTTGTTTATGTTTTATTACAGTGATCAGTACACCAGTTTAGTTTAGTTATTTTTGTTTAAAATTATAAAAGAAAAAAGAATTAGAAAAAAATTGTAGAAATTGATCCTCCTCACTAAAATTTTTCTATATATGCTTAAACTTTTCTTTATATTCATAAAAAGCATGTGTAGAAATAAAATTTTCCTTTCTAGATTATTTTTCATATACTTAGTAAAATTCCTGGTGGAAATATGTTATTCTTTCTCTCATGCTTTAGAAATTTTCATGATTCATGTTTATACCAAAACTGAAGTTTGGGGGAAGGGAAAATACTTTGAAAATTAAATATTGTTTTTCCTCAATTAATAATATTTTCTTTAAAAATATTAACATAACATAAGGAATGAAAAATTTATTTAAGATTACTTAAAATTTGAAATTTATAAATAATTTAGTAAACCTAACAAAAATTTTAATAATTTTGATTGATTTTAAGAATAGAATTATTTAACTTAAAGAATAATAAGATTAAAATTTTTTCTATTTATAGTAAAGAGAATTGTATTTTTGAAATACTAAGGAATCAAGATTATTACTTGAAAAAGAAAATAATTTTTGAAAAATACTTATTAAGAATGTCATATTTATTAAGTGAAAATGTATAAATTTTTAAATATAAGTTAAGGATAGTGAAGTTCAAAATCATTAACATGCTATCCAGATATAGTAATCCTCATAAATTATGAAAAAAGGGGAATTGAAAAATATCCTTAAAAAGAAAAAAAAAAGAAAAAGAAAAAAAAGAAGAAAATAGCAAAAAAGAGATGTGAGGAGAAGCTTGAGGAGATGCCTAATCAAAAATTATCTTCACTTTTTTTAGTAAAAGAGCACATAGGCTCGAATTTTATTGCAAAAAATTAAAAATTACAAAACCAGGAAAAATGTCCCTAAACTCACAGACCTTACAAAATCCCAAAAAAATAAAATAAAAATAGGGTGCTTTTTCCAAAAAAGAAAAATACAACTCCACACGACACTACACGACCAACAAAAGACACGAGACAAGAATCAAAAATTAACACGACCAACAAAAGACACGAGACAAGAATCAAAAATTAACACTCCATAGAAACTAAAATAGATAAGTAATCAGGTAAGAGGTTAGTCATAACAGGCTTCCTTAGTTTCAATCCAAGCTTAGCAATCCAATTAGCCACCTAGTTTCCATCTCTTTTAGTATGATTCCAAACAATATTAAGTCCAAAAGCAATTGATTTAATTCTTTTAACCTGCAATATAATACTCCAGTGGCAACTAAGGTTAGAGTTACAAATATTCGAAAGGTATAATTAGTCAAATTCCAAAATAATATTAAACGATCTCATTTTTTTTGTAATAAGGATCGCAAAAATAATAGCTTCAGCTTCAACTATTAAAGGGGATAAAGCTAATATAGGAACAGCAAACCAATATAGCATAATACCATTACAGTTTCTACAAATACCACCAATCCCAACAATCGAAGATTTCCAAGAGCCATCAGTATTGATCTTAATAAAAGGAGCAGGTGGTTTAAGCCAAACAACTGTACTGAAACTCCTAAACTTAATCTGTAACCTTATATTAAAGCTATTAGCAATATTAATTAAGTAATTATTGCTATTAAGCTGAATATCCAAAGCAGATAAGCAGTTAAGAATTTACCAATATAAGAAAAAATTTGGCACATAACCTGCTTAGAAGTAACAAAAAATTGGCTTCACTTGAATTATCTCATAGGAAGAAAACTAATTACATTTTTAACTTAATTTTTATTTACAAGCATCCTTACTAGAAACTTTTTCATGAAAGTCTTTTCTTATACATTATCTATTTGACCTTAATATTATAAATTACAATTATTCTTGAAATAAATAAAAAAATTAAAGTCTTATCATTTGGTAGTTAATTACTCTTTAAATTCTTAAAATTAACCTTAATTAGTGAAATTTAGTTAATGATTTACTAGAGCATTTATAAAATCAAATACTACAAGAAATATTAAATATTTAAACTTCATTCCAGATGATATACATTTTATGTAATAAAAAGGGTTACTTGAGGACAAGTAACATTTATGTTTGGGGGAATTTGATCCACTTAAAAAATATCACTTTTTATACCTTATTTATGATTCAATTTTTGAGGATATTATGTTTTAATGAAAGGTATTTTTATGTTTTTAGATATAGGTGATGAAAAAAGAGTTCAAGAAGGAAAAAGGAGCAAAAAGGAGCAAAAATAGAGCTAAACAGCAAAGTTGCCAAAATTATAGGTCTAGCGCCTAGGCACCAGTTCGATAATGAAGCAGTTAAGATTTTTGACAACTTTGGGCAGTTATTTTGACGGTGTTAAGCGGTTATCAAACCTTATAAAAGAGTGGAGGTTACTCCTGATACATAGGACATGTGATACAATGTATCTGGACACAAGAAAACAGTTTTAATCGTGAAGAGGTGCTATCCAAAGTGAAGGGGTGTGAAGATCTGGTCACGGAGTCCGAAGCCTAGGAGCCAGACCCCGGTGCCTAAGCGCCACAGTTACTTTCTAGAAGATTCATTGAATTTGGACGAATTTTGAAGAGGTGCCTTAAGCAACCCCTGGTAATTTTTGAAGCTCTATAAATAGAAGACATTTCTACAGAAAATAGAGTTCTCCCGCGTCCGGAAATAGTTCTAGAGAGCCACCAAACACTTTTCCTAAATATTTAGTGAGTTTATTTCAGTTTATTTTAGTTACTTTAAGTGTTACTACTCAATTCCTTGAGTAGTAAGTGAGAGTTCATAAGAGTTGGTGCTATTGAAGCCTTGTACTTTGCATTGGAGTCAGTAGGAGTCAAAGGATCACTTGAAAGAAAATTTTAGATAAGTATTTATAACTTGGTTCAAAGTTTTATAAATATATTTTGTGTTCTGAGTAGTTACTTTTCTTTCTCCTTTCAACCATGAAAAGATAATAAAGATAATTTGATTTCAATGGAGAACTTAAACTAAAATTTAAAAATTATTCTGATGATATATATACTTGATCTTAATTTACTTTTTAAACTAGCCAATTGAATTGTTAAAACCTGTTGAAGAATTCTGAGACATATCCGGAGATGAGTTCTTAAGTAATAGATATCACATGAATCCTTGGGTAATCGAAGGCCATGTGCGGGTTATTCAAGGTGAAGTGCAAATAAATAGGAAATATTATTTATTGGGCATAGAATTAATTAGTTTTTAGAGTGACAGGCTAAATTCTATTAATATGGTTTATAGAAAGGAAATAGGTCACTAGTAGGGCCGACCATAACCACCCTTGGACATCTAGAAGTGTGAGTCTAGATTAACCCATTCTACTAATAATACATCCAGAACCAATCTATAGATTAGCCAATGTTCTTTATACTATCGAGCGAAGTTAAAGAATAGGAATGCTTCTATTTGACGTAATACCATAATTTCAAGTTCTCTATGAATGATAGTTTTCCTGAATAATCTTGAATTAGTTGAAGTTGAGAAAGTTGTTTTATTTATACTTACATCAACCTTTACTTTATTGCTACTTTACTTACATCTAATATACATTTCATAAAACTTAAAATCTGATTTTTAAAAAGAAATAAAAATTATAATTACTTTTAATTTGAAATATATTAATTTCTAAAATTAATCTTCTCTGTGGGATTGATAACCAGGACTCCAATTGAGCTCTGTATTACTGGATATGATACGTATACTTGCGAATTACCTCTGGTGTGCAAAATATTTTCTAAAATCATATATTTATTTTTTCATACAACCCTTTGAAATATAAATTAAAGGATAAATTGTAGGCATAGTTACGGGTCGAGGTCAATGAGCATATGTCATACATCAATAAGAGGACGAGCAACACCGAGGAAACAACTATTCATTCATAGAATCACTCCTAGCAAACAACACACAAGCTGTACTGACACAACATTGAATCTACTCATTTATTACTCATTGCAAATGTTTTCCAAAAAATTCCATTTCTTTCTTCATAGATCTGTGCATGATGTCAGCTTCCAAGTTTAGAGATCTCCTATAATTCTCCCTCCTAGTCATTATATGGCGATGAAGGCGAATTGTTGACTTGCCCTTTCCACTCAAAAATACTTCTTATATGGAGCTTTCCTTGGCTTGAAATACTACTTCATGGGGTGACCTCCTCTGTGAGGAAGATGCCGATTAGCTGGACAAGTTTATTATGGGTTCTCCAGCCACCAACGCAGTCTTTGAGTTTTCAGATGACTCAGATGAATTTATTTCTATTTTTAGGGAGAGGGAGGTAGAGTAATCAATGGTGGTGAATTTTTCGACTCGAAATCATTCGAGAACAATTGATTCTGCTACCCAGGAGTCTGTTGTGACTTAGGTTTTTCAAGTTCATGCTTATTACCATTTCCAGCCACTGACGACATATCTCACAAATAATTACTTGGATTGTTTTTTATCCTCTCATAATTTTCTGCAATCTAATGGATGGTTGTTGTAGCTTTTGTCAATCGCCTGCTTTTCTCTAGCTATAAAACTAGAGGAAACAATTGTACCCACTTTAATTAACCTGCATTTTATATAAGCTGAGTATGTTAAATTCATATTTGAGCATCAAACAAATTGTAACATTGAGATTCGTATTCTTATTTCACTGAAGTGGAGGCTTCGACAAGCTATAAAATGGTGCAGTGGACTTACTAAGCAAGCCACCCTCTGGCGAACCTATGATCTTGCCTCCTCCGACCGATAGCCTGCTTCCAATCGACCACCTACTCTCGGCTGGTCGCTTGCATTTGATCGGTTGTGCGCCTCAATCTAGCCATCTCAAAATTAGGGAATATTTTTACACATACCACAAGATATAATGAAAAACCATCCTCCGGCTAACTGTTGCTACGTCCACCTCCACCTGACCACCTACTTTCGTTCGATCACCTGCCTCCAATCAGCTGTATGTAGACCACCTACTCTCGGCTGGTTGCTTGCATTTGATCGGTTATGCGCCTCAGTCTAGCCATCTCAAAATTAGGGAATATTTTTACACATACCACAAGATATAATGAAAAACCACCCTCCAGCTAACTGTTGCTACGTCCACCTCCACCTGACCGCCTACATTTGTTCGATCACCTGCCTCCATTCAGCTGTATGTCTCCAACTGATTATATGTCTTTGACCGACCATGTTAAAATAATAGAAGATTTACATATATATCACTCTATTCTTATATTTATGTATTTACATAAAGACCACTTAATATGTTTGTGCATCCTGCAAGCTACCCTCCGACCAACCAATGCTCCCACCCCCTCTTGCTGACCACCAGCTTCCAGCTAATAACCTGCCTCAAGCTGGCTATATGCCTCTAGTCGGCCTCTCAAAACTAGGAAAGATTTACATACATACCGCTGAATATATTGGAAGCAACCCTTTGGTTGACCAATGCTCTAGTTGTTCGACTGTTTCTGATTGATCACTTGCCTCTAACTGGATGTATGTTCTCGTCTGACCAACTTAAAGTTAGGAAAAATATACTTATATACCACTTACTCTATTCTTATATTTAGTTAATAACATAAACACCACTCAATTCAATCTCCAACAAGCCACACTCTGTCCCACAACTACATTCAGCCGACCACTGATAGTCGCCCCCAATCGACCACTTACTTCCGGCAGATCATCAACCTCCAGCAGACTGTACGCATGTGGCTAGCCATAAAAAAACATGACAAACAAAATATCCAAGTGATCAAATTATATGGCTAGATGTATGTATATATATATATATATATATATATATATATATATATATATATATATATATATTAAAACTCAAATTTTATTATTAAAAAGATAACAAGGTTTACATGTGATATAAGGGAAGGAAACAATGTCCCCCCTATAAAAAAAGCAAGCTCATAAGGAGGAGAAAGATTTATTATTGGACAACAAGAAGAAGCCCCCTTCTTGGCTAACCAATTCACACATCTATTCCCTTCTCTGGGTATATAACTCCAAAAAATCATCAATTTGTTGTTGGAAGACATAGCCAATATTTGTTTGAGAAAATAAACAATAAATCATGGTGGTGAATTTAAACCTTTCATAATATCAAATAACCAACTAGATATTATATATATATATATATATATATATATATATATATATATATATATTCCTAATTATCCTAATTATATTTTCATAGATTCAACAAAGATTTGAAAAACTTAAAAGTTTTCATAGGTGTCTACATCTAGATTGACAATCGAGAAATTTGAAATGACAGAGCAAATCACCGAGCATATTTCCTTAGCTTTGGCTTATTTGTAGACACTTGTGAACTCTTCGAGCTCTTCTAGTCTTTGTGAGACTTAGAAAAACATTATTCGGAGAATTCATTTATATATGTTTCAAGAAAAAGATAAAATATCATTGTTGGCTATTTCGATCGCATTCAGCCTCTTGGATATTTTCAGTGCTTGAGCATTTCAACTGTCCTGATTTGTTCGACATACCACAAGAACACAGCTGGTCAGAAGCGAGTGATTGATCGGAAGTAGGTGGTCAACCAGGGCCGACTAAATTAACGATCAGCCTGAGGAGACTAGTTCAGCAGTCGGCTGGAGGTAGTTTCTGGCTGGAGGGTGGCTTGCTAGAAAACGATTTCAATGGTATTTATGTAAAAAAGTAATTATCAAAATAAAGTGTTCTAATTGTGAATCTTTCTTGATTTTAAGAATATTGGTCAAAGAAATACAACTGGCACAAGGCAGGTGATCGGTTGGAAGCAGGTGGTCGGTTGGAGGCGGCCGTAGCATTGATCGATCGGAGGGTTGCTTGAAATATATTGAGTGGTATGTATGTATGTAAATCTTTCCTGATTTGATAGGTTGTATGCTTCTGGCTAGTCAATTGCCTTTGACCGGTAATATGACTCAGGCTAGCCATCACAAAATTAAAGAACATTTTATGAATACCACAAATTATAATGAAAAACCACCCTCTGACCGACTGATGCTACGGCTATCTCCAACTGACCGCCGACTTTCGTTCAATCACCTGCCTCCGATCTGATGTATGTGTCTCAGTGGCTATATGTATTTGACCGACCATCATAAAATAATGAAATATTTACATATACACCACTCTATTCATATATTTATGTATTAAAAAAAAGACCAGTTAATACATGTCTGCATCCAACAAGCTACCCTCCGACCAATCGATGCTCCACCGCCTCTTGCCGACAACCTGCTCTACTTAAGGTTACTGTAGGCAAAGTCTACTATTAGCGATTATTTTGTTTTGTATCAGTAATTAGCTGGTCTACCGCAACGTTGACTTCCCCGGATCTGGCGGCGCTAGGTCCACCGCCATCCCCCACCACGCTCCGTGAAAATTGATGCTGGGACCGCATCAATTTACTCTTGGCCGGGGCGCTCCTGGGTTGAGCCGCTGGTACGGGCTTGCCAGGGCGCTGCTGGGATGAGCTGGCCTGAAGGTGGTCCCACCACCAGGGTACAGTAGTGCGAGGCAGGCTCGCTCACTAACGACTGCACTGCAGTCTTTGCAGGAACACGCCGACGCCGTCTCCCAGGAGGAGCTGGACGTCGTCTCCCACGAGCTGTCGGATTCTTCTGACGTGGCAGTCTGATCTCAGCATCTATACGTGCCATCGTCAGAAGGGCAGTCACATGAGTCGGATTCTGATTCAGATGACTCGTCCGGTGACGTCGATCCAGAGTTCGTCTCCCATTCGGACTCGGATGTGTGACTCGGGGTGTACCTAGGAGGATAGGCACACCAACAATCTGGGCCTGGCTGGCATGAGCTGTGGGCCAGGGCTGCAGGAGGCTAAGATCCATCGAACTCTTCCCCTCCGTAGTCGGTGTCACTGCCAACCTCAGAATATTCCTGTGGTCCCCTCTCGCTCTGTTCATCTTCTTCCTCATAGTAGATCTGCTTGCCACAGCTATCGTTGTAGCCGTCGAACACGTCGGCGTACAGATCCCATCCGAATTTCATGGCTGTCGGAGTTTCGAATGAAGAACCTGTAAATGACAAAAAACTAAACTAAACCTTAACTAAAGCTACAGTTACTACTTCCTGCTAGCGAAAATCAGGATACTTCTCATCCTAGGTTTTGCACCAGTAAAAATTCCGGCAGAGTGACTCAACGCATGTACTACCTGCCTCCCATGGGTCTTACAATTTCCTTCATCTTTTGTCACAAACCAGCTAATTACTGACACAAAACAAAATTAACGCTAACAGTAGACTTCGCCTACAGTAACCCTAACGAAGATCTAGCACAGGAGTTCGTCAAGAACAGAGAATCCTTTCTAGCTCTGATACTAGTTGGGAAGGAGGATCGTCTGCCCCGCAGTCAACACCGCTAGGATGTAGCCGATACCTAGGGTAGAAGAGGCAGAAGAGGGAGGAAGATGAAGAAGAGGAGAGAGGAGAACAGGAAAATATTATTAAGAAAGCCAGGGGAAGTAAGGCTTAGAGGGTCTCTCACCTTCTGTGGCCCTGGCCCACTGCTCATGCCAGCCGGGCCCAGATTGCCGGTGTGCCTATCTTCCTAGGCACACCCCGCGTCACACATCCGAGTCCGAATGGGAGACGGACTTCGGATCGGCGACACAGAACGAGTCATCCGAATCAGAATCCAAATCGTGTGACTACCCTTTTGACGAAGGCACGTGCAGATGCGGAGATTAGACTGTCATGTCAGAAGAATCCGACAGCTCATAGGAGACAACATCCAGCTCCTCCTGGGAAATGGCGTCGACGTGTTCCTGCGAAGACTGCAGTGCAGCCGTTAGCGCGCGGAGCCTGCCTCGCACTACTGCACCCTTGTGGTGGGACATCCTTCAGGCCAACTCATCCCAGCAGCGCCCTGGCAAGCCCGTACCCGCAGCTCAACCCAGGAGCACCCAGGCCAAGAGTAAATTGATGTGGTCCCATCATAAATTTTCGCGGAGCATGGTGGGGGATGGCGGTGGACCTAGTGCCGCGAGATCCGCGTCCCGCAAGCTTCTTCAGCAATCACATGCAGAAAAGGATCGAGGAGAGCCCGACAACGACTTCGCGCTCTTCCTCTACTTCAACAAGCTGAACAACAACATGATTCGATGTCGACAGCCGCATGGCGACAGATCCAAACGCCACTGGATCGAGGAGGCGACGACGGTTCGCCATGTGCGGCTGGATCCACATGCCACTGGATCCAGGGAGGCGATGGTTCGATGGCGACCACCGAAGGAACCAGCCGATAAGAAGAACGGCGTCACGACACGTACGAATAAGCCCAGACGACTTCAGTGGACTCAACTCCGACAGAAGGTGAAGTCAGCATGCGCCGTGAAGAGCGACGGAAACACTGCTCCGTCAGGCAGAAGGTAATGACAGGTCGTAGTGGGGGCCACCTGTACCAAAGGCTGTCGCGTAAGTATGTGTCGACGTGGAAGTGGGAGGGACCCACTTCCTAGTCATCGAGTCTGTAGCGGATCTACGTATCCGCTACGTATTGTATTTTTATTTTTCTGTACCCGGCGACGTGTGTCGAGGACAGCAGGGGTCCGTTTGGGTCCCTCGTGGTTTTTGAAAACCAAGTGCACCTTCGGTTTTGGGCCGGTGGTTTTCTTTAGCCATGTGAGTGGTGAGACACACCATTAGCGTCTGCTTCTGTAGTGGAGCCTGAGTGGGAAAATCGCATGTGATGATGGGGCCCAATGAACACCCGACATGTGAGCCTGCCTCCCTCCTCCTCCACTATAAATGCAACCTGTATTCAGGATTGCAAGGTAAGGCGAGAGACCCTCGAAGCCTTACTTCCCCAGTTCTTGTAATAAAATTTCCGGTTCTCCTCCCTCCTCTGCTCCATCTTCCTCCCTCCTCTGCCTTGTCTGCCCTAGGTATCGGCTCCATCCTAGCGGCGTTGACTGCGAAGCAGAAGATCCTCCTCCCCCTTCTTACTGGTATCAGAACTAGAAAGGAGTCTCTGTTCTTGACGAACTCCTGTGCTAGATCTTCGTCAGGGTTACTGTAGGCGAAGTCTACTGTTAGAGTTAATATTGTTTTGCCTCAGTAATTAGCTGGTTTGTGACAAAAGACGAAGGAAACCGTAAGACCCATGGGAGGCAGGTAGTACATGCGTTGAGTCACGTATGCCGGATTTTTTACTGGTACAAAATTTGGATGTGAAGTATCCTGATTTTCGCTAGCAGGAAGTAGTAACAGTAGCTTTAATTAAGGTTTAGTTTAGTTTTTTGTCATTTACAAGTTCTTCGTTCAAAACTCCGACAGCCATGGAATACGGATGGGATCCGTACGCCGACGTGTTCGACAGCTACTACGACGGCTGTGACGAGCAGTACTACTGCGAGGAAGAAGATGAACAGAGCGAAAGGGGACCACAGGAATATTCTGAGGTCAGCAGTAACACCGACTACGGAGGGGAAGAGTTCGACGGATCTCATCCTCTGCATGCCTCTGGCCGACCTCTCAAAATTAGGAAAGATTTACATACATACCGCTCAATACATTTCAAGCAACCCTCTTGTTAACTGATGCTCTAGCTATTCGGCTGGTTTCGTTTGATCACTTGCCTTCAGTCGGATGTATTTCTTCAGCCAACAATCTTAAAATAAGATAAAAATTTACTTATATACCACTCACATTATTCTTATATTTATGTAAAAACATAAATAACACCAATTCATTTTCCAGCAAGCCACCCTCTGGCCGGCAACTACCTTCAGGCTACCACTGACAGTCTCCCTCAACCGACAACTTGCTTCTGGTCGATCATCAGCCTCCGGCTGACTATATACATGTGGCCGGTCATAAAATACAAAGAAACCAAAACATCCTAGCAATCAAAATACCTGGCTAGATGAATGCATATATATAGACCGAGCTAATTTTCAGAGCTAATTTTATCTGAGTAGGTCTGATAAAATTAGCTAATTTTCCGAGGTTTGGGTGACTGACCAAATTTCTCGAGGTTCAGGTGCTGAGCAAATTTCCCGAGGTTCAGCTTAAATGTAGACATTTGTGAACTCTTTGAGCTCCTCTAGTCTCTGTCAGATCTAGAAAAACATAGTTAGGATAATTTATTTATATATGTTCTAAAAAAAAATATAAATTATCATTGTTGGCTATTTCGATCGTCGAAAATTTTCAACCACTTGAATATTCTGATTACACCAGTATTTCAGTTGTCCTAATTTGTTTGACTAGTCACAGGAATACAAGTTGGTCGGAGGCAGGTGATTGATCAAAAGTAGGTGGTCGGCGAGGGGTGACTAGATCAACGATTAGCCAGAGGAGACTGGATCAGTGCTCAGCTGGAGGTAGTTGTCGGCTGGAGGGTGCCTTGCTGGAAAATGATTTTTGTGGTATTTATGTAAATAACTAAATATCATAATAGAGTGATATATTTGTGAATCTTCATTGATTTTAAGATGGTCGGCCCGAGTCATAAAAATGGCACGTGGCAGGTGATCGGTCGGAAGCAGGCACTCAGCTGGAGGCAGCCGTAGCATCAATTGGCCGGAGGGTTGCTTGAAATATTTTTAGCGGTATGTATGTAAATTTTTTCTGATTTTGAGAGGTCGACCAGAGGCATACAACCGACCATAGGAAGGTGATATGCAGAATGCAAGTGTTCTATCAGAGGTGGCCAAAGCATCGATCGACATGACGGTGGCTTTCTGAAAGCACAACTGAATTGAGTGGTATTTATCTAAAAACAAAAATATAATAATAGAGTGGTATGTATGTGAATCTTCTCAGATTTTAAAATGATTGGCTAGAGACATATAACCAGCTGGAGGCAAGTGATTAATCGGAAGCAGACGGTCAGTTGAGGGTGGTCAGAGCTTTTAGTCAGCTGGAGGGTGGCTAGAAATATGTTGAACGGTATATATGTAAATCTTCCCTGATTCTAAGATGGTCGGAAAAAGGCATACAACCCAGTGGAGGCATGTGACAGGCCGGAAGCAGGTCGGCCGGAGGCGGATGGAGCATCAGTCAGCTATAGGGTGTATTGCTTAGTAAGTACACTGCACCATTTAATAGCTTGTCAAAGCCTCGACTTCAAAGCATTAAGAATAAGGAGCTTGATCTTTCAGATAGTTCGAGGCTAAAAAAATCAATTTTGCATCCTCAACCTATATAAACTGTAGGTCAATCAGAGAGGGTACAATTGTTTCCTCCATTCTTGTAGCTAGAGATAAACAAGCAACTAACAAAAGATACAGTGGTCATCCATTGGATTGTGGCAAATGGTGAACAAATAGAAAGGGGTCCATATAGTTAATGTTTAAATATGTCGTCAAGGGCTGGAAATGGTAGTAAGCATGCACCAAAGTAATCCAAGTCGCAACAATTTTCCAGAAGCAGAATTGATCGACCTTGAATGGAGGCGGGCTGGATAATCCACTGCCGGCGATTTATCATGAAAATTATGTCATTACCAGCGAGAGTTACAAATTATTTTGCCCCCAGAAATTCAAGTTATTATGGCCCTGCGAGTTACAAGTTATTATGGCCCTGCAAGTTACAAGTTATTATGCCACTGGAAGTTACTGGTTATTATTCTCTTAGTGAGTTGATAGGTATTATATTCTTGAGAGTTACTAGTTATTATTATCTTCATTGACATCTTTTCATTTATCTCACAAATTTTCATATATTTGATACTTTTACGTCATTGAGTCTATCCGACGATGTAACCAGCCGATCAGCTGAGGTTACTGGCCACTCTCTGCTCACATCAATATATTTTTGGACATATAAATAATAACTTGTACGACCCGAGACAGGAACTAAACCCAAATAATAAAAAAACTAAGTAAATAAATACAAAGAATAAGACTATAGAAAAGGATATGCCTACGGTTATGGTGGCCGCATCAAATATTCTACAAATGACAATAAATACCATCAAAATATTTATATTGTTTAAATAGCCCAAACTTCCGTCTACTTTTTGAAGAATATTCTGTTCTACAACACATAAATTACGTATTTATAAAGTAAATTCTCAATTACTTAGAGGAAAGAATGCAAATTCTTAGCATAAAATAAAATCTAATCATACTTAATTTTTTTTGTATTTGTTAAATATTTAAAAAATTTACCACTTTACAGATAAAGTTGTAAACCAATCAATTTTCAACATGATTTATGTTTTGACCTTGTTTAAATAGCAATTTTTTCTACTCCATTGGCACTCATTAGTACTTTGTTTTTTAATGGGAACTGAAAAAAAGATAAAATTCAATAGAACAATATAAACATGCAAACACACAGCCAAATTTATTTCAAAAAGTTCGCACAAAATCAAGACAACATTCACAAAGTTTGTTTAAACCATTAAAAAACGATGTGTCATCTGATTTTCAGTCTCTTCAGAATTCAGCTTACTTTTAAAAATAATGGCTGACCAGTACTCTTTAATTAGCCCTTTTGGGAGCAGACTCAGCAGATTAGGATGGTGTTGCTGCAGCAGGTGCTAGCATTCTCTCCAGGGTCATATCAAGAGGAAAAATTTACGTACATAATATGTACGCAGAGATGCATACATATTTAGGGTATACAGGGTTACAGGAGGTTACAATCAGGTTATAACCCCCCAATATCCTCTTCAGTAACCTGATTATAACCTGATTGTAACCTCCATGTACCCTAATATATATGCATCCCTGCGTATATATTATGTACGCAAATTTTTCCCGAAAAAATCTTACTCCTTTTCTAGTTATCTTCCTCAGCCTGCTTGCTTTGCTCTTTGCCCTCTAGGCCTCAAATGGGTCAGATAAAGTCTTTTATCTTGCCTTTCAGCCTTAGATTTGTAAATACTCTCCATCAAGTCTCTTATTTTTATGGTACATGTGGCACGGCGAAACTTCCTAAGCAAACGACTCAAAACCCTAATCGTCCACATCCACAAAACCTTCGTTGGGAGTCTAGCTTCTAAAGAACGCTTGGGCTTACCATATAAAGAATGGCGGACCTTCCTCTTTGCTTCCGCCATGCGTCTTGCACGGGATCATGGGTTTCGCTATGACAAAACCATCTTTAACGAGTTTTCTAATGATTTACCGAGAGGTGGCCATGGATATATCGCTGACCTCATTGGGATCTAGCCAGAACTTGCCTTTTTCGCAGCTGAGGACGCAAGATGCAGGGAAAAATATTACATCAGTACTTTACACATTTGTGAACTACGTGCGGAGTCTAGTTAAATCGTGCCACGTAGCGCGTGACAGAAAATAAAAAAATTGCACGGTACCTAGGAAATATTCATCCATGTTATTTCATATTATTCAGGTGTTATTGTATGTTATTTATGTATTATTTATATGTTATTGATGTATTTTTGTGTTATTATAATACCGAATATATTATCAGAACAGATTAACATCTGAATAACACATAATAACACCTGAATAATACACAATCACGCCTGTATAGCATGGAATAACACGGGAAAAATATTTCATGCGTTACCAGACAAAACTTTTTTTTGTTTTATCATGCGCCACGTGACGTGATTTCACTGGACTCCGAACATAACTATACATACAAAATTCTGATGTAATATTTTATCCTATGCGAGCCGCTTGCACCTATTACTACATACATCATTTACAATTTTATTTTTCAAGGCAGAGATTAAAAAAAATAATATATTTTCTTTGACGGGGTAATATGAATAATTTTTTATGTTTGCTATTTTGGGGTTTTGTGGGATATTTTTAATATATATATTATCTTAACTTAAAATTTCTCATAAACTATTAGAAAATTTAATTCAAATTGGCAAATTTGAACAGAATCTAAATAATAAATAAAAGACTTTGATTGTTAATCAATATATTTTTGGCGATAGAATCGTAAATTTTTATTTTGTGTTATAATTGTAACATTTACCCATAAAGACTAATGGCATTATTATCGTATTCTAAGGTTGCAACTAATTTCATATTTTAACTCTAGGTAACTTGTTCCTTCTCATGTTAATAAAATCAAATTCATTTTTATTGAAAAGTGACTAATTAGCCCATATATACTTAGTATTTTTCAAGAACTTAAAATTTTTATTATTTATTATGAAAGTTTTTAACAAAGCACGTTATAACTTATAAGAACTTTAGAATAACTTTCATAGGAACTTTAAAATAACTTTAATTGTCTACGGTGGAATTAACTTAAATGATAAATCATGCTCTAAAGTGCATGCTCTCCATCTTCATGATCACCAACAATCATTTTCTCAAGTTATCTTCACACTCAACATCAAAGATATTCAAACCCATTTTATCAAAATGGAAGTTAACCGAACCTTACTCTCATAAATATTATACGGGGGTGTATGATCTCAAAACCGAACGATAACTTAAAATTTTATTTTTTTAAAAATAAGCATTAAATCTGGATAAATCCTTCACTCAAAAAGGGTGAACAATACAATCAAAGGAACTTATATAAAGTCATTTTATAACTCTCTCAAGGAGGTGATGGAAAAACCAACATTAATCCCTATTGTTGACTACATGGTTGTTTATAGCTCATTAGAACTATTAAGATGCTAGGAAGAGCTGAAGGGAATTACCATCAATTGGAAGAAGGCGGAAAAAAGAAGTTGATCCTTTAATACTTTGGTTTAACCACCATAATTGATGACTAAGCCATGATTTATGACTTTAGTTAATGGCTAAATAAAAATTTTGCCTTCCGTTTGGTGGCTATAATTGATTTAGAGAAAAACTAAGCTAGTTGGTAATATCTTTGCCTAGTGTTTTGTATAATGTTCTTTAGGCTTAATCCCTCTTTTAAATCCCTAGAAAAATGTGATAAATAGTGTAGGTTTAGGTAATTTTATTGATTAAGGTAACTAAGTCCCATAAGAACCCAATGTAGCCATTTGATTTGATAAGTGTGAAGATGAGCTTTGATTTGGTTATCTAGTTGGACCCAATTGGGTTCAATTAATTTAACTCAAGTTTCATTGGCTCAAACCAATTCATGTGGTTAGTTGGGTCATATTAATCATGATGCATCCAAATATATTCTACAAAAGCTTTAAGTTATTTATGTTCAACCAATATGAGTGTTTGAATCCTTTTGGTTCAATCCTATTTAAGTAAGTTTATTTTAGGTTAATCTAGGTTAATTTGTTACATTGGGTTGACATATGAATAACTATCAAATGGTCTGATTTAAAGAAATTGAACTGATTTGGTTAATTTAATAAAATTGATTTAAATAGTCAATTTATTAGGTTCAACATCGGTCAAAGGGATCAACTATGCCTAATTGATCAAAGAAAAGGTCAAAAAATTAAATTAAACTTTATTAAATTTAACCAAGGTGATTGGTCTAAGAAAATTTTGATCAATTTGCTCAAAATTGCTAAGTGCTTTCTTAGAAGTTTAGTTGAGTAAACTGGGTCAATTACGTTCAGTTCATCTAATAAGCATTAATGTCTACATTATGTATTATGGGTTAACTCAAGTTTGTTAAAATCTTATTTTTTGAGGAAATTTGATAAATTTATCCAAGTTCTTCCAAATGAAGCAATTGGAAACCATTTAGCCAAATTAGATTTAGTTAAAAGTCAATTTGGCCAGGTAAAAATTGTCGAATGGGTTAATCTATGTCAACTTGAGTTAACTAAGCTAATTTTCTTAATAGGTCTAAGAAAGCTAATTCTCTTAATAGGTCCAAGTCAAATATGTTGGTTTACTCAAATTAAGTTGAGACCATTAATGTATCAATTTCTTAAAATGATCGATTTGATTTATCATGAACTATTAAATCCATTTAGTCCAAATTAAATTAATGCTTTCAATCAAGCTACAAAAAAAATTCTATTTGGATCTACGAGCCATTTCAAACTTATTGAGAACTATTAGAATGGTTTGAAAAAAACTAAATGATGCAATTCAAAGGTTTAGGCCTAATCGACCTAATTTTTTTCTATTAGACTAAATTTGGATTCAACTGATCCTAACCTACTCTAATAGTAACTTAAAGGTATATGAAAAATATTAACTTGTTTAATTAGCTTATTTAATTTGAAATCCCTAGCTGGATCAATGACATAAAGGGTATTATGGCTAGGTTGAGCATAGATCCAAAATAGGTCCTCTAATTAAGTAAAAAGGTTCTAATATGGCATCAAATTTTATTTAGGAGAGAATATGGTCAACCATTAGGGCTCAATCAAAGTAAAATGCAACTAATCCAATAGTTCAAATAATTCAGAACAAAATGAAGACCATAATTTGCATAATTTAAATTTTTATATTATATATATAATATGTGTAAAGGCAATGTATTATAATTAATGAGATTATCAAATTTTAAGAAAAGGAGTTTTAAAATATGAAAATTTAAAGTTTGTATTTTCAAAGATTGAAATAAAAGGAGGTAAAATTGTAAGGAAAATGTTTTTGTTACAAATAATTTCAAATAACCATTTTTCCAAGGTTATTGAGCTACCCAGGGCAAAAAGGAGAGCTAGTTACATCTAGTTATAACCCAAATCTAAATTTTATATGATGTGGTAAGCCTCTCTTTTTCTTTCCCTCTCTTGATACGAAGTTTTTTGATGTATTATTACTAAGACAAGTCAAAATTATTGGAATAAAGATGAAAGGCTTGATGCGTGCTTGAGAAATTTAGAATTAATTCTGTGTTGGTAAGGTTTGTTAGCCATCTGCGTGCTTGAATATATTTGTTCATCTCTTCAACTAACTCAATTTGTTGAATGATTGGCATTTATTTTATTATTTAAATATCTAGTTTGTTATCACTATAAAACTATTCTACTACCATTCTTCTGTTTAAGAAAATTTTCTCCCCAATAAGTTTTCTAGAAAATTCATTGAAAATCTTTATTGGGCTGTTGGTAAAAGCTTTATTTGAACCTTATTTTCTAGTTGAATAGGACATTATAATAATTTAAATCTCTTAAAAAATTTGAAAAAATCATAACACATTTTATAGTTATCACTTTTTTAATTCTAAGTGTCTCCAACCAAATTTTATATTATTAAATATCCTTCTCACTCAATATAAACTCTCTTAAGGGCTAGGTTTGGAGTTTGCATAATTCTTTATCTAGCTTCAGAATTTAATTCTCTCTTCTCCCTTAACAACCAACATATTATTTCCTTGAAAAATTTCTGAGAAAAATTAATATCTAAATTTATGCCCATTATTATTTATTTCTTTGTTCATTACGTTCCACATTCTTTAAAATTTAATGAAATAATGAGCTTATTTTTTCTTGCATGATCTCATTCATGCGTAATAATTTATTTCTCTCTACTCAATTATTACTTTTTTTTGTTTGTTGTATGGTTGATGAGTGTTGGTGTAGAACATGGCGATGAATATGCGATGGAAAATAAGAATACCTATAGAATGTATTGGTATAAATAAGATTATTATGATTTAAATTGTGGCATAAATGTTTCTTCTCCTTGTAAAGAAGCAATAATTTTTTTTTTAGGTTATCAAAGAAATTCTATGTCTGGTGCATAGATTATCATAGATGTAGGTTATGATAAAACTACTACAATTTATTGCTCGCTTGTATAGTTTGATATATTTGCATCACTTGGAAAAATATGATGATAGTGTATTGAAAATCTTGTGATATAATAGTTTTGAAAAAAAATATTTAAAGGTTATGAAATCCCATAATTTTCATTATTGATAATTGAGATTCAAAAACTATTTGTGAGTGGATTCATATAGACTTGGACTTAGGTTTACTAAATGCAATGGGAATGATTGTATTATACTATGCTTTAAAAAAGATAATATATAGGTTTATAATATTGGGACATAAAGGAAATTTGTGATAAATTGTATATAATATTGTTTACCTTATTTTGTTGAGGTTTACATCGCTTTATTCCAATCCATCCTTAGAACTTAAGAGCTAGCCATAGAAATTCCTTAATCGGCTTTCCTAAGGAACAAATTTTTTTATATCTAAGGGTAATATCACTACCTATACTTTCCTTAGTTAAAAAAAAACACAATTTGATCCTTAACTCATTCTTATTGAATTTGAGTTGATCATGTTATAGGTTTTTAAGAACTAGAGATTGAGTACCCTATTAAGTTCCTTAAGTGCTTTAGGTGATCCTTTAAAATTTTGAGACGTAGGACTAGAAGTCCTAACTCAAGACCTTAAGAGAACATATATCTCTTTATTTCATCTTATTGACTAGATTGGTTAGGTAACCTTGTGGATCCCACCCAATCGAACTTGGCATTTTTTTAGTTCATTCTTTGATTTAAGATGAACTCAACTTATTTGTAGGTCATCTCACACCATGATAGAGCCAAACTTGAATCAAAATTAGCAAACTTTAATAGAAATCAACAAATTTTAAGCTTAAGTCAAAACTTCTAAAATTGCACCCAAATCATAAAATAAAAAATGTGGAAATTCAAAAAACTTAAAAAAATAACATAAAACCAAGATACATAAAATTGAACTAATATAAATTAAAATAAATAATTGATTGAAAATAAACTTTGTTAATCTTAATTAGAATACGTAAAAGTAAATGAAGAAATAATTAAATCTAACACTTACCTAAATAATGCTTAAAAGCAAAATTAGTTATAATAAAATAATAAAATCATCAAAATTTAAACGTAAATATAAGTCTAAACATGACTAAAAAATAAGTTTTAAATGTAATAAACCTGAGCATTAAAATCTATGTTAACTTAAATCTTAAAATATCTAAATTAAAAAAATAAAACCAATAACTAAATATAAAACTAAAGCAAACCGAAAATAAATAAAGAATATTAAAGTATAAAAAAAATAAATTTAAAAATAATAAAATAAAAAGAGGGTATGTGATTAAGATTCTTAATGTAATGCTTAAAGCGGAGCTTATTATTTTATCCCTCTTCTAAAAAGCGTATCTTAGCTTCCCAAAACTCAAACTAGCTCACCCACGTCAAGCATTGGTAGGCCATGGTTTCACATAATTCAAAACGCAATTCACTTAAATTTCAAATCTATCTCATATGGACAATAGCTTGGGCTACTATGGTGAAATAACTTGATACTAACACTAAGGAATCTACATACATAAATCTATTAGTTAATCCCCTCCTAGAATGAAGAAACCATGATCACCAAGAATAGCTAAACCAAGTTGTCGGCACAAAAGTTTTGGAGATTGTCGGTCGCCAGGATGGGTATCTCGGCATCCGCTTTAAAATAGATTTAATTTAATATATATGTATATTTTTAGAAAATATCATTTTGTAATTTTAAAAATATGAAATCAAATTGATCTCATATATGCAAAGTTTAAATAATCAAGCACTTCACCGCAAGCCATGTATCTATTCTGAAGAATGGATACATTGCTTGGTGGTGAGGCTTGATCAAATAAACTAAAGAATCTATGACATCTGTTTGGTCTCGAACCATTTATGTTGACCGACAACTTGCCCTATATAATATGAAAAAATTAGATAGTGTTTATATTAATATGGGCTCCTTAGGTTTCCTATAAGAGCAAGCTCATATATTTAATTACATCTTAGATAACCGATATCACCTAAGAAAACTCTTGATTTAGATCATTAAATATTGTGCTCCTGACTTTTGAAATTTAGGATCTTTAAGAAAATGTGGTAATAGGGATCTAAAAGGTGAATGACTCAAGTTTTGGAACAGTTATTGTAAGAATCTAAAGGAAGAGAAACCTAAGGAAAAGACATTGATCCAAGAAAAATCTTGGTGTCCTCCCAAACTATGTTATGGTTTGACTTCAATTTGAGATAGTTATTTAGTGTTTTATCCTGCCAGTTTTATTATTTAGAGCTTACGTTCACTTGATACTGATTATGTGAATAGCTTGGAAGATATGAGAATTTATGTCATAATCGATGACAACCTCGGAATCTAAGATGAGTTAGGGCTTATATTGCACAGGATGCAAAGGCCTAAAGAGATAAAGTGAGGATTTATGCTGCTCTAGGCAAGCTACCTCAAAGTTCTATGACATGTTGTTTATTTCTAAGGAGTTTTGCTGTTGAAGATGGTCATGCTACCCATAATGCATGCTCTAAGCTCCTCTTTGTAGCAGGTTTAGTTTTAGAAGTGCCAAATATAGAAGAAGTGAGAAGTAGCATGTTTTAAAAAAGTTTAAATTGAAATTTCTTAATGTATTATTAGGGGAATATTAAAGTTGATTATAGCGACAACGGTTAGGATCCCACAATTTTTTCATTCCGACATCACTATTTTCTTCAGATTCACTTAGTTTGGATGAATTTAGCAAATTCAACAGAATGAATTTAGTACTTTCATTCAGACTGTGAGAAATCCCATTAGCAGCCATAGGTTGCCTCCTCCGAGGTATTCCCGATCATCCGATAAAGATGTTTTAATTTAGTTATAGTTGTATTTTTGTTTTGTTTGTGATTAAATTTAATTTGTCTTATATTGGAGTATTGTGGCGTGAAATTTTATCTTTGTTTTGTTTTAATTTTTTATTTTGGTTTTGGTTTTGTGGCTATCCTAAAATTTTTAGTTGTCATATGGGGTCACATTGTAGTTTAGCATGCAAGCTCATAAGCAGAAAATGTACAGTAAAGAAAGCGCAAGAAAAGAAGGTACTTTAAACTATAAAAGCCTACCTGTCGAGTGTTCTCATTCCTCCACCTGATACTTTAGTATTTTGCAGTAAACATTTATAATTTGCAATAAAGTGAAGCCTATAGATAGGTTCATCACAGACCTACAAAATCCTGTATCATAACTTGATTGGTCCTATTTATTTTATCGTTAGATTATTTCTCAAGCAAAACATAATAAGTTTAATCGTCCTTCAAGTTATCCAAAAGAGTATGAGAATGGTCCAGGGACCGGGCCTGGACATCTCACAATCAATTGAAAAGTCTCGAGTTCGTTCAAAATTATCATTTTGCTTAATAAATCATCCTCATCATACCCTTATGCTCAATGAAACATTGATGTTTTACTTGTTCCAAAGATAGGTTAATTATCATTTAAAATTCTATTTGTAAATTATGTAAGTGAATGTCTTTAGGGACAAACTTGATTCATTAAGCATTCTAACCAATTTTATTTTATGAATCAGGCTTGCAATGTTAAAAAAGTGTTTAATATTAGTTAAACTTCCTTTTCTAAACCTCATTAGTCAAATTTGATTAAGCCTAGTCTACTACTAAACCTCAAGACTCTAGTGGGTATATCTATAATCTTAGGAAAATAGTGACTTATGTGATTATGATTTTTATCAAAATATTAAATTATCATTAAACACCAACTGGGGGTATTAGATCAATAAATTACTGACTTCCAAAGACAAGTCCCCCAACCTTAAGGATCTCTTTGTTTAATTTTCTTCCAAATTAATGTAATTATGGAAATTACAATTCTACTCTTTAATATGACAAAGGCGAGGTTGTTTTCTACCGCTTATCCCTCCATGTTTCAGTCATTAAAATATGTTTATAAAGATCATTCATTACCCATTTACCCTTTAATTAGACCTAAATGTCAATTAAGGCTAAATTCCTCAAAATTACAACTTTGCCCCTAAGGCCTTAATACTTCATAATTAATCAAATTTAACTAAAATGAATTTGAAATTTTTATCTTACCTCACTTATGGGTCAATTAAAATATCAGGGGAGGAAATGTGATTTTCCCAATTTTGATTTAATTTATATAATTCTTTTAATGCAAAAACAAGGATTTTCATAGGTAATTTTATAACTTAATCAAAACACAATATTTATTTTTAAGAAAATTATTGTGTTTCACTTAGACTAGTTGACCATGTGGACCAAATTTCATGATTTTTTTGAATCTTATTTTAAGTATTAGAATTATTTTAAATTTTGAAGTATTAATTTAATATAAAATATTATATATTTTGAAAATTAGGTTTTATATTTTTAATGGATCTCACTAAGGTCATGGAATCCAAAGAAAAAAATTTATATTTTTGTATTTTATATTTTAGTTATTAGAATTATTTTAGTGAGAAATTAGGAAAAATACATTTTTAGCCTTTAAAAATTAATATCTTTATATAGAATATTAGAAAAATTATTTTATTGGTTCTCAAATGATCATGAGGCCAAATGTGACAATTTGATGCACTTTTATATTTTAGTGTTTTTTAAAATTATTTTAATTACCATTTTATTTTTATTAAATTCCCCAGATCATAAGGAACTCCCAAAACTAATTTTTATTATTTTTCAACTTCTATTTTATTTATTATAATAATTTTAATACCAAAAAATGCTTATTAACTTTGAAAATTCAATTAGGTGATCAAATTAACTCCAAATGACGTCACAATTTTTATAGTTCCTCTAACCCTAGGCCACAGTAGGGAATAAGAATCAAGTTATCTACATTTATATTTAATCCAGTTTAATTTCCTTTTAGTTTTAAGGTTTGATGGCAATTAGTGTTATACTTAATGATGTAAACCAAGTTGTATTTTTCTTATGATCCTCTAGTCAATCTTATAATTTTCTGATGAGCATTTTAATTTTTATAATTTTTAAACCAAAACAGGGGTGATTATCTTGAAAATTAGGGATCTCCACATAGAGATCTTACCTGACCTTGGAAAACTCAGGCAGAATTCCATATGACAGAGAAAAGCCTTAAATTTTAAGCCATGGTGAAATATACATGCAAATGGAGAATTAAAATAAGATATGCAGCATTTGATTAATTAAAAATAAAACACATATCAAATAAACTTGAAAATAATTTCAAATTGTTCTCCTCTGTTCACTGAACAAGAGGGTATTTTTATTTTAGTTTTTTATTTTTCTACACCAAGTTATGGATTTTTGAAGTTCATGGAATTAAATAAATCGTAAAATTCAAAATTTTTTACTTAAGTGATGTGGCGCCAACTCAACCTTAGCAACTTTGAAGCCACACGCGTCGTTTCATAATATGATGCCACCTTCCAAGTTAGTTGCCATGTAATTTCACTTTATAATACTGGTCGTCTGTTGAATACACGCTCCACCCAACGACGCCTGTTCATCGTCAACAATTGACCTAACCCATAAGCCGTCCACACTAAAGCATTAAGATCTCAGCCTAGACTCAACCAAATCGCATGGGTTTTTTTCTATGGACTCATCTGACCTGGACAAACCTATCAATATGACTGACCTGACCTGAAAGCAACTCAATGTGCATGGAGAATCAAAATAAACTCGGGAGAGGGGGAGAATTCAATACCTTTGTATGAGAGGGGATGTCTCAATTAAATGGTTTTAGCATCTTCAATTGGACCCAATGAGCCTCCAGATGAATCCTTTTGCTATGATGAAATGTCTAGACTTGAATTCTACCAAGGCCGATTTCAGGTGATGATCAAAGTATGTGGTGGAGGCTCTCTGTGATGGGACTTTGATGTGGGAACTTCTTCTTTCAGTGTAGAATTTGTGTAGGTGCAATTAATATGGATTTGGTGCACTGTGTGTCGCCATATTTTTAGGTTATGTGGGTGCAATTTAATTTGAACAGTAATAATTGATTTTTTGGAAATAATTTTAAGTTCAAAAATTCTAAGATATGAAATCAAACAGATATCACATCCCAAATAATTTATATAAATGAGCACCGTATCATAAACCGTGTATCTATCCCGAGGAATAGACACACTGCTTGATGATGGGGCTCGATTAAATAAACTAGAAGATTTGTGACATCCATTTGGTCTGCGAACTAATCTTATAAGCCGACAAGTTCCCCTACTTAATATAAAGGAATTAAGCAGGGTTTATATTTCCTGGGTTCTTAAAGTTCCCTATAAGGGTAAGCCCCTATAATTAATTACATCCTAAATGTCCGAAGACACTAAAGAAAACTCTCGATAATGATCAAGGGTTTTGCTCTCAAGAATTTCAAAGTTTAAGGTTTTCAAATGATTGGATTTTGGAAATTTCAATACGGAATAAAATTTAGAATAATTTATTTTAGGAGTCCAATGGAAGAGAAGTAGGAGATGTCACGGACCCGAAGTAAACTTCGGTGACTTCCCAACTATCCTATTGTTTGGCTTCAATTTGAGAGTTTACTTAATGTTGTAATTCTGCCAATTTTAGTTAATTAGGACTTATATTAGTATGACATAATCATACAAATATCCTCGAAGATGTGAGGATTTATGTGTTGACCTCATTTTTGATGAGGTCTTTTCTCTTCTCTCCCCTTAGTACTTAGGATCTAGCCTTAGGTTTTCCCTTTGACTATCTTAGAAGACTAGAAATGGAACCCACCACTTTGAAATTTAAACACCTCTTAAACTCCCTGCAAACCCCATAAGTTTGATTGTAAACCCCTAAGTCACTTGGAGGGTTAAGATCAAATGTGGAGGTTTAAAGGATGAGTTCCCTATAGGACTCTTTGGCCTTAGGACTACCCTGGGTGGACTGGTCTGGTGAGGGTTGACTTGTACACACATTACACTTTCACACACATTCCAATCCTAAAACCATTCATGCCTAGCTTGACTTCCTGACTCATGTAGGTAATTCATATGAATGGACCTTAACCTCTAGGCCCTTGGCTAAGAGGGTTAGGAACAACATAGTGAATGCCTCAAATGAGTCCTCTCATGGCTATTGCGAGCTTAAAATGGCTTCATGGCTCCACCAAAGTGATTCCATTCTACTCAAACTTGATCAATCTTCATTTTCCCAAAATTTCAATTTTTGACCCCCGGGGCCCTACACCCGCTAAACCTACCAAATGCCCTTGAAGCTACTCAAAATTTGCAAAATTGCCTAAATTACCCACAATTCCTCAAAATTAGTCCTAAACATTTCCCACAATTCAAATTTATCATCCTCACCCAAATATACCAAAATTTCCAAAAATATCCCCCAATACCCTCCAAATACCCAAAATGCCCTTCTTAACCAAAAATTCCATAAATTCCAAAAATTTCTTGAAAATTCCAAAATATCCCAAATATTCCTAATTTCATTTTGTTCAACTACACCATAGGCTAATATTTTCAATTTAACCCACTTTTACCAAAACCCCCAATATGACTTATTCTTAACCCAAGTGGACCCAATGTCAAATCAAATCAACCCAATTGACCTCAACTTTGACCCAATTCAATTCTAAACTTCAATTAAATATCCCCAATATCAATTTAGACCAAATCCAAGCCCAATTTGATTGACATTTGGATCCAATTCCAATTTGAAGCCTAAGGCCTAATTTTGGCCTATGACCTAAACTTAGCCCAAATTAACCCAATTCAATTCCAATTAGACCCAAATATTTTCCTAAACCTTCCTAACATCCCCACAAACAAAACACTAACTTGGTTTTCCCCAAATTTGAACCTAAACTCCACCCAAACCTAATCCAAACCAAAATCTCCATTTTTGGCCTAAACCCAAACCTAACCCAAATGGGCCCAAATCCCAAAATCAAAGCCCAACCAAAGTTGAAAACTCTTTGTGACACTCCCATAAACACTTATCAACAATAATTTTACATCAAATCCAACCTTAGCCCAACCTTAGCCCAAGTTAGCCCAATTTGACCCACTTTGGCTCCTTTACCAAAAAAGCCCAACTTAAATCCAATTCCACTCTAAATGACACCAATCCTTTTCTAAAATGTTCATGACACATCCCTAAACTAAACCCAACATTTTTTTGGCCCAATCCTTCACAAAATTTCCACCCACCAATTTGTTTTCAAACCTAAAAGCCCACCTCCTTAAACCTTTCAAAAGGCCCATCTAAATTAAATCCAAAAGCCCAAAATCTATCCTAAAGCCTACATGACACTTTCACCTCATCATCCCTTTGATTCAAATCACTCCCTAAGTTTTAAATTCATCATTAAATTTTTCTAAACTAAGCCATGTGCCAAATTACCCCTAAATATCCAAAATCCTTAAAACCCATTTCCATGAAATTGACTAAGCGTGGCCCCAAGCCAAATGGAGCCATGGAGCCATGGAGCCATGCACAAGCCATATGCAAGCCATGAGGAGCCCTTTCCACCTCACCAACCCATTAATGGCAAAGGAGGGGATTACTTTCTTAAACCTTCACTAAACTTTTTTAACCCCATTCATGTTACACTTTAACCAAAATTAGCCACATCACCTTGAATGGTGTTGACATCACTTTTGGTTGAGGTCTACTCTCTCTTTAGAATAGCCTAGGGTCTAGCCATAGGACTCTCCTGGTGACTTTCTTAGAGGACTAGTCATGGAACCCTTCTCATAGAAATTCAAAACTCTTCTTGCTTCACTAGGGGGTTTTCATATGCTTAAGACTTAACCTCCACCTTTTGGTAGGAAAAAGGCAAGCACAAGGAATCCTAGGGGAAGTCTCCTATAGGTGATCAGACCTTAGGATTTAGCCTGAGAAAGGTCTAGAGATCACCACTCATACACTTCACATTCACAACATACACACACTGCACATTCTAATTTCAACCCTGAAATCTTTGGAAACTCATGTGGGTAGCCCAACCCTCAGTCTATGACTAAGTGGTAGGGACCAACACATAGAGGACCAAATGTAAGTGACCCTTATTTATTACATCCTGCTCACCTTGAAACCACCTTCAAATTTCCGAAATTTCATTTTTTGGCCCCTTTGCCCCCTAAATAACCCTGAACTACCCAAAATACCCAAAATTTCCAAAATTACCCAAATTCAATAAAATCTCCAAAAAATCATTCCAAGATATTACTTACCACTCAAATTGACCATCCATGACAAATAATTCCAAAATTTCCAAAAATACCCCCCAATACCCTCAAAATACTCAAAATACCTTTTTGCCCAAAAATCCAAAAATTCTAAAAAATTCTCAAAAAAGTCCAAAAAATCCTAAAAATCCCTAATTCCATTTTGTTCAACTACACTATGGGCCAATTTTGCCAAATTAATACACTTTCAATCAAAAATCCCAACTTGGCCCATTTAACCTAAAGGTACCTAAACCAAATCCAATCTTGACCCAATTGACCCCAATTTTTATCAAACGCAATTCTAAACCAAAATTCAATATCCCCAATATCAACTTAGACCAAATTCAAGTCCAATGTGACTCACATTTGAATCCAATTCCACTTGAAATCCAAAATCCCCAATTCTGCCTAAATAACCCAAAACTCCTAAAGTGACACAATGTCAATCAATTCCTCCCAAATTTCAATGCCAAATGCTTTATAACACTTCCTTAAACTGAATAAGATCATCAATTGCCCATAATTTGAGCTCAGGTCTTACCCAAATCCATTTTGGACCAAAGAAACCCCAATTTTGACCCAAGCTGAACACATGTTTTAAATCCACCAAATTGACCCTCTAAACCTTGTCAAAACCATTTTATGTCTTCATTAAAATTCTTCTAGACAATAATTTATACATTATTGTTGAAGACTGATGAACCCCATTCCTAGTCAAACTCAAGATAACTTGATCCGAACCCAACATGATACAAAATAATAAAAAATCGAATCAATGCCAAAATTGAACCTCCAAATGAGCTCAAAACAACTTTATGCCATCATTAAAGATCTTCATTACAATCATGTGGACAATATTGATCAAGGCACTTGGGCTTCATTTAAGCTCTAGCCTAATATAAACTCAAGTTAGCCCAATGTTCTTAAAATGGACCAAAAATCCAAAATTCACCAAAATTAAAATTCACTCACACACACACCCACATTCTCCCCCTCTCATATCTCACGGCAAAACAAAGAAAAAAACAAAGAAAAAAAAAATTTCTCTTCCCTTCACCTTACTCCCTCACTCTCCCTCACATCTCCCTCACCTCTCCCTCACCCTACCCGCCACCTCACCCTACTCTCCTCACCTTCACCACACCTTCACCACACCTCCTCCTCACCTCCACCTCACCTTATCCTCACTCCCCCATTCACTCTTAGCTCTGAGCCTCTTCCCATAAAAATCCCCTCATCATCTCATCTTCCACCCCTTACACACTCCTTTACACACACACTTACTGACTTCACTTACTTCACCATCCCACTCTCTCCCAACCTCCAAGCCGAGAGCCTTCCCCATATTCTTTTCCTCCTTCCAAGCTAGCCACACTCCTCATCCCCCCTCCAAAAACCCCCTAACCGTGAGCTTCAAAAAGGGATCCTCCAAGCTAGGTAAGTTGCTCCCCCTCTCTTTTATTTTGTGAGTATTCTAGCTTCAAAAAAAAAAAAAAAAAGAATAAAAAAAATAATAAAATCTTTCCTATCTTCATGCCTAGCCTAAAACCTCTCACCCATATGCACAAGTTTAGTGTTCTTCTTCCTTTACAAAGATTTTTAAATTTACATACAAATCATTTAATTTTTCTTAGTTTTCATGTATGCTTTTTTTAAATGTTTCCATGCTTAGGCTTAGGAATTTCTCATGTAAAGTCATTTAGCCATTTCCATGTATAGCCTTAAGATTTCTTTCATGCAAGCTATTCCATGCTTAGCCTTAGGATTTCTATTCTTTTTATGCAAGTTATTAGCTAATTAAGTTAACTAGTTTGATATTACAAATATACCACCTAACTTTATTACATTGAAATGAATAAATTTTAAAATTTAAAAGAAATAAACATAACATAAAGGGAATGGAAATTAAAAAAAAAAAAAACATTAGGATAAAATAAATAAAAGGGAATGAAATAAATTTTTTTAATAACATATAATAACAAAATAACATATACCATACAAATAAAATAACTACATAAATTACATATATGTATGTAATATAAATGTAAATAATATATAAGCTAATGTTAAATAAAGTAAATAAATAATAAATAACCAATATAAAAACATAAGTGATAAAATAATTGTAAATTTAAATAAAATAACTCTACTAAATTTCAATAAAATAACTATATTAAAATTTTAAATACCTAACAACATTAAAACTTAAAATATAACCATACTAAATTTTAAATGAAAGTAACTACACTAACTTTAAAATAATATAACTATACTATATTAAATTTAAATGAATACTACTAAAATATAAATAACTAAATGAATAATAACATATATATATATATATATATATATATATATATATATATATATATATATATATATGTAAATTAATGTAAATAATAAAACAATAGTGTGTGATAAAATAAATAATAAAATAAATAACTATAAACCTAAATGAATAATGAAAATAAAGTAAATAAATAAAAATGCCCTTTTAAAATGTAAACATATACATGTAAATAATAATTTTAAGAAATGATAACTTAATACAAATGATAATGGCTTTAAATAAAGAAAAGAATAATTTAAGAGAGAGAAAATGAAAAGTCTTATAAATAATAATAAGAATGATAATAATATTTAATGTAAATTGATAACATAAATTAATAATAATAAATCAATAATATTAAAGTAACAAAATGTACATATAATTAATTAAAATAAAATAACTTACAAGGGATAATAAAAATAAATAATACATATATACATAAATTAAAAAGAAAATAATAATTTAAATAATATAAATGAATAATCAATTAAATTAAAATTAAATAGTTAAAATAAAATAATAATTAAATTAAACAAATTAAATAAATCAAAATTATATTAAATTAAATGATAATGTAAATAAATAAATAATTTTAAATTAAATTAAATAAATTAAATTAAGTTAAATAAATTAATGAAAATCGAATATTAAATTAAAATTAAATGATAATGTAAATAATAAATTAAATTAAATTAAATAAATCAAATCATATTAAATTAAATTAAATTAAATAATGATATAAATAAAAATTAAATTAAATAATTTAAATAAAAAAAATTAAATAAATTAAATTGATAATGTAAATAAATAATAAGTTAAATTAAACAAAATAAATTAAATTAATTAAATTAAATTAAATTAAACAATAATGTAAATAAATAATAAATTAAATTAAACTAAACAAACTAAATTAATTAAATTAAATAAGATAAAACAAATTAAATTAAATTTTATTAAATTAAACAATAATACTTTACATTAAATTAAATAAATAAATTAAATTAAATTAATAATAATTGTAAATAATAATAAACTAAATTAAATTAAATTAAAATTAAATTAATTAACAAAAAAAATTAAAACAAAATTAAAGATAATAATTTAAATAAATAAATATTAAGTTAAAGTAAAGTAAAATAAATAAATTAAATAAATAACAATTAATTAAATAAAACAAATAAATAACAAGCAATTAGTTAAATAAAATGAAAAAAAACAAATAAATGATGATAAAGTAAATAAATCATAATGAATTAAATAAAGAGAATAAATTAAACAACTAAAAAAGATGAATAATAATTTTAGTTACAAATAAAAGATAATATGTTTAAAAAAACACATAATAAAAATAATAATAACATAACATCATATAAAATAACATTAATATAAGAAAAAAATAACATACAATAATAATATAACACATAAACAAATTAAAACTATAACATACAACATACAACAATGATAACACATAACAACATAAACAATAACAATATAATACAATAATAACATATAAATAACAATCACAACACACAACAACAATCCCAACACAACAACAATCACAACAACACACAACAACAGTCCTGATCATAATACAATACTAACACGATAACAATCAAACCTAGGATAGGCCTCCTGAGGCATGGTTCATTTTCCCTTTATGAAGACCCCTAGGAAATCACAACTTGGTGTAGAAAACATAACAAGAATACCCTTATGCATAGTGAATGCATGGAGTAACCCAAATTTTTACCCGATGTCCACATAACCTTCCCAATTCATATTCCAAACTCAAAATCCCTAGTTTCAAATCCCAGCACAAACCAAAACCAAAACAAAACTCAATTCAAACCAAAACCAAAACCCAAACCAAAGCTAAAACCAAAACCAAAACCAAAACCAAATCTAAAACATAAACTCAAACAAATAGTCACAACACTCCCATAAGTCCAAATCAACCTACCAGTTACAACCAAATACAAACCCAAACCACACTTAAACCCATCTGCCCCAATCTACCTCGAACAACTGTGTTCATTAAGCATAAGGGTATAGGTAGGGTGAATTGTTAAGCAACATAATAAGTCTAAATGAGCCTGATACTTTTCATCAGGATATGAGAGGGAAGCATGGACCTGCATCCTTCTTTCACTGCTTGGATACCTCTAAGGTATATTAAATTTAATATGTCTGCTTAACGAAACCATCCTCAATTAAATTAAACAAATTTTATTGTAACACAACATAAAAATTCGCATAGACGTCATAGGACTTGGTAGAAAACCAGGACAATTACATAGACATCATAGGATTGAGTAGTTACTTCTTGTTAGTTCTACTTCTTCCTGTTTTCTGGCATGCTTTAATTTCTGCAAAATTATAAACACATATATACAATGCAATACTAAAGTCTCAGCTGGGAATGGCGAGAAGCCCATCCAGGTACCCTATTACTTTATTACAATTTTCCTTATTGTAATTTATTTACCTGCACTGCGTTTTACTTTTCTTGCATGATAAATTAAATTATTGCATGAAAATTGAAACCTTTAGGATAGCTACAAAACTGAAACCCAAAACTCAATTAAAAGTCATACAAGATAAAATTTACCGCAACAACATTTCAAAATATAAGACAACTCAAAATTTAATCACAAAAAGAATAACAAAAATTACAATTTTAATTAAATTAAAACATCTGGTTGGATGATCGGGAATACCTCGGATGATGTAACCCACGTGTTGCTAATGGGATTTCCCACGGTCTAAAAGAAAGTGTGGAACTCATTCAGTTGAGTTTAGCAAATTCATCTGGTCTAGGTGAATCCGATGAAATTAACGGTGCCGGGATGACGGAACCGTGGGAACTTATTCGGTTCTGTTTAATCAACTTTAAGATTTGTTTTAAATAAAACACTAAAACACTTGGATTTTAAGATTTTTCTAAACCAAAACACTTCTCTCATCTCCTGACTTTCACCTTCTAAAACTAAACCTCTACAACAAGAAGGAGTTTTGGAGCATAGTGGGTAGCACGACCATCTTCTTCAGCAAAACATGAGTCTGCTTCAGCAAAACCATTCTTAGCATTAAACAACCAAGCCAAAGGATTTGAGGTAGTTTGCCTAGTTCAACAAAAATCCTCAACTTTTCGTTAGACATTTGCATAATCATGTTATGCAAATTAAGTCATAACCGGTCCTAGGACTCCGAGGTAGTCGTTTGGTACAACATAAACCCTCACATCTTCAAGGCTATTTATGTGATTATATCATGCAAGTATAAGTCTTAATTAATTAAAACTGGCAGGATTGAAACATTAAATAATTTCCTCAAATTCAAGCCAAACAATAGAATAATTTGGGAAGTTGTCATGATTCTTCTTGGATCCTCAGCTTCTCCTACTTCTCTTCTATTGGACTCTTAAAATAAACTTTTCCAAACTCTATCCATTCCCTATTGGAATTCCAAATTTCAATCCTTTGAAACCATAAACTTTGAAATTCTTGAGAGAAAAACCACTGATCATTATCGAGAGTTTTCTTAAATGATTCCCGTCATTTAGGATGTAATTAATTATAGAGGCGTGACCTTATAGGGAACTTTAAGAACCCAGGTAATATAAACCCTGCTTAATTCCTTTATATTAAGCAGGGGAACCTATCGGCTTATAAAATTGGTTCGCAGACCAAACAGATGTCACAAATCTTTTAGTTTATTTAATCGAGCCCCATCGTCAAGCAGTGTAACTATTCCTCAGGATAGATACACAGTTTGTGATACGGTGCTCATTTATATAAACTATTTGTGATGTGTGATCAGTTTGATTTCATATCTTAAACTTTTCAAACTTAAAATTATTTTCAAAAATCAAATTCTATTTTCCAAATTATATATATATACTTAAATTTAAAACCTAAAAATATGCCTACAAGCTTCTGGCGACTCCACTGGGGAATAGTTCCTCTCTGCATTTTGATCAGATGATTTTGCTTTCATAAATCGGTAGTAAATCCATGCCCCTAGTGGATCAAACTACCATTCTTCCGTTGACATATCTTTTTCATTTCTATCTTGAACAGGTACGATCAACTTTCCTTAGATTTTGGAGCCATTTTTTAGACACCCCTAAAGACAGAGGTTCCGAAATCCTCCTTTTATTACCTCTTTAAAGAGTTGGGGTCGGACCCCCAATAGGTGTGTTGGTGGATTGATTCCACTTGGGCAATGTGCGTTGTGCATTTAGCATAGGACTGGGTCCTGAATTTCACTTTTGTTCCGTGTCTCTCAGGTTTGATTTGCTATCGGCAAATTAAACCAATTTTTTGCTTTTGTACCTTTCACTCAAATTTTGAAATTAAACCAACAATGTTAACAAATATAAAAGCCGAAAAATAAAAAAAATAAAATAAGGTGAAAACACCAAGCAAAATAAGAGAATTGCCCAGTTCATAGTACGAGTGCGGTAGCTTGAGTACTTCCGTTGAAACTACAAGGCACTGACGTTACTGACTTCCAGAAAATCTTTAAATGTCAGGAAAGATGTCTTCGCCAAAGTTGATCTTTCTTTCGCCTCCGGAGTAGAGTTCACCGTCAATAGGGAAGAGCTGCCTAAGCTGGCAGTCATCAAATTCGGACAAGGGTTCGATGATGTTGAACCCAAGTTCGGGGTTGTGGTCGTTGTAGTGTCAAAGTCTGAAATGAGCAAGTCCGTTAAGCCTATTGTAATGTTCAACCTGAAGTCTGTTAAGGAACTCCCCATAACAAAGAAGGAATGGATTGAAAAGAACTCTATTGTCATTACAAGCATTGGGACGTCTCCTAAGGCTATTTCTGCTCCTATTGTCGGATTCACTACCGCTATACCAGTCGCTCCGCTAACTAAAGGAAAGGATATTCTACATGAGGAAGAGTCAATTGATGCTTGTGTTTTACTATCTTCTAAATTCAAGATTGAGTCTGATTCAAAGTCCGTACAAATGACAAAGGCACAGAAAAGGAAGCGCAATCAGGGAATTCTGAAAGTCAAGCAGCCGTAACGGACTGAAGAACAATCGTTCCAGTTGAGACCACACCAGATAGGTGGGAGACAGGGTCCAACAATGAATCAACAATTAAACAAGGTATACCCGTTCAAAGAGGAGTCAGTGTCGCAGATATTCTGTTACTTGATAAAGAGGCCAGAATTCAGACTATCGGAGCCAAAGAAGCCAGAGGAGGCCGGCAAGAAAGATCATCTCAATTACTGTCCATACCACCAGTTGCTCGGTCACACCATAGAAAACTGCTTCAGCTTCAATGATTGGCTTGAGAAAAATTTCTGGAGCGGAAACTTAAATATCCCGAATGAGTATTTAAAAGAACCTGAAAAAGTATCTATAAATATGATTTCATGTGATTCAATTAGCTTTTGCACGACGACACTGCTGTTTGAGGAAATAAGGGATGTTTCTCAAAAACCTCCAATTGACCTTAAAGTTCTCAAAGGAAAGTCAATTGTGTCCACTGTGGAAAAGCTTCGAGCTGACATTGCACAACTGTCTAAAGATTAGAAAGAAGACTTTGAAGATGAAGATTACAACCTAGTAGAGTACATGGAAGGTGATTTCACAGAAATCAACGTCATCGAGACCTGAGACATGTTAGCTGTGAGCGACACTCCTCTTTGTGAGGAGAAAGCCACGAATGAGTGGTAGAGGGCCGTCCAACAAAGAGATGAACATATCAGCCGTCACGAGAAGAAAATTGAAGAAATGAAGACTGTTATGGCTGCAATGCAAGGACAGTCGCACTCACAGCAGGTGGCATTCCCGGAGATGAACCAGCCAGAGATGGTCCATAATACCGACGAAAGAAGGGAAGTTGCTTCTGCAAACCGAGATGAGCCTCCAAAGAAAGATTCAACTCAGAATATGGTGCAAAAAAAGACATTAAGCGAATGGTTGAACAACAAGTGAGAGAAACCCTAGATCAATCAAAAAGAGGCACATCAATTCTGAAAGGTAGGCCCTAGCTGGAGGAGTTTGATACCATCCAATACCCCAAGGGTTTCGTACCACCTTTGTTCAGGACTTTCAACAGGACTGGAAACCCTCGGTAGCACGTTGCACACCTTTGAGCAAGTTGCTGCAACGCGGGGGGTAGTGATGCGCTACTACTCCGACAGTTTATGAGCAGCCTTTCAGGAATTGCCTTCGACTGGTACGCAGACTTATCGAACGGTTCAGTGAAGACTTTCACATAAATGGAGAATCTTTTTGTCAAGCGTTTTGCCGAGGTTCAACACCACGTCTCTATAGGCAGTCTTGTGGAAGAGAAGCTGAAGCCAGATGAAACTTTGGTGGAATACATTCTACAGTGGAGAAACTTAAGCATGAAGTGCGAGCCCCAATTGCAGGAGCAACATGCGATTGAGGTCTTACTCAAGAACATCCATGGAACGATAGCTTTCATGCTTAAAGGACTCACCATCAAGTCATTTGAGAAACTACTTAGTAAAGCCACAATCCTGTAAGAGGAGGTCAAACAAATTGAATTCATCGTGAAAGAGAACAGGGTGGAGCCAACAAAGATATCTGAAAGGAGATCAGAGATAGTGGCAACAGTCTACAAGGGAAAGCAGCCGATACAGACCGAGCAGTTACCTCAATACAGTCCGCAGCACCAGCCGCCTCAATACAGTCAGTTTTCACAGCAGTACAGTCAGTCACTTCCTCAATTCAGTCAGCCGCCTCAGTGGTATCTTCCACACCCACAGCAGTATGTTCAGCCACCAGAACAGCATGTTCCACACCCACCACAGTATATTCAACATGCCAACAGTACGGTCAGCGGTATAATCAACAACACAATCAACAGTCATCCCAGTAGAGGCCACTCCTGACGGATGGAAGGCAAAGTAGGTCCATGACCAATTTGTTGAACAAAGTATATCCCTTTACTGATGAAGCAGTAGCACAGATGTTCCAGAATTTGATTAAGAAGCCCGAGTTCAGATTGCCTGAGGCAAAGAAGCCGGCAGAGGTTAACAAGAAGAATCATCCCAACTATTACCCATATCACAAAATGCTTGGGCACACCATTGAAGGCTGTATCAGTTTCAAAGAATGGCTGGAGAAAAACTTTAATAATGGAACCGTAACAATCCCTGATGAATATTTGAAAAGAACTTGAAGAGGTTCTATCAATATGATTTTGGTGATTTGTTTGCTTCAATTGATTCCTACGCAGCTGACAACGGACGGGACACTTTCCGATTACTATTGTACTACTTTTGTTGCTCAGCATGATCAGTATTAAGCTATATTTTCTCTTCTATCACAATGAATGAAAGAAAAGGAGTTTGTTTTTGTCCAGAAATGCTCAAAATTGGATATTTTGCTAAGACTTTGACTTCCAGAAAGAATGAAGTTAATGCCCTAATGCCTGGGTCCTTCACTTTAAGGAATTTGGACTAGTTCCTAAGTAAATTTCAAAATGAAATAGTGTCGTTGAGATACAAGTAATTGATTCAGGATATCACGGGCCTTTTAATTTCCTGCCATGTGACTGGGTCCGGACTTTTCGAAAAGTTATAATATCCCAGGATTCACGTTAAGGAACATTTCAGAATTATTAATTAGGGGAGTTTCGACATTCAAAATCTTTAACAAAAATATGCACTGTTAGATATAGTAATTCTCAGAAAACAAAAGGAACAATAAAAAAAGGGAAAAAAAATAAAAAAAAGAGTGTTCCTGAGGAGAAGCTTGAGGTGAGCACAAAATAAAAAATTGGTGCCCCAATTCAGGCATTCAAAATCTTTAACATGTGCTTCATCAGATATAGTAATCCTCAATGAAAAAAAATGGATAAAAAAAGAAAAGAAAAGGAAAATAGGAAATAAAAGAGAAAGGCTCCCTGAGAAGAAGCTTGAGGTAAGCATATGATCAAAAAATTGGTGTCTTAATCTTCCCCTGATTAATAAAACTTGAAAGACTATCTTAAGAAGTTTCATCTGATATTATGCTTTGAAAAGAGTCAAGTGATTTCATTAATTGGCTCAGAAATATCTTTGGACAATGAAAAATATTTTACTCACATGAACATAAATTTTGAAATCTGCTTAGGCCTGGGAAGAAAGAATTAAAGAAAGGGTCACGTTGTTAGTAATTAATGGAAATTCGACCCTGAAGTCGTATCTTTTAGTGCCCAGCAAATACAACTCCAACTTCAACTCGAAGAACGTCAGAAAGATTTCTCGAAGATAACTTCAACAACCTTCACAAAATCTGCAACAAATCAAATGATGACTGCTACAAACAAAGCTGCGAAATTACAGCCACTTCAGCTGTGGCGCCCTTAGAGATAACACACCTTTATAGGTACTTGAAAGAATATAATTCCGATAGCACCTTAAAGAGTGAGTTATTTTCTAGCACTGGTCCCTAGTCAGTGAACAATACCTCAAGAAGTGTTGTACATCACAACGTTTCAAAGACAGAGTCTTGTTACGAAGCACTGATGCCGCACTTGTCTAAAACTGGGTCTAAATCCTAAAACAAAAGCAATTAAATAAAACTCAGCATCAAATAAAATAAAAGTCAACATTTGAATAAAACAAAAGAAATCTGCACATTGTAAATTTTTTAAAAAGAAAAAAATCTTTGCACAAACATTTTAATAAAATTCAGCACTTCATAAACTTCTACAAACATTCTCTGCACTTTACAATATGTTTTCACAATCTCTGCATTCATAAATCTCAGCAACATGTTCAGTCTCTACATTCATAAACCTCTGCATTCCCAAATATCAACGAAATCTTTTTGAATCTCTGCATAAATACATCTCAGCGAAATTCTTCACGGTCTATGCATCCGTAAAATCTCAGCAATTCTCAGCAGTCCTCAACAATTCTCATCAGTTCTCAGCAATTCTCAGCAATTCTCAGCATTCTCAGCGATTCTCAGCAATCTCAGCATTCTCAGCAATTCTCAGCAGTTCTCAGCAATTCTCAGCAATTCTCAGCACTCAGCAATTCTCAACAATCTCAGTAATTCTCAGCAGTTCTCAGCAATTCTCAGCAATCTCAGCATATTTTCAGCAATTCACAGCATTACTCAGCATATTCTCTGCAGTTCTCAGCACTCGGGATAGGCTTCCACCCTACTCCCTTCTCAGTAGTTCTCCTCATTAGGATAGGCACAGTCCTACTCTTTTCTCAGCAATCTCAACATTCAACCCTCTCAGCATAAAATTGAAATTGAAATCAAAACAATCTCAGCACTCGGGATAGGCTTCTGCCCTACTCCCTTCTCTGCATATTCTCAACATTCACGGTAGTCCTTCACCCCACTCCTTTCTCGGCATAAAATTGAAATTGAAATTGTAATTGAAATTAAAGCACTTTGCATTTTGGAATAGGCTCAGTCCTGCTTCCTTCTCAGCATATGAATGCAGTCGGGTCAGCCTTAGTCATACTCTTCTCTCCGCATAAAACTAAAATTGAAATTGAAATTGAAATTGAAATTAAAACTGAAATCAAAATCAAATTGAAATTAAAGTCGAAAGAAAGGCAAAGTAAACCAAATCCAAATTTGAAATTTGAATTTTGAAAATTAAAGTTGCAACTCTTAAATTGAAAATTCCTCCTCTTGTTTCCCTAGTGGAAACAACACTCTCTCAATTCTGCTTTTTGCCCTAAGTATTTTACTTAGGCGACTTTGTGTTGGTTTGTTGATCTTCTTCGGTCAACAACAATACGTGCGGTGTGCCTGTCCAGTACACCACACCTATTGGGGGTCCAATTGTTGACCTCACTTTTGGTTGAAGTCTAGTCTCTCTTCAGAATAGCCTAGAGTCTAGCCATAGGACTCTCCTGGTGACTTTCTTAGAGGACTAGTCATGGAACCCTTCCCATAGAAATTCAAAACTCTTCTTGCTTCACTAGGGGGTGTTGACCTCATTTTTGATGAGGTCTTCTATTCTTCTCTTTAGTACTTAGGATCTAGCCTTAGGCTTTTCCTTTGACTATCTTAGAGGACTAGAAGTGGAACCCACCCTTTAGAAATTCAAACCACTTCTTAACTCCCTACAAACTCCACAAACTTGACTATAGACCCCTAATCACCTAGAGGGTTGAAATCAAATGTGGAAGTTTAAAGGATGAGTTCCTATAGGACTCTTTGGCCTTAGGACTACCCTGTGTGGCTCGGTCTCGGTGAAGGGCTGACTTACACACACACTACACCTATACACTACACTTTCACACACATCCTAAAAAACACACCCATACCTAACTTGATCTCCTGACTCATGAAGGTGATCCACATGGATGGTCCTTAACCCTTAAGCCCTTGGCTAAGAGGGTTAGGAACAACATAGTGGATGCCTTAAATGAGTCCCCTCATGGCTCATGTGGGCTTGATATGGCTTCATGGCTCAACCAAAATGATTTTATTCCACTTACATTCACCTAATCTTCAATTTTCCAAATTTTCAATTTTTGACCCCCGGGACCCTACACCCGCCTAGCCTACCCAAAACCCTTGAAACTACCCAAAATTTGCAAAATCACCTAAATTACCCAAAATTCCTCAAAATGAATCCCAAACATTCCCACATTACTCAAATTGACCATCCATAGCCAAAAATACCAAAAATTCCAAAAATACCTCCCAATATCCTCCAAGTACCCAAAATACCCCCCAAATACCTAAAATACCCCTCTTGACCCAAAAATCCAAAAATTCAGAAAATTCCCAGAAAATTCCATAAAATCTCCATTATTCCCAATTTCATTTTGTTCAACTACACCATGGGCCAATTTTATCAATTTACCCCACTTTTGTCAAAACCCCCAATTTAACCCATTTTAAGCCTAAGTGAACCAAATGTCAAGCCAAACCTACCCAATTGACCCAAATTCTTGTCCAATTCAATTCTAAACTTCAATTCAACATTCCCAACATCAATCTAGACTAGATCCAAGTCTAACTTGATTGACATTTGAATCCAATTTCACTTTTGGCCTTAAAGCCCAATTTGGACCCATAACCCAAACCTAATCCTAACTAACCCAATTCCACTCCAATTAACCCCAAATCTTTTCTAAACCTTCCTTAGCATCCCCAAAAACAAAACCCTAACATGTTTTACCCAAAATTTAGACCCAAATCCCACTCAAATTCAACCCAAAGCTAAAAGGCCCAATTTTGACCTAAACCCAAACCTAACCCAAAGAAGCCCAAATTCAACCCAATTTAAACCCAAATCACTCCCAACTTGCTTCAAATCACTCATAACACATCCATGAGCTAAACCCAACATTTGTTTGGCCCAATCCTTTACAAAATTTCCATCCACCAATTTGTTTTCAAACCTAAAGGCCCACTTTCCTAAACCATTCTAAAAGCCCATTTCCACCAAATACAAAAGCCCAAGATTGGCCCTAAAGCCCACATGGAAATTTCTTTTCATCATACCTTTAATTGATATCACCCCTAAGTTTCAAAATCATCATTAAACCATTCCAAATCAAGCTTCATCCAAATTTCCACTAAAAATGCCAAGATTCCTAAAATCTACTTCCATGAAATCGACTAAGCTTTGCCCCAAGCCAAATGGAGCCATGAAGCCCCATGCAAGCCATGAACAAGCCACATGAAGCCATGGAAGGTTTGACATGTGATCAAGCCATTAATGGCAAAAGGGGGAACCCCTTTCCTAACCCTTCCTTAAGCAATTTTAACCCTTTTTTATGCAACACCTAAGCCCAAAATTTACTTAAACCAAGTTGATAGGGACTTCACCACTCCATCGCAGCTAGCCTATCTGATTCCCCACAGCACCCAAAGCCCCTTGGAGGGTGCACCATGCCCAAAACCATGGGTTGATCCAAACTAAGCTAAAATGATCCCTCCCCCCTTCTACTTTGATTCAACACCTTTACACATGGCCAACCGCAATCGATTTCACCATCGCGAGACCTGACCTCCCTGAGCCTGAGGGTGACCTGACCCTGGCCGGCCAGCCACCATAGCCACCGGAAACCACCAGGCCGAGAGCTCACATGTGAGCCCAAACTTGGAATTCTCACCTGCTGAGCTGCCCCATCCCTAGTGGCCATTGTAGCTGTTCTTCTCTTGCCAAGAGCAGCTGATCCCAAGCCCTAACTCCCCCTGGGAGGCCCTCCACCCTCTCCTATTTAAACACCACCCCCTCTCGGCCATGAGAGGTGCTGAACTAGACCTTACTGAAACCCTGCCAAAATTGTTCCAGAACACTCTCCATACTTAGAGCGAGCTTGATCCTCGGTGACAATTCGCCCTAATCCCCACCAACGAGCCCGATTTCTCGGCTAAAATTCCACCCAAAACCAGGACACTTCTCCACAGTGGATCAATCCTCAAATTGATTGGGCCTACACCTTCACCAGACCAAGGGAAGAGGTCCACCAGCAAAAGCCCCCTCTCCAGGCCACCCATCTGTTCCAGACTTCAAGCTTTGTGATCGGGCTTCGTCGAAATCATACCTAGGCAATTCACCAGACGAGGAGACTTCATCTGAAGCTTGCTGGGACCCAATCGAAGGTGACACAACCCTCAGATTGAAGCCACACTTCTCTGAGCAAAGGTATGGGCTAACTCTTTATCCCGAGCTTCTGGAGATTCTCCATTTCAAATGCTTTAATTTAAATGCATGATCACCGTATAGATGTATTCGTCTCTTCAAGATGAATCCATAGAGCACAAGAACACGAAAATCCGTTGAGAAATGAGTGAGTTCTTAGGGTTTTAGTGTGGACGGCTCTCGGGTGAGAACAGCTGGGGACGATGAACGCATGCCGTTCATTCCATACACACGCGGACGGACGGCTCAGATAGGGTCGGATCAGCTGATGATACGCGGAAGGCGGGACCCGGGCTCCTGAATCAAATGGCGACGTCGAATGGCAGCGCGACACGCGGCATTTCAGAGCTGCTGAGGATGGCGTGGCGCCGCGTAGATAAATAGAAAATTAGGGTATTTTTGATTTATTTAATTCCCCTAAACTTCAAAAAAGCATAACTTTGTGTAGGAAAATCAGAAAAATAAAATAAAAATACCCTCTTGCTCTGTGAACAGAGGAGAATAATGTGGAAAAGAAATCATTTAATTTCATCTAGTATTTTATTTTTAATAATTTATTTACCCTCTGCATTGTTTTAATTATCCATGCATATACAAAATTCACCATGGCATGAGACCATAGGGCTTTTGAAGCCTCTGAATTTGAGAACATTCCCTGAATTTTCCAAAGTCAGAGGCCACCCCTATGAGAAGTTATTGATTTTTCAAATTCATGTTGTTGTTTTGAGTATTTTAAATCCAATAATTAGCATGTTGTGAAATAAATTCTAGGAAAATTTGAGGATGTTTCTTATGTCCAGAGGAACCTAGGAAAAATAGGTTTTGAATTAATCCACTTGGAATAACCCTAATTGGCTTAAACACCCAAAATAGGTCCTTAATTAATTAGAGCTAATCATACATCAACTTGATTTGAAATCAATTCTCCACTGACCTTTAGGATCAGAGGAACCCACCATAAAAATTTGAAGTCAATTGGACTTGGTTAGCCCTACTAGATGGGTTGATTAAGCCATTTAGCCAATTTAAACTTTAAAAATTCATAACTTTCAAAATACTTTTCAAAAATTCACTAAATTGGTTTTGGAGCCTCTCTGATGCCAGGGGAATTTAAGAAAATTAAAATTTCAATTTTCTAAAAAAGTTCATTTCTTTATATTATTTTAATATTTTAATAATTAAAAAAAATAATAAAAATCACAAAAATAATAAAATTCACTAAAATGTCACATTTTGAATTTTAATCACTTAGGAACAAACCTCATATTTTTCTTAAGCCTATATGATGAGATATTAAATTTTAAATCCCTAAGGTAATTTTAAAATTAAAAAAAATGTATTTTTTAGCATTTCCACTAAAATAATTCTAATAAATCAAAGAAAAATCAGAAAATTGTAAAAATTGATTCTCTAATTCCCTTGATATTAGAGGGATTTTTGAAAAATATAAAATTCATTTTTCAACCTTTATTTTATTTTTAAATTAATTAATACTCCAAAACTTAAAATAATTATAATAAAAAAATATAATTCAAAAAATCACCAAAATTGGTCCAAGTAGTCCTCTGGTCATTAGGAATATCCCATAATTTTCTTGAGGATAGAAACTTTGCCTTGGTCATATCATTAAATTTTCCTTGGAAATCCCTATTTTCCACCAAAAATAATTACATAAATAAATTAAATATAGAAAAATCACATTTTCTCCTCTCATGTCTTTATTGGCATATGAGTGAAGTCACATAAAAATTTCAAGTTCATTTAAGCTCGATTTAGTGAGTTATGAAATTATTAAGCTTGAAGGGCAAAGTGGTAATTAAAATTTTAACCCTTAATTAAAACTTTAGGTTTAATAAAATTAAAGAGTAAAATATTTGATCTTAATCTGATTTGGATGATTGAAATTTAAATAATTAAAGGGTAGAAACCTGCCAAAGAATTTGAAAATAATTAAAACAAACTTGAATTAAATAATTGATTAAATTTGGAAGAATAATAAAATTGGAATTATTAAAATAGGGATATTAATAGGAAGAGATTTGTTTATTAATTTAAGAATCCCTAAATTAATCATCTCAATAATATTTAATTCCTAATTAAAATGATAATTCAAATTTAAGATTTAAAATGTTAAAAGGCTTAATCATTAAATTAAATTAAAGTTATATTATTAAACTCTTTTAAAATTCCAATTAAATTAAAATTAAAAATTAAATTAAATTAAATTAAATTAAATTAAACAAATTAAATTAAATTAAAATAAAATTAAATTAAATTTAATTAAATTAAATAAATTAAATTAAATTGAATTAAATTAAATTAAATTAAATTAAATTAAATTAAACAAATTAAATTAAATTGAATTAAATTAAATTAAATTGAATTAAATTAAATTAAAATTAAGTTAAATTAATTAAATAAAATTAAATTAAAACAAATTAAATTAAATTAAATTAAATTAAATTAAATTAAATCAAATTAAATTAAATCAAGTTAAATTAAATTAAGTTAATTCACATCAAATCAAACTAAATTGAATTAAATTAAAATTAGATAATAGAATCAAATTAAAATTAAATCAAATTAAATTAAATTAAAATTAAAACTAAACTAAATTAAATTAAATTAAAGTTAAATTAAATTGAATTAAAAATAACATTACCTAGGACATAAAGAAATTCTAAAATAAATATGAAGCAACTTGAACACTATTACAAATTTAAACCCGTTAACTGAAATTAAATTAAATCACAAACCATGTGAACATCAATTTGCCCTCGAAAGCTTTTGTTGTCATAACTCCTAAACAGAACGTTAAATGAAATGTTACTTCACTTATAGGATATTCAAATGTCCTAGTTCATCGAGTAAGATAACAACAAAGCTTAACCAAACCTCGGACGATTACTTCACTCGATCGATTAAATCCATTTGGACTTAAAACAACCCTAACGAGTATTGAAAAGATGTTTAAGACTCGTCTTAAGCACTTCCTCAATATGATAGGATGTTTATAAGAACAATTGAATTTAATTGTTCTTTTATGAAGAAAATCGTCCTCAAACCAAAACACAAGAACCTAGACGTCATAGGAAATGACTAGCTATAGGATTAGGAACTTGGTAGAAAACCATAACCCTTCCCTTAGCTTTACCTAGGAATTTGCTTAAATATTCTAAATTGTGTTTAAGTGTAGCTAGGGATGATGGGAAGACCCTCCAGGTACGCTTTTATTTTGTTGCAATTTACTTTATTGCAATTTATTTAATCGCATCGCACTTACTTTTCTTGCATGATAAACAACTGTTGCATGAAAACCCACACCTTTAGGATAGTCCCTAAAACCGAAACCAAAACTAAATTAAAAGTCATTGCAAGATAAAATTCACCGCCACAACATTTCAAAATATAAAACAACTCAAAATTTAATCACAAACAGTAACACAAAACTACAATTACAACTAAATTAAAACGTCTTGTTGGATGATCGGGAATACCTCGGATGATGTAACCTACGTGTTGCTAACGAGATTTCCCACGGTCTAAATGAAAGTGTGGAACTCATTCAGTTGAGTTTAGCAAATTCATCTGGACTAAGTGAATCCGATAAAATAACGATGCCGGAAGGATGGAACCGTGGGGTCTTAACCGGTGTTGTTATAATCAACTTTAAGATTTGTTTTAAATAAAATATACAAAACACTTGGAAATTAAGATTTTCTCAAAACCAAAACACTTTTCTCATCTCCTGATTTATGACTTCTATAACTAAACCTCTGCGACAACAAGGAGCTCGGAGCATGGTGGGCGAGCACGGCCATCTTCATCGATAAAACCCGAGTATACTTCGATGAAACTTTCTTAGAATTAAATAACCAAGCCATAGGATTTCAAGGTAGTTTGCCTAAGTGCAACATAAATCCTTGACTCTTCGTTAGGCATTTGCATGATCATGTCATGTAAATTAAGCCCTGACCGGTCTTAGGACTCCGAGGTAGTCGTTTGATACGATATAAACCCTCACATATTCCAGGCTATTTGTGTGATCATATCATACGAATATAAATCCAAATTAATTAAAATTGGCAAAATCAAAACATTAAATAAACATTAGGACTTTCCTAAATTCAAGCCAAACAATAGGATAGTCGGGAAATTACCGAAGTTCGCTTCGAATCTGTAATTTCTCCTACCTTTCTTCCTTTGAATTCTCAAAACAAAATGTTCCAAATTTGATCCATTCCCTATTGAAATTCCAAAATTCAATCCTTTGAAAACTTAAACTTTGAAATTCTTGAGAGCAGAATTACTGATTATTATCGAGAGTTTTCTTAGGTGATTCCCGTCACTTAAGATGTAATTAACTATAGGGGCTTGCCCTTATAGGGAAGTTTAAGAACCAAGGTAATATAAACCCTGTTTAATGCTTTCATGTTAAGCAGGGGAATTTGTCGGCTTATAAAATTGGTTCGCAGACCAAACGGATGTCACAAATCTTTTAGTTTATTTAATCAAGCCTTATCATCAAGCAGTGTGTCTATTCTTTGGGGTAGATACACGGTTTGTGATGTGGTGCTCGTTTATATAAACTATTTGGGATGTGAGATCGGTTTGATTTCATATCTTAAAATTTTTAAATTTAAAATTATTTTCAAAATCAAATACTACTTTCTAAATTATATATATATTTAAATTAAATTTAAAATTTAAATTTCGCCGAAAATTTCTGTAGGCGACCTCCTTTCAAAAATAAAACACACAACCTAAAAATTATGCCGACATATTTCTGGCGACTCCGCTGGGGATCAGTTCCTCTCTCCATTTTAATCAGACAATTCTGCTTTCAAAAATCGGTAGTGTATCCATGTTCCTAGTGGATCAAACTACCCTTCTTTCCATTGGAATACTATGTTCATTTCTACCTTGAACAAGTATGGCCAACATTCTCTCGGATTTAGGAGCCACTTGTTTAGACACCCCTAAACAGAGAGGTTCCGAGATTCTTTTACCTCATTTTTGAGGTGGGGTGGACCCCCAATAGGTATTAGTTTAGGAGCGATCTTGCGGGTCGAGAAGTTCCTACAAAACTTTCTCTTCCTTTTCCAGTTCCTAATCAATTCCTTTTACCCTTCCTACAACTCTCCTTCTTTTAATAATTCTCTATCTTAACGAACAAATCTTTTCGAAAAAATAATCTTCCTTTAATACCACAAATACACTAAGATAAACAGAAATGAGTTCGGACTCTTTCTTTTTCGTCATAAGTTATACGATAAGAGAAAGCACGATTCGGGGACTAACACTTGGAATCTGCCCTGCAGAAATGGAAGCCCCAAAACTGATCTTCTCCTTCGTTAACGAACTTGACCTGGCCATATTCAAAGACGAACTGCCTGACAATGGAATCATTCAATTCGGACAAGGATTCGGGGACACCGACATCAAAATCCCCGACGTCACTCTCTTTTCACTCACAAGCAAAGTACCAGAAACTGAGAAGCCGTTGATTAAGTTCAACCTCAAGTCAACTCACGAATTCCCTCCTCTACAAAAGATTCCAACTGAGAGGAGTACTGCTGTCCACAGAAGGACTGTTGTTTCTACCCCCACTGGTCTAGTTGTCTCTCGCACCTACCCGTGCTCCCGCCAAACTAAAGGGAAGGAAATTCGAACTATGGTGAACATATTACCGTGGAGGGTACGGACCTTCCGTGAGACCTCCGTTTTTGAAATCGGGTCCGGCTCTAGAATTCCATCGCCGACACGGACTCAAAGAAGGAACGAAGTAGAAGGATCGCTAGAGAAGCCGTAGCCGCCGAAGTTGCTTTCCGGAGGAAACCCCGTAACCGCCCGAGTATACACCGCTGCCTGAATACAAACCACTTTTTGGGAGGAAGTAGATTCCATCCCCTCTCCGCCGCAGAGGATGAAGAAAATGTTCGCAAGATTGCTGCCGCATTGCCTCAGCCCGCATATTACAACGATAGTCGTAAGAAAAGGGCCAGAACTACGCCATTTGATCGACTGCAAACTTTGATAGAGAAGTTAGCAAAGAAGGAAAGGTGCCCCGTATCAGAAATTTTAAGAAGGATAGGGCGGGTGCCGATCAAATCCCGTCTTGGGGCGCGAGTAGAACCTCGCTATCGTTGCGGAAAAGCCAAATAAGAGGATGAAAGCTAGTCCGCCCGTCGTTGTTACAGGACTACGGATTAGGGAGGATACCACCTTCCGAGCATTTGGGCGACGGACCATCCGGTCCTAAACCTTCGCTGCTAGAAGGATGGTATGGCGTCCCACTACTGGACAATTAAGATTGAAACAACAGCCTGAGAAGGAAAGTCTCGTCAGGAGACTTGAATCCGAAGAAAGTGCTACTGCAGTAAAGGGGACTCATGAGAAGGAAACCCGACAGTTATCACATGACAACTGCAAGGATGTACAGAAAAGACCACTAGAAGATGCTATGGAAAAGGTAAGAACCGATATTCGGCGATTAACAGGGGAAAGAGAAGAGAAATTCGGAGATGAGATTGATTCTTCGAGTTCATGGATGATGAGTATGCGGAAATTAACATGGTCGAAACATGAGCTTCGTCGGCTTCACAAGGTGCCCCTGCGGCCGCGAGAAGAGAGGAACCGAAGTAATGAGGAGGCGGCTTCAAGAGAAAGATGATACGATCGCCCGAATGGCAAAAAGGACGGAAGAGATGGTCGTAGCCCTAGCCACTCTCCAGAGTCAAGTGCAACCCCAAAGAGAGACACCCCCAGAGGTAATTCACATTGTAGACGGAGGAAAAGAGATTACGTCTGTCAACGGGGATGATCAATTAAAGAAGGATACAACACAAAGCATGATTCCGGAAAAAGATATCAAGAACTTGGTGGAACAGCAGGTGCGAGAAGCCTTGGCACAATCAAAGAGCGGGACATCCATTCGGACGGGTAGACCTTACCCTGAAGAATTCGACGCTGTTCAATATCCGAAAGGCTTCGTACCACCTCTGTTCAAGACCTTTGATGGGACTGGAAACCCTCGACAGCATGTTGCACATTTTCGTGCCAGTTGTTGCAATGCCGGCGGAAGTGATGCCTTACTCTTTAGACAATTTGTCAGCAGCCTGTCAGGGATCGCCTTTGATTGGTATGCAGAATTACCGAACGGTTCGGTGAAGACATTTTCAGAACTGGAGAACCTCTTCATCAAGCAATTTACAGGAGCTCAGCACCACATCACTATAGGTGATTTAGTGGTAGAGAAGCAGAAACCCAACGAAACCTTGGTGGACTACATACTTCGATGGAGGAACCTAAGTATGAAGTGTGAGCCACGACTACAAGAACAGCATGCAGTCGGCATTTTACTTAAGAGCATTCATGGCCCGATAGCACTTCTCCTCAAGGGATTTACTATTAAGACTTTCGAGAAGTTGTTAAGCAAGGCCGAAAGCTTGCAAGAGGAGGCGAAGCAATTAAGTTTCACCGACAAAACGAGACAAACGAAGCCCGTGAAAACTTTTGAAAAGAAATCCGGGATCGTCGCAGCTGTCGAGAAAGGCAAGCAACCGATACAAATATCGTCAGAACGGCGGCAGCAACCTCAACAGAATTACCAGCAACCCCGATCCAGCTATTAGTCATCTCCACAGTATGAACAACCGCCTCGTCCGCAACGTACGTTAAGAGAGCTTCTAAGCAGGGAGTATCCATTTAAAAATGAGGCAGTGCCGAAAATGTTCCGCAGTCTGATGAAGACTCCAGATTTCCAACTACCAGAACCTAAAAGACCCGAAGAAGTCGACAAGAAAGGTGATCCCAACTTTTGCCCTTACCACTGGATGCTTGGGCATAAGATAAAAGATTGTATTACCTTCAAAAGTTGGCTCAACGACAATCTTCGGAAAGGGAATATAATGATCCCGAAGTAGTACATGAAGGAACCCCATAAATGAGGTTCCGTCAATGTTATCTCGACGGATCTCATTGTTCCTATAGATCACTATGCGACTAATGACGGATGGACTACCGCTTGGACAAAGTCTGCGAAGAAGATTTTGGATCATATCCAAACTGCTTCGGTGCGAGCCTCAATTCAGAGTTCGAGACCTGTTAAGTCGACACTATCACTTGCGATAGAAGAACCACCTCAACAAGAGACGATGGAAGAGAAGAAGAAAATCGACGAAGAAGAGAAGACCGAGGCTCTTAAGGCTAGACTAGGGGCTGCTTATCATAGGATAGTTGTTTCCGATTCCGGGGAGAAATCCCTCAAACCTCTGACTCTGTATGATTATCTGCTCACTCCGGTGGGATCTTATAATGATAAGGATTATAGCGTTGGATACGTTTTGACTGTTTCTAACGATTATGTAACTAGCGACAACCCGAACATCGATTCCGATACAAATAACAATTCTCAAATCATACACAATCTCGACGATCACAATGACGAAGAAGACATCCATCAAGGAGGCTACGAGAGTTCAACAAGCAATGAATCTATCTACGAGTTTCGAGGAGCTCCGATCACAATAGAGTTAGAGCCTTCGGACTCGAAGCTAATCCAGAAGAACCTGTCATTCTGATTCAGGAGGAAACACCAGCAAACTCAATACTATAGTCAAAAGAGATTATAGAGGTTAACTTAAGAAGTGGAAGAGTTCTACCTCCGAGAATGGGTCCAAAGGACAAAGGAAAGCAGGTGGTAGTTCAGGAAGAACCAACCCCGGTAGAAGAAATACCCATTCGGGAAGAAGCCGAGACACATGAAAATAAAGTGGACTACAATGTGCTAGCCCATCTTAGGAAACTACCGGTCAAACTGAGCATCTATGACGCTCTCATCTTATCAAAGGAGATGAGAGAAGCTCTGATCAAGGCCTTACTTGATCCAGAAATTTGCTTAGCTCAAATGATCGGAGATTCCTTAGATGAGGTTTGCTCGTTAAAGGAACAGCGAGGTGTTACCTTCACGGACAATGACCTACTACTTGGGACAGCAGACCACAACCGACCGTTGTACATTTCAGTTACAATTGGGAAGTTTACACTCTCCAGAGTATTGGTGGATCCAGGAGCATCAATTAATATAATGAGTCTTCGAACACTAGCATATTTGGAAATTGATGCTCGCGAGCTCGAAGCCAACAAAATGTTATTAAGAGGATTCAACCGAAAAGGAGAAAGAGCCCTCGGATCAATAACGCCGCTAATGAAGACCGGTGACTTGGCAAAGACAACGACAAAATTTCACATAATTGATTCGTAAATGTCGTTCAACGCTCTACTGGGCCGACCATGGATACATGAAAACCGGATGGTACCATCATCTCTACATCGAGTGCATCAAATACTACGATGGAGGGGAACAGTGCATCAAAGGTGACTTACAACCATTCTCCGTACATGAAACTGGAATTCATGAAGATGCAGCTTATTATGCACCTCCGAAGAAAACAATCTTCTCCAGAAATACCATAACGAATGAAGCAAAAGAAATTCGGGATGACGAAGAACCTGAAGTTCTAGTCCAACAGTCACTCACCACTCCCTTACGGCGAGATGGTGAAGGTTTCTCCACAACTCGCATCCGAGGTCGAGGCCGGGGATGAGGTCGTGGCAGAGGCGTTAGGACAGTTGGACAGAGGAAGCCAGCCATTAATGTTGATTGGGAAGATAGTTCTGAAGAAGAAAAAGAGATCAAACAAGAAGCGACGACGATAAGTCGGAAGAAGCCGCAATTCGAGATCCCTCTCGAAGATGAAAAGAATGAAGAATATAAATCGATGTACGAGAAGATTAACCACTATGTACATACTATGACCCTGACCCCGATCCATTCTAATAAGATCGAGGGTATGGTGGTCAAAGAGGTACGCAGCGGCGGTGCAAAGCCCATCAAATTCTACCGTGGTGCTCCTTCTTCCAAAACTGAAAATAATGTACAATTTGAAGATGTCACTTCATCAGAATTAATGGAATTACCTTTTGAGTGGTACTCTCCCTGTGTTCAAAATTTAATTCAGCGTGGTTTCTTACCTCAACAATGGACAAAAAGTCAATCACAACATTTTGAAAAATTATGGAATAACTTCGGTCGTCCACCTAATTCAAAACATGGTCTCGGATTCGGCACGAGTAGGATCGGCTGACGATACCGAATTTTGCTTGGTTGTCACTTGCGAGTCTAATGAAAACCGCATGGAAACTACAGAAGAATTTGAAGATTTACAAATTGGAGACGCTCCACTAGAATTCGAAGAAGAGATCAAATCTACAATAGATGAGTTAACAGAAGTTAACTTAGGTACTAGCGAAGAACCTAGACCTACCTTTGTTAGCTCCGTACTCAGTAAAGAGGACTCCGAAGGAATAATCAAGTTATTAATGGAGTTTAAAGACTGTTTTTCTTGGAACTACGATGAGATGCCAGGTTTAGCTCCAGAGGTCGCAGTCCATAAGCTATGGAGTGGATCCTACTTCTGTCCCAGTCAGACAAGGTCCCAGAAGAATGCGTCTAGAAATCGAACAACAAGTCATAGCTGAAGTTAAAAAGCTAATAGACGCTAAATTTGTCCGTGAAGAGCAATGCCCGACTTGGTTAGCCAATGTGGTGCCGGTCGAAAGAAGAATAGTCGGATCGGAATTTGTGTGGACTTCGGAGATTTAAACAAGGCATGTCCAAAAGATGAATTCCCTCTATCGATCCCGAATTAATGATCGACATTGCTTCAACACATGAGATATTCTCATTCATGGATGGATCTTCAGGATACAACCAGATAAAAATGGCTCCAGAAGATGAAAAACTTACAGCATTCAGAACGCCGATCGGAGTATATTGCTACACAGTGATGCCATTCAGACTGAAGAACGCAGGAGCAACATACCAGAGAGCGATGACAAGAATTTTTGATGATCTCATCCACAATCAAGTCGAATGCTACATGGATGATGTGGTCATCAAAAGCAAAGTAAAGGACAACCACCTATATGATTTGAGAATTGTTTTTGAACGATTAAGACAATTTAACCTTAAGATGAATCCCTTAAAATGCGCCTTCGGCGTCACCTCCAGAAATTCTTAGGATTCGTTGTCCGACATCGTGGAATTGAAATCGACCCGGAAAAGATTAAAGCTATCTTAGAAATGCCGCCTCCCAAAACCTTAAAGCAACTACGATCTTTTCAAGGGAAGTTGGCATATCTTCGACGCTTTATCTCAAACTTGTCAGGTAGGTGTCAGCCTTTCTCGGCACTAGTTAAAAAGGACGCCAAATTTATTTGGGAAGAGAAATGCCAGAAGGCCTTCGAGGACATTAAACAATATTTAATGACACCTCCTGTCTTAGCAGCCCTAGTCTCAGGTAGACCGCTGATACTTTATACCGCGGCTTTAGACGACTCTCTCGGAGCCCTATTAGCCCAGGTCAATGATGAGAGTAAGGAAAATGCACTTTATTACCTAAGCCGTCATTTACTTCCGACGGAAATAAGGTATCCTGCAATTGAAAAGCACTGTTTGGCCCTGATATTTGTCGCTCAAAAGCTCAGGCATTACATGCTTTCTCATAAGGTCAACCTGATCTCGAAATTTAATCCATTGCAATACTTGATGACTCGTCCAACGCTTTCCGGCGGACTTGCCAGATGGTCAATGATATTAATGCAATTCGATATAACTTTCGTGCCTCTTCGTGCCGTAAAGGGACAAGTCCTAGCAGACTTCCTCGCTGCACACCCTCTGCCGGCAAAATCTCCTCTCAATGACGACTTGCCAGACGAACAAATAATGAGCACCGGAAGACCACGATGATCGACGTTGGGAATTATATTTCGACGGAGCATCTTCAGTACACAAAGACGAAGAATCGCAAGTGATAGTACCCGGTAAGGCAGGAATCGGACTAATCTTTATAACGCCGGAGCGGGGGATGTTAAGATACTCCTACCACTTGATAGAGCTGTGTACAAACAACGAAGCAGAATACGAAGCCCTCATAACAGGACTGGAATTAGCTATTCAAATGGGAATAACAGACATCAACATCTACGGGGATTCGCAGTTAATCATTCAACGAGATCGCCGGACGATACGAATTTTAAAACCAAGACTCGAGCAATACTTCCAGTATGCCATACAGCTGTTGGAACAGATTCCAAATGTGACGATCTATAAAATTCCGAGAAAAGAAAACGCTTTAGCAGATGCGTTAGCCTGTCTCGCAAAAGAATTTGCCTGCTTGCAAGATGAATCGGTGGAAGTGTCAGTTCATGAACGTCAGGTCCTATCACAGCTCGACATAGACACAATACACAAATCAGAAAAATAAGAAGAATCGGATTGCAACGAGTGACGTGAAAACACAGAAGATTGGCGACAACCATTAATAGACTACCTACAAACAGGAAAACTACCAGACGATAGGTCACTAGCCCATCAGATCAAGAAAAGAACTCTGTACTATGCATTAATAAACAACACGCTATACAGAAGGTCTTTCGATCAAATGTGGCTAAGGTGCCTAAGCGGGTCCGAGGCCCGTGAAATTGTTAAAGAGGTGCATTCAGGACTCTGTGGCGCTCACCAGTCGTGTCCGAAGATGAAAATGAAAATTAAAAGATTAGGGTACTACTGGCCCTCGATGATGACCGACTGCATGAAAATCGCCAAGAGCTGTCACCAATGACAAGTGCACGGAGTGGTTCTACACCAACCTCCAAATGTGCTACATCCGACAATTGCGTCGTGGCCATTTGAATGTTGGGGCACAGATATAGTGGGTCCAATAGAACCACCATATTCAAAAGGACATCGCTTCATTCTTGCGGCTACAGATTACTTTTCCCAAGTGGGCAGAGGCAGTTCCACTCAGAGAAGTGAAAGCACACCACGTGCTACAGTTTTTTAAGAACCAAGTTGTCTATCGTTTCGGAGTGCTGCGCAAGATTATCTCAGATAATGGGTCAGCATTCAGAAGCACGCAAATCAACAATTTTGTCAGGAGACACGGAATCTACTGGCGGTATTCAACAATTTACTACCCAAGAGCAAACGGCTCTGGTCGAGGCTTTTAATAAAACTCTCGTTCAAATCTTAAAGAAAACTTTGGACGATAATAAGAGAAATTGGTACGAGAAATTATTGGAAGCCTTATGGGCCTACCGGACAACCTTCGAACTCCTACTCAAGCTACACCTTACGCTCCGGTGTGTGGGTCCGAGCGGTGTTACCCTTAGAGGTCCAGGCTTCCTTCACTCGAATTGCGGTTGCAAACAAAATCAAGACAGAAGAGAATGCCAAATTACGACTAGAAGAATTGGAAATCCTGGAAGGGAAAAGACTTACAGCGCAGCAGAATTTAAAACTATACCAAGCTAAGATGGTTCAAGCCCATGACAGACTGGTCCGCCCAAGAACCTTCGAAGTTGGTGACTTAGTTCTCGTTCTCAAGAGACCCATCCTTGCACACCGCAAGATAGAAGGAAAATTTGAACCCACTTGGGAAGGACCGTTTGTGGTTGAAGCAGTATACTCAAGAGGCTCCTACCAGCTAGTGAATTGCCAAGGAGAACGACATATGCTTACGATCAACAGAAGATACTTGAAGAAGTATTACGCTACCTGATGTTTCGAAGGAAAGAATTCTTCATCCCTAGAAGCACGGGCGAAGTAGTTACTTATGACTAGGTCCGAACCCAAAAATAATAAAAAATGTGTTAAAATAAATAAAATCATGATAATATAGTTTTCCTTGTTTTCTCTTCCATATCAAAATCTCTTCCTGATCTTATCCCACTTCATTCCTATTAAATTTCAAAATACAAAAAATAATAAAAAAAAAAATTGTCTTTAATAAACATTTTCTTAATGTTCTTGTTCTTAGTACAGCCCCTGATCCTTTTCCTTGTCTTTTTCGCAGGGAAATGTCGAACGAGCGGTTGGTCCTGAACTTTAGAAATGGCGTAAGCCTTGCACTTTACGAAAAGATGGTGAAAGATGGTGCGATAATAGTGATTGACTCAGAATTCGCACCAGCAGGCCTGCAATACGAGGAAAGCGGTCCCGGTTGACCGAGAGGAATTGCCCAGTCAGACAGTAATGAAAGTGGGTGGCCCAAGCCACTAATCCAGCAGCAAGAAAAGGAAAACGAACACTGAAGAAGACAAGAGAATCAAGTCTGTAGTCGCTACAGCAGAGGGCAGGCTTGTCGGCTCCGCGCCCACAGAGATTCAGGAAGTACGAAGAGCTACTCTCACGGCAACCCAGCGAAGAAATAAAAATCCCCGTATCCGCAAGATGTTAACTAAACTAGCAGCGGACCAGCGCGACGAGGCAGTTGCTACTGCCAGTGCATATACTTCAAGGATACCGGTTCGCTAGGAGCCTGAAGAAAGGAAGCCAGCTCCCAGGATGACAGAAGAAACCAGAGAAATCTCTAGGAGATTAGAAGAAGGAAGGCTACCACGCCACCAGATAAAGCCACCAGTAATGCATAACCTTGTTGCAGAAGCAACCCGGAGGATGTCCCGACGGAGACCATCCCCGAGGAGCCGAGGTATGCGGGGAGAACGCGAAGGGATTGAGCCATATATCCCACGATGACGTCACCGAGACCTCACCATTTGCAGATTATTCCGGAATACGAGTTAGAAAGAATGCGGAATGTCGAAAAGAAAACTTTTGAATACTTCGAGAGAATCGAGAGCGGGAGGATCAATATACTAGAAGGCCTCGAGCTACATACAGACGTGTTCTCAGAATACGAACAACAAAAAATCGTGGACTGCATCCGGGATTTGAAAAGAATGGGCCGAGCAGGCCGCCTAAGAAAAAACACTTACTCGGAATGAAATACATCAAATTCTTGTGGTTGAGGATTTTACATCCGAGACTGCATTTCTTTAGGATTCCTTCCCTATCGCAATGAAATACATCCAAATCAAATTCTTGGGGTTGAGGATTTTACATCCGAGACTGCATTGCTTTAGGATTCTTTCCCTATCGCAATGAAATACATCAAATTCAAATTCTTGAGGTTGAGGATTTTACATCCGAGACTGCATTGCTTTAGGATTCTTTCCCTATCGCAATGAAATACATCAAAATTAAACTTTTGGAGTTGAGGATTTTACATCCGAGACTGCATTGCTTTAGGATTCTTTCCCTATCGCAATGAAATACATCAAATTCAAATTATTGGAGTTGAGGATTTTACATCCGAGACTGCATTGCTTTAGGATCCTTTCCCTATCACAATGAAATACATCAAAATCAAATTCTTGGGGTTGAGGATTTTACATCCGAGACTGCATTGCTTTAGGATCCTTTCCCTATCGCAATGAAATACATCAAATTCAAACTTTTGGGGTTGAGGATTTTACATCCGAGACTGCATTGCTTTAGGATTCTTTCTCTATCGCAATGAAAAACATCAAAATCAAATTCTTGGGGTTGAGGATTTTACATCCGAGACTCGCATCGCTTTAGGATCCTTTCCCTATCGCAATGAAATACATCAAAATCAAATTCTTGGGGTTGAGGATTTTACATCCGAGACTGCATTGCTTTAGGATCCTTTCCCTATCGCAATGAAATACGTCAAAATCAAATTCTTGGAGTTGAGGATTTTACATCCGAGAGTGCATTGCTTTAGGATCCTTTCCCTATCGCAATGAAATACATCAAATTCAAACTTTTGGAGTTGAGGATTTTACATTTGAGACTGCATTGCATTAGGATTCTTTCCCTATCACAATGAAATACATCAAAATCAAACTCTTGAGGTTAAGGATTTTACATCCAATACCGCATTGCTCTGAGATCTCTCCTCATTGTAATGATTCAATCCAATCAATTCAATTTTCTTTTGAGGTTGAAGATGTTACATCTAAAACCACAAAATTCCAATTTTCATTTCAAGTTCGAATCCCTTCAAATTAATCTTAACAAAACTTCAATTTAAATTAAAACTTAAACTAAAATCTGAGCTCACGCATCAAAACTTAAACTAAAACAAAATAAAATCTAAATTGAAATTCCCCCAGGTCATGTGATTTGGGATTCACCTCCTTTCCCTTTCCTCAGCGAGAGTTCGGGACTCTCCGGCCTCGCAGATATACTCGACACTCCCCGGCGGAAATTCTTCTACTTCGTCCCGAGTTTGTCACTTGGACATCCGTGTTGGTTTTGTTGATCTTTCGGTCAACGCCAATACGCGCGGTGTGCTTGGTTAGCACACCACACCTATTGAGGGTCCATTTGTTGACCTCATTTTTGATGAGGTCTTCTCTTTTTCTCTTTAGTACTTAGGATCTAGCCTTAGACTTTTCCTTTGACTATCTTAGAGGACTAGAAGTGGAACCCACCCTTTAGAAATTCAAACCACTTCTTAACTCCCTACAAACTCCACAAACTTGACTATAGACCCCTAATCACCTAGAGGGTTGAAATCAAATGTGGAAGTTTAAAGGATGAGTTCCTATAGGACTCTTTGGCCTTAGGACTACCCTGGGTGGCCTGGTCTGGTGAAGGGCTGACTTACACACACACTACACCTATACACTACACTTTCAAACACATCCTAAAAAGCACACCCATACCTAACTTGATCTCCTGACTCATGAAGGTGATCCACATGGATGGTCCTTAACCCCTAAGCCCTTGGCTAAGAGGGTTAGGAACAACATAGTGGATGCCTCAAATGAGCCCCCTCATGGCTCATGTGGGCTTGATATGGCTTCATGGCTCAACCAAAATTATTTTATTCCACTTACATTCACCTAATCTTCAATTTTCCAAATTTTCAATTTTTGACCCCCGGGACCCTACACCCGCCTAGCCTAACCCAAAACCCTTGAAACTACCAAAAATTTGCAAAATCACCTAAATTACCCAAAATTCCTTAAAATCAATCCCAAACATTCCCACATTACTCAAATTGACCATCCATAGCCAAAAATACCAAAAATTCCAAAAATACCTCCAAATACCCTCCAAGTACCCAAAATACCCCCCCAATACCCAAAATACCCCTCTTGACCCAAAAATCCAAAAATTCAGAAAATTCCCAGAAAATTCCAGAAAATCCCAAATATTCCCAATTTCATTTTGTTCAACTACACCATGGGCCAATTTTGTCAATTTACCCCACTTTTGTCAAAACCCTCAATTTGACCCATTTTAACCCTATGTGAACCCAATGTCAAGCCAAACCTACCCAATTGACCCAAATTCTGGTCCAATTCAATTCTAAACTTCAATTAAACATTCCCAACACCAATCTAGACTAGATCCAAGTCCAACTTGATTGACATTTGAATCCAATTTCACTTTTGGCCTCAAAGCCCAATTTGGACCCATAACCCAAACCTAATCCTAACTAACCCAATTCAACACCAATTAACCACAAATCTTTTCTAAACCTTCCTTAGCATCCCCACAAACAAAACACTAACATTTTTTACCCACAATTTAGACCCAAACCCCACTCAAATTCAACCCAAAGCTAAAAGGCCCAATTTTGACCTAAACCCAAACCTAACCCAAAGAAGCCCAAATTCAACCCAATTCAAACCCAAATCACACCCAACTTGCTTCAAATCACTCATAACACATCCATGAGCTAAACCCAACATTTTTTTTGCCCAATCCTTCACAAAATTTCCATCCACCAATTTGTTTTCAAACCTAAAGGCCCACTTTCCTTAACAATTCTAAAAGCCCATTTCCACCAAATACAAAAGCCCAAGATTGGCCCTAAAGCCCACATAGCAATTTCTTTTCATCATACCTTTAATTGATATCACCCCTAAGTTTAAAAATCATCATTGAACCATTCCAAATCAAGCTTCATCCAAATTTCCACCAAAAATGCCAAGATTCCTAAAATCTACTTCCATGAAATTGACTAAGCTTTGCCCCAAGCCAAATGGAGCCATGAAGCCCCATGCAAGCCATGAACAAGCCACATGAAGCCAAGGAAGGTTTGACATGTGATCAAGCCATTAATGGCAAAAGGGGGAACCCCTTTCCTAACCCTCCCTTAAGCAATTTTAACACTTTTTTAAGCAACACCTAAACCCAAAATTTACTTAAACCAAGTTGATAAGTACTTCACCACTCCATCTCAGCTAGCCTATCTGATTCCCCACAGCACCCAAAGCCCCTTGGAGGGTGCACCATGCCCAAAACCATGGGTTGACCCAAACTAAGCTAAAATGATCCCTCCCCCCTTCTACTTTGATTCAACACTTTTACACATGACCAACTGCAATTGATTTCACCATTGCCAAGACCTGACCTCCCTGAGCCTGAGGGTGACCTGACCCTGGCCGGCTAGCCACCACAGCCGCCGGAAACCACCAGGCCGAGAGCTCACATGTGAGCCCAAACATGGAATTCTCACCTGCTGAGCTGCCCCATCCCCAGTGGCCATTGTAGCTGTTCTTCTCTTGCCAAGAGCAGCTGATACCAAGCCCTAACTCCCTCTGGGAGGCCCTCCACCCTCTCCTATTTAAACACCACCCCCTCTCGGCCATGAGAGGTGCTGAACCAGACCTTACTGAAACCCTGCCAAAATTGTTCCAGAACGCTCTCCATACTTAGCAGCAGTTGATCCCCGAGTGACAATTTGCCCTAATCCCCACCAACGCAGCCCAATTTCTCAGCCAAAATTCCACCTAAAACTAGGACACTTCTCCACGATGGATCAATCCTCAAATTGATTGGTCCTACACCTTCACCAGACCAAAGGAAGAGGTACACCAGCAAAAGCCCCCTCTCCAGGCCACCCATCTATTCCAGACTCCAAGCTTTGTGATCGGGCTTGGTCGAAATCATACCTAGGCAATTCACCAGACCAGGAGACTTCATCTGGAGCTTGTCGGGACCCAATCGAAGGTGACACAACACTCAGATTGAAGCCACACTTCTCTGAGCAAAGGTATGAGATAACTCTTTATCCCGAGCTTCTGGAGATTCTCCATTTCAAATGCTTTAATTTAAATGCATGATCACCGTATAGATGTATTTGTCTCTTCAAGACGAATCCATAGAGCACAAGAACACGAGAATCCGTTGAGAAATGAGTGAGTTCTTAGGGTTTTAGTGTGGACGGCTCTCGGGTGAGAACGGCTGGGGACGATAAACGGATGTCGTTCATTCCATACACGCGCGGACGGACGGCTCAGATCGGGTCGGATCAGCTGATGATATGCGGAAGGCGGGACCCGAGCTGCTGACTCAAATGGCAGCGTCGAATGGCAGCGCGACACGCGGCATTTCGGAGCTGCCGAGGATGGCGTGGCGCTGCGTGGATAAATAGAAAATTAGGGTATTTTTTATTTATTTAATTCCACTAAACTTCAAAAAAGCATAACTTTGTGTAGGAAAATCAGAAAAATAAAATAAAAATACCCTCTTGCTCAAGTGAACGAGAGGAGAATAATGTGGAAAAGAAATCATTTAATTTCATCAAGTATTTTATTTTTAATAATTTATTTACCCTCTGCATTGTTTTAATTATCCATGCATATAGGAAATTCACCATGGCATGAGACCATAGGGCTTTTGAAGCCTATGAATTTGAGAATATTCCCTGAATTTTCCAAAGTCAGAGGCCACCCCTATGAGACGTTATTGATTTTTCAAATTCATTTTGCTATTTTGAGTATTTTAAATCCAATAATTAGCATGTTGTGAAATAAATTCTAGGAAAATTTGAGGATGTTTCTTATGACAGAGGAACCTAGGAAAAATAGGTTTTGAATTAATACACTTGGAATAACCCTAATTGGCTTAGACACCCAAAATAGGTCCTTAATTAATTAGAGCTAATCATACATCAAATTGATTTGAAATAAATTCTCCACTGATCTTTAGGATCAGAGGAACCCACCATAAAAATTTGAAGTCAATTGGACTTGGTTAGCCCTACTAGATGGGTTGATTAAGCCATTTAGCTAATTTAAACTTTAAAAATTAAAAACTTTCAAAATATTTTTCAAAAATTCACCAAATTGGTTTTGGAGCCTCTCCGATACTGGGGAATTTAAGAAAATTAAAATTTCAATTTTCTAAAAAAGTTCATTTTTTATATTATTTTAATATTTTAATAATTAAAAATAATAATAAAATTTACAAAAATAATAAAATTCACTAAAATGTCACATTTTGAATTTTAATCACTTAGGAACAAACCCCATATTTTTCTTAAGCCTATATGATGAGATATTAAATTTTAAAGCCCTAAGGTAATTTTAAAATTAAAAAAAAATGTATTTTTTAGCATTTCCACTAAAATAATTCTAATAAATCAAAGAAAAATCAGAAAATTGTAAAAATTGATTCTCTGATTCCCTTGATATAAGAGGGATTTTTGAAAAATATAAAATTCATTTTTCAACCTTTATTTTATTTTTAAATTAATTAATACTCCAAAACTTAAAATAATTATAATAAAAATAATATAATTCAAAAAATCACCAAAATTGGTCCAAGTGGTCCTCTGGTCATCAGGAATGTCCAATAATTTTCTTAAGGACAAAAATTTTCCCTTGGTCATATCATTAAATTTTCCTTGGAAATCCCTATTTTCCACCAAAAAACATTACATAAATAAATTAAATACAGAAAAATCACATTTTCTCCTCTCATGTCTTTATTGGCATATGAGTGAAGTCACATAAAAATTTCAAGTTCATTCAAGCTCAATTTAGTGAGTTATGAAATTATTAAGCTTGAAGGGCAAAGTGGTAATTAAAATTTTAACCCTTAATTAAAACTTTAGGTTTAATAAAATTAAAGAGTAAAATATTTGATCTTAATCTGATTTGGATGATTGAAATTTAAATAATTAAAGGGTAGAAACCTACCAAACAATTTGAAAATAATTAAAACAAACTTTAATTAAATAATTGATTAAATTTGAAAGAATAATAAAATTGGAATTATTAAAATAGGGATATTAATAGGAGGAGATTTGTTCTTTAATTTAAGAATCCCTAAATTAATCATCTCAATAATATTTAATTCCTAATTAAAATGATAATTCAAATTTAAGATTTAAAATGTTAAAAGGCTTAATCATTAAATTAAATTAAAGTTAAATTTTTAAACTCTTTTAAAATTTCAATTAAATTAAAATTAAAAATAAAATAAAATTAAATTAAATTAAATTAAACAAATTAAATTAAATTAAAATTAAATTAAATTAAATTAAAATTAAATTAAATTAAATTAAATTAAATTAAATTAAATTAAACAAATTAAATTAAATTGAATTAAATTAAATTAAATTAAATTAAATTAAACAAATTAAATTAAATTGAATTAAATTTAATTAAAATTAAATTAAATTAATTAAATAAAATTAAATTAATACAAATTAAATTAAATTAAATTAAATTAAATTAAATCAAAGTAAATTAAATCAAGTTAAATTAAATTAAGTTAATTCACATCAAATCAAACTAAATTGAATTAAATTAAAATTAGATAATAGAATCAAGTTAAAATTAAATCAAATTAAATTAAATTAAAATTAAAACTAAATTAAATTAAATTAAATTAAAGTTAATTTAAATTGAATTAAAAATAACATTACCTAGGACATAAAGAAATTCAAAAATAAATATGAATCAACTTGAACACTATTCCAAATTTAAACCCGTTAACTGAAATTAAATTAAATCACAAACCATGTGAACATCAATTTGCCCTCGAAAGCTTTTGTTGTCATAACTCCTAAACGTAACGTTAAATGAAATGTTACTTCACTTATAGGATATTCAAATGTCCTATTTCACCGAGTAAGATAACAACAAAACTTAACTAAACCTCGGACGATTACTTCACTCGATCGATTAAATCCATTTGGACTTAAAACAATCCCGGCAAGTATTGAAAAGATGTTTAAGACTCGTCTTAAGCACTTCCTCAATATGATAGGATGTTTATAAGAATAATTGAATTTAATTGTTCTTTGATGAAGAAAATCGTCCTCAAACCAAAACACAAGAACCTAGACGTCATAGGAAATGACTAGCTATAGGATTAGGAACTTGGTAGAAAACCATAACCCTTCCCTTAGCTTTACCTAGGAATTTGCTTAAATATTCTAAATTGTGTTTAAGTGTAGCTTGGGATGACGGGAAGACCCTCCAGGTACGCTTTTATTTTGTTGCAATTTACTTTATTGCAATTTATTTAATCGCATCGCACTTACTTTTCTTGCATGATAAACAACTGTTGCATGAAAACCCACACCTTTAGGATAGTCTCTAAAACTGAAACCAAAACTAAATTAAAAGTCATTGCAAGATAAAATTCACCGCCACAACATTTCAAAATATAAAACAACTCAAAATTTAATCACAAACAGAACACAAAACTACAATTACAACTAAATTAAAACGTCTTGTTGGATGATCGAGAATACCTCGGATGATGTAACCTACGTGTTGCTAACGGGATTTCCCATGGTCTAAATGAAAGTGTGGAACTCATTCAGTTAAGTTTAGCAAATTCATCTGGACTAAGTGAATCCGATAAAATAACGATGCCGGAAGGATGGAACCGTGGGATCTTAACCGGTGTTGTTATAATCAACTTTAAGATTTGTTTTAAATAAAATATAAAAAACACTTGGAAATTAAGATTTTTTCTAAACCAAAACACTTTTCTCATCTCCTGATTTATGACTTCTATAACTAAACCTCTGCGACAACAAGGAGCTCGGAGCATGGTGGGCAGCACGACCATCGTCATTGATAAAACCCGAGTCTACTTCAGCAGAAACTTTCTTAGAATTAAATAACCAAGCCATAGGATTTCGAGGTAGTTTGCCTAGTGCATCATAAATCCTCGACTCTTCGTTAGGCATTTGCATGATCATGTCATGTAAATTAAGCCCTGACCGGTCTTAGAACTCCGAGGTAGTCGTTTGATACGATATAAACCCTCACATCTTCCAGGCTATTTGTTTGATCATATCATACGAATATAAATCCAAATTAATTAAAGTTGGCAATATCAAAACATTAAATAAACATTAGGACTTTCCTAAATTCAAGCCAAACAATAGGATAGTGGGGAAATTACCGAAGTTCGCTTCGAATCTGTAATTTCTCCTACCTTTCTTCCTTTGAATTCTCAAAACAAAATGTTCCAAATTTGATCCATTCCCTATTGAAATTCCAAAATTCAATCCTTTGAAAACTTAAACTTTGAAATTCTTGAGAGCGAATTATCGATTATTATCGAGAGTTTTCTTAGGTGATTCCCGTCACTTAAGATGTAATTAACTATAGGGGCTTGCCCTTATAGGGAACTTTAAGAACCTGAGTAATATAAACCTCGTTTAATGCTTTCATGTTAAGCAGGGGAATTTGTCGGCTTATAAAATTGGTTCGCAGACCAAACGGATGTCACAAATCTTTTAGTTTATTTAATCGAGCCTTATCATCAAGCAGTGTGTCTATTCTTCGGGGTAGATACACGGTTTGTGATGTGGTGCTCGTTTATATAAACTATTTGGGATGTGAGATCGGTTTGATTTCATATCTTAAAATTTTCAAATTTAAAATTATTTTCAAAATCAAATACTACTTTCTAAATTATATATATATTTAAATTAAATTTAAAATTTAAATTTCGTCGACAATTTCTGTAGGCGACCTCCTTTTCAAAAATAAAACACACAACCTAAAAATAATGCCGACAGGGGGTTTTCATATGTTTAAGACCTAAACTCCACCTTTTGGTAGGAAAAAGGCAAGCATAAGGAATCCTAGGGGAAGTCTCCTACAGGTGATCAGACCTTAGGATTTGCCCTGAGGGAGGTATGGAGATCACCACTCATACACTTCACATTCACAACATACACACACTACACATTCTAATTTCAACCTTGAACTCTTTGGAAACTCATGTGGTTAGCCCAGCCCTCAATCTATGACTAAGTAGTAGTGACCAACACATAGAGGACCAAATGTAAGTGACCCTTGGTCATTACATCCTGCTCACCTTGAAGCCACATTCAAATTTCCAAAATTTCAATTTTTGGCTCCTTTGCCCCCTAAATAACCCTGAAATACCAAAAATACCCAAAATTTCCAAAATTACCCAAATTCACCAAAATCCCCCAAAAATCATTCCAAGATATTCCTTACCACTCAAATTGACCATCCATGACAAATAATTCCAAAATTTCCAAAATAGCCCCAATACCCTCAAAATACCCAAAATACCCTTTTTGCCCAAAAATCCAAAATTTCGAAAAAATTCTCAAAAAATTCCAGAAAATCATAAAAATTTCCAATTTCATTTTTTTCAACTACACTATGGGCCAATTTTTCCAAATTAATACACTTTCAATCCAAAATCCCAACTTGGCCCATTTAACCTAAACGTGCCTAAACCAAACCCAATCTTGACCCAATTGACCCGAATTTTCATCAAATTCAACTCTAAACCAATATTCAACATCCTCAATATCAACTTAGATGAAATTCATGCCCAATGTGACCTACATTTGAATCCAATTCCACTTGAAATCCAAAATCCCCAATTCTGCCTAAATAACCCAAAACTCCTAAAGTGACCCAATGTCAATAAATTCCTCCCAAATTTCATTTCCAAACTCTTTATAACACCTCCTTAAACTGAATTGGACCATCAATTGCCCATAATTTGAGCTCTGGTCTTACCGAAATCCATTTTGGACGGAAGAAACCCCAATTTTGACCCAAGTTAAACACATGTTTTAAATCCACCAAATTGACCCTCTAAACCTTGTCAAAACCATTTTATGTCTTCATTAAAACTCTTTCTAAACATCCATATCTACATTATTGTTGAAGACCTCTGAAACCCATTCCCACTCAAACTTAAGATAACTGGACCCGAACCCAACATGATCCAAAATAATAAAAAATCCAATCCATGCCAAAATTAAACCTCCAAATGAGCTCAAAACCACTTTGTGTCTTCATGAAAGATCTTCATTACAATCAAGTGGACAATATTGATCAAGGAACTTGGGCTTCATTCAAGCTCTAGCCCAATCTAAACTCAAGTTAGCCCAATGTTCTTAAAATGGACCAAAAATCCAAAATTCACCAAATTAAAATTCACTCACACACACACCCACATTCTCCCCCTCTCATATCTCACGGAAAAACAAAGAAAAAAAAAACAAATAACAAAAAAAAAATTTTTCTTCCCTTCACCTTACTCCCTCACTCTCCCTCACCTCTCCCTCACCCTACCAGCCACCTCACCCTACTCTCCTCACCTTCACCACACCTTTACCACACCTCCTGCTAACCTCCACTTCACCTCATCCTCACTCCCTCTTAGCCGTGAGCCTCTTCCAATAAAAATCCCCTCATCATCTCATCTTCCACCCCTTACACACTCCCCTACACACACACTTACTCACTTCACTTACTTCACCATCCCACTCTCTCCCAACCTCCTAGCCGTGAGCCTTCCCCATCTTCTTTTCCTCCTTCCATGCTAGACACACTCCTCATCCCCCTCCAAAAACCTCATAGCTGTGAGCTTCTAAAAGGGATCCTCCAAGCTAATGTAAGTTGCTCCCCCTCTCTTTTATTTTGTGAGTATTCTAGCTTCAAAAAAAGAAAAAAAAAATCTTTCCCATCTTCATGCCTAGCCTAAAACCTCACACCCACATGCACAATTTTAGTGTTCTTCTTCCTTTACAAAGATTTTTAAATTTACATACAAATCATTTAATTTTTCTTAGTTTTCATGTATGCTTTTTTTAAAATGTTTCCATGCTTAAGCTTAGGAATTTCTCATGTAAAGTCATTTAGCCATTTCCATGTATAGCCTTAAGATTTCTTTCATGCAAGCTATTCCATGCTTAGCCTTAGGATTTCTATTATTTTTATGTAAGTTATTAGCTAATTAAGTTAACTAGTTTGATATTTACAAATATACCACCTAACTTTATTACATTGAAAAGAATAAATTTTAAAATTTAAAAGAAATAAACATAACATAAAGGGAATGGAAATAAAAAAAAAGAAATAAACATAAGGATAAAATAAATAAAAGGGAATGAAATAAATTTTTTTAATATCATATAATAACAAAAAATCATATAACATACAAATAAATTACCTACATAAATTACATATATGTAAGTAATATAAATGTAAATAATATATAAGCTAATGTTAAATAAAGTAAATAAATAATAAATAACCAATATGAAAACATAAGTGATAAAATAATTGTAAATTTAAATAAAATAACTTTACAAAATTTCAATAAAATAACTATATTAAAATTCAAAATACCTAAAAATATTAAAAAATAAAATATAACCATACTAAATTTTAAATGAAAGTAACTACACTAACTTTAAAATAATAGAACTATACTATATTAAATTTAAATGAATACTACTAAAATATAAATAAATAAATGAATAATAACATATATATATGTAAATTAATGTAAATAACAAAAGAATAGTGTGATAAAATAGATAATAAAATAAATAACTATAAACCTAAATGAATAATGAAAATAAAGTAAATAAAAAAATGCCCTTTTAAATTGTAAACATATACATGTAAATAATAATTTTAAGAAATGATAACTTAATACATATGATAATAACTTAAAATAAAGAAAATAATAATTTAAGAGAGAGAAAATGAAAAGTCTTATAAATAAATAAATAATAAAAAAAATGATAATAATATTTAATGTAAATTAACAACATAAATTAATAATAATAAATCAATAATATTTAAGTAATAAAAATGTACATATAATTAATTAAAATAAAATAACTTATAAGGGATAATAAAAATAAATAATACATATATACATAAATTAAAAAAAATAATAATAATTTAAATAATTTAAATGAATAATGAACTAAATTAAAATTAAAGAGTTAAAATCAAATAATAATTAAACTAAATAAATTAAATAAATTAAATAAATTAAATAAATGAAATAAATTAAATAAATCAAAATTATATTAAATTAAATGATAATGCAAATAAATAAATAAATTTAAAATAAAATAAATTAATTAAATTAAGTTAAATAAATTAATGAAAACCGAATATTAAATTAAAATTAAATAATAATGTAAATAATAAATTAAATTAAATTAAACAAATCAAATCATATTAAATTAAATTAAATTAAATAATAATATAAATAAAAATTAAATTAAAAAAATTAAATAAACAAATGAAATAAATTAAATTGATAATGTAAATAAATAATAAGTTAAATTAAACAAAATAAATTAAATAAATAAAATTAAAATAAAATTAAATGATAATGTAAATAATAAATTAAATTAAATTAAACAAATTAAATCATATTAAATTAAATTAAATTAAATAATAATATAAATAAAAATTAAATTAAATAAATTAAATAAAAAAATTAAATAAATTAAATTGATAATGTAAATAAATAATAAGTTAAATTAAACAAAATAATTTAAATAAATAAAATTAAATTAAATTAAACAATATTGTAAATAAATAATAAATTAAATTAAGCTAAACAAATTAAATAAGATAAAACAAATTAAATTAAATTTTATTAAATTAAACAATAATACTTTACATTAAATTAAATAAATAAAATAAATCAAATTAATAATAATTGTAAATAATAATAAATTAAAATAAATTAAATTAAAATTAAATTAAATAACAAGATAAATTAAAATAAAATTAAAGATAATAATTTAAATAAATAAATATTAAGTTAAAGTAAAATAAAATAAATTAATTAAATAAATAACAATTAATTAAATAAAACAAATAAATAACAACCAATTAGTTAAATAAAAAAAATGATGATAAAGTAAAGATATCATAATGAATTAAATAAAGATAATAAATTAAATAAATAATAAAGATGAATAATAATTTTAATTACAAATAAAAGATAATATGTTTAAAAAAACACATAATAAAAATAATAATAACATAACATCACATAAAATAACATTAATATAAGAATAAAATAACATACAATTATAATATAACACATAAACAAAATAAAATAATAACATACAACATACAACAATGATAACACATAACAACATAAACAATAACAATATAATACAATAATAACATATAAATAACAATCATAACACACAACAACAATCCCAACACAACAACAATCATAACACACAACAACAGTCCTGATCATAATACAATACTGACATGATAACAATCAAACCTAGGATAAGCCTCCTGAGGCATGGTTCATTTTTCCCTTTATAAAGACCACTAGGAAATCACAACTTCATGTAGAAAACATAACAAGAATACCCTTATGCTTAGTGAATGCATGGAGTAACCCAAATTTTTACTCGAAGTTCACATAACCTTCCCAATTCATATTCCAAACTCAAAATCCCTAGTTTCAAATCCCAGCACAAACCAAAACCAAAACAAAACTCAAATCAAACCAAAACCAAAACCCAAACCAAAGCTAAAACCAAAACAAAAACCAAAACCAAATCTAAAACATAAACTCAAACAAATCTTCACAGCACTCCCATAAGTCCAAATCAAACAGCCAGTTACCACCAAATACAAACCTAAACCACACCTAAACCCATCTGCCCCAACCTACCCCGAATTACTGTGTTCATTAAGCATAAGGGTATAGGTAGGGTGAATTGTTAAGGAACATAATAAGTCTAAATGAGCCCGAGACTTTTCATCAGGTTATGAGAGGGAAGCATGGACCTGCATCCTTCTTTGACTGCTTGGATACCTCTGAGGTCTATTAAACTTAATATGTCTGCTTAACGAAACCATCCTCAATTAAATTAAACAAAGTTTACTGAAACACAACATAAAAAATCGCATAGACATCAAAGGACTTGGTAGAAAACCATGACATTTACATAAACATCATTGGATTGAGAAGTTACTTCTTGTTAGTTCTACTTCTTACTATTTTTTGGCATGCTTTAATTTCTGCAAAATTATAAACACATATATACAATGCAATACTAAAGTCTCAGCTGGGAATGACGAGAAGCCCCTTCAGGTACGCTTTTACTTTATTGCAGTTTACCTTATTGCAATTTATTTACTCGCTACTGCGTTTTACTTTTCTTGCATGATAAATAAGATTGTTGCATGAAAACTGAAACCTTTAGGATAGCCACAAAATTGAAACCCAAAACTAAATTAAAAGTCATACAAGATAAAATTTACCGCCACAACATTTCAAAATATAAGACAACTTAAAATTTAATCACAAACAGAACAACAAAATTACAATTTTAACTAAATTAAAATGTCTCGTTGGATGATCGGGAATACCTCGCATGATGTAACCCACTTGTTGCTAACGGGATTTCCCATGGTCTAAATGAAAGTGTGGAACTCATTCAGTTGAGTTTAGCAAATTCATCTTCAAGGCTATTTGTGTGATTATATCATGCAAGTATAAGTCCTAATTAATTAAAACTGGCAGGATTGAAACATTAAATAATTTCCTTAAATTCAAGCCAAATAATAGGATAGTTTGGGAAGTTGCTAAGATTCTTCTTGGATCCTTAGCTTCTCCTACTTCTCTTCTATTGGACTCTTAAAATAAATTGTTCCAAATTCGATCCATTCCCTATTGGAATTCCAAAATTCAATCCTTTGAAACCTTAAAATTTGAAATTCTTGGGAGCAAAACCACTGAATATTATCGTGAGTTTTCTTAAATGATTCCCGTCATTTAGGATGTAATTAACTATAGGGGCTAGCCCTTATAGGGAACTTTAAGAACCCAGGTAATATAAACCCTGCTTAATTCCTTTATATTAAGCGGGGAACCTGTCGGCTTATAAAATTGGTTCGCAGACCAAACGGATGTCACAAATCTTTTAGTTTATTTAATTGAGCCCCATCATCAAGCAGTGTGACTATTCCTCGGGATAGATACACAGTTTGTGATACGGTGCTCGTTTATATAAACTATTTGGGATGTGAGATCAGTTTGATTTCATATCTTAAAATTTTCGAACTTAAAATTATTTTCAAAAATCAAATGCTGCTTTCCATTATATATATAATTAAATTTAAAACCTAAAAATATGCCGACAGATAAGGACTTCACCACCCCTTCCTAGCTGACCCAACTGATCCCCTTCAGCCCAAATCAGATCATGGTGGGGTGAACCTAGCCCAAATACATGAGTTGAACCAAACCTAGCCAAAATGAGCTTTATCCCATTCTATTTAAATCAAAATCCTTTACACATTTCCATGGCCAATTGACTGCACTAAACCCCAGCCTTGACCTCCCTGACCTTGAGGGTGACCTGACCCTGGCCGGCCATCCACCATAGTCACCGGAAAACACCAGGCCGAGAGCACTCATTTGGTTCAAAAATTCAATTCTTCCTTGCTGAGCTGTACCAACCCAATTAGACACCATGGTTGTTTTTCCCTTGACCAGAGCAGCTGATCCAAAGCCTCAACTCCCCCTGGGAGGCCCTCCATCCATGTCTACTTAAACCCACCACTCTCTTGGGCAAAGAAGGTTCTGAACCAAATCCTACTGAAACTCTGTCAAAATTGTTCCAAACCACTCTCCACACATAGAGCACTTGATCCCCATTGGATTCCAGCCTTAATCTCCCCCAGCTGAGCTCAATTTCTGAGTTCAAATTCAAGCCCAAAAACAGGACATCTCCCAAACCTCCACCAAATCCAAATTAAACTCACCCAGAGTTGCACAAGACCAAGAGAAGAAGTTCCCCAGTGAAAGGCCCCTCTCCAGGCCACCTAGTTGCTATAACCTTCAAGCTTTGAAATCAGTTGTGGACACTTTCATACCTAGACAATTCCCCAGAGCCAAAGACTTCATCTGGAGCTTCCTTGGTGCAATCGAAGGTGACACAACTCTCTGATTGAAGCTACACTTCTCAGAGCAAAGGTATGGATCATTCCTTCCTCCCAAACTTTCAACAAATCTCCATTTCATTTCAATTAATTTCATGACATGTATACCATATGGATTTATTTATCTCTTCAATACGAATCCATAGAGCATAAGAACACGAAAATACGTTGAGAAATGAGAGAGTTCTTAGGGTTTTACTGTGGACGGTCACGGGTGCACAGCAGTCGTAGACGATGACCAGGCGTCGTCCGATCGAGCATATATCGAGTGGATGGTCCAGATTACGCTCGATCAAAGGACGTTACATGAACCACAGGCCCCCAGAGCACTGAGTCAGATTGCGGCGCCGAATGGGAGCGCGATGCGTCGGATTTCGGAGCTGCCGAGGATGAGTCGACGCCGCATGGATAAGTAGAAAAATATGAATTTTTTTTATTTATTTAAATACCCAGAACTTAGAAAATCCATATCTTTGTGTAGAAAAATCATAAAAATAAACTAAAAATATCCTCTTGCTTAGTGAACAGAGGAGAATAATGTGGAAAAGAAATCAAGTTATTTTGATGAGTATTTTATTTTTAATTAATTATTTACTCATTTCGGTATTTTGACTCTTCATTTGCATAGACAATTCACCATGACATGAGACCATAGGGCTCTTGAAGCCTCTGATCTTGGAAACATTCCCTAAAGGTTTCAAGGTCAGAGGGCATCTCTATGGAAAGTTATGTATTTTTCAAGTTTATGTCACCGTTTTTGGTATTTTAATTCCAATAATTACTATATTTCTCAATAAATTCTAGAAACATTTGGGCAAGTTTCTTAGGACCAGAGAACCCTAGGATAATTATATTTTGAGTTAACTCAATAAGAATAACCCTAATTGACCTAATTACTCAAAACTTAATTTTAATTAATTAGGGTTAACCACACATTAAAATTACTTGAAATTAATTCTCCACTGATCTTTTGGATCAGAGGGACCTCAATAAAAATTTGAAGCCAATTGGAAATGATTAGCCCCACTAGATGAATTAATTAAGCCACATGATCAAAATTAAACTTTAAAAATTCATAACTCCAAAAATACATTTAAAAAATTCACCAAATTGGTTTTGTAGGCTCTCTGATGTTAGAGGAGCCTATAAAAATTAAAATTGGAATTTTATAAAAATTTTCATTTTTAATGATATGTTTAATATTTTAATAATTAAAAAATAATAAAAATCACAAAAATATGTAAAATCATAAAAATATCATATTTTGACTCCTAATCACTTAAGAATAAACCAAATATTTTTCCCAAGTCTCAAAGTAAAGATATTGAATTTTAAATGCTTAAAACAATTTTTAATATTAAAAAATGTATTTTCCAACCTTTTCACTAAATTAATTCTAATAAATCAAAGAAAAATAAAAAAATTGTAAACTTTATTTCTCTAAACTCCTTAAGGTTAGAGAGATATATGAAAAATATAAAATCCACTTTTCAGCTTTAATTTTATTTTATAATAAATTAACACTCCAAAAATTAAAATAATTATAATAAATAAAATATTATTCAAAAAATCCCCAAAATTGGTCCAAGTGGTTTTCTGGTCATTAGGAACATCTCATAATTTTCTTAATGATAGAAACCTTACTTTGGTCATGTTGTTGAATTTTTCTTGAAATCTCTTTCTTTTTCATTAAAAATAATTATATAAATAAATTAAATTCAGAAAAATCACATTTTCTCTTCTAACATCTTAATTGACATATGAGTGAAGTGACATAAAAATTTCAAGTTCATTTAAACTCAATTTAGTGAGTTATGAAATAAATAAGCCTAAAAGGGTATAAAGGTAATTAAAGAATTTAAACCCCTTTATTAAAATTTTAGGTTTAATTAAAATGGATGGTAGATTATTTGATTTTATTTTTCTTGGATGATTGAAACTTTGGGAAACTAAAAGGGTAGGAACCCATTAATCACTTTTAATAAACTAAAAATGAAACTTTAATTATTTAAATAAATTTAAATTTTGGAAGATTAATGAAAATTTGAATTATTAAAAATGGGGATATAACTTGAGATAATATTAATTCTTTAATAAAAAAATCCCTAAATAAGTCACTTCAATAATATTTAACTCTTAATTAAGATTAAAATGATAATCCAAACTAAGTAAATTAAAAATTTTAAAAAAATATAACCCTTAAATTAAACAAAAGCTCAAAATGTTAAGTGGTTTAACAATTAAATTAAATTAAATTAAATTAAGTAAAAATTAAATTAAATTAACATTTTAACAATTTAAGTTAAATTAAAAAAAATATTTAAATTAAATTAAATTAAGTTAAATTCAATTAAAACAAATTTAAATTATATTAAATTAACATCATTCAATAATAAAAGTAAAACAAATTTAAAATATTAAGATCACTTAAAGTATAAAGATTTAAACCAAAATTAATTTGAACACTATTCCAAACTTAAAATTATTAATTAAAACCTCATAATTAAACTAAATCACTTTAAACCTTTAACTCAAACTTTAAATTAAGAATGATTAAAATTCTCAACAAACCAAGCCAAAATGAGTTTTCTCCCATTCTATTTAAATCAAACTCCTTTACACATTTCCATGGCCAATTGACTGCACTAAACCTCAGCCTTGACCACCCTGACCTTGAGGGTGACCTGACCCTGGCCAGCCATCCACCACAGTCACCGGAAAACACCAGGCCGAGAGCACCCATTTGGTTCAAAAATTCAATTCTTCCTTGTTGAGCTGTCCCAACCCAATTAGACACCATGGTTGTTATTCCCTTGACCAGAGCAGCTGATCCCAAGCCTCAACTCCCCCTGGGAGGCCCTCCATCCATGTCTACTTAAACCCACCACTCTCTTGGGTAAAGAAGGTGCTGAACCAAATCCTACTGAAACGCTGTCAAAATTGTTCCAGACCACTCTCCACACATAGAGCACTTGATCCCCATTGGATTCCAGCCCTAATCTCCCCCAGCTGAGCTCAATTTCTGAGTTCAAATTCAAGCCCAAAAACAGGACATCTCCCAAACCTCCACCAAATCCAAATTAAACTCACCCACAGTTGCACAGGACCAAGAGAAGAAGTTCCCCAGTGAAAGGCCCCTCTCCAGGCCACCCAGTTGCTCTAACCTCCAAGCTTTGAAATCGGCTGTGGACACTTTCATACCTAGACAATTCCCCAGAGCCAAAGACTTCATCTGGAGCTTCCTTGGGTGCAATCGAAGGTGACACAACTCTCTGATTGAAGCTACACTTCTCAGAGCAAAGGTATGGATCATTCCTTCCTCCCAAACTTTCAACAATTCTCCATTTCATTTCAGTTAATTTCATGACATGTATACCATATGGATTTGTTTATCTCTTCAAGACGAATCCATAGAGCATAAGAACACGAAAATACGTTGAGAAATGAGAGAGTTCTTAGGGTTTTAGTGTGTACGGTCACTGGTGCACAGCAGTCGTAGACGATGACCAGGCGTCGTCCGATCGAGCGTATATCGAGTGGATGGTCCAGATTACGTTGGATCGAAGGACGTTACATGAACCGCAGGTCCCCAGAGAGCTGAGTCAGATTGCGGCGCATAATGGGAGCGCGACGCGTGGGATTTCGGAGCTGCCGAGGATGAGTCGGCGCCGCATGGATAAGTAGAAAAATATGAATTTTTTATTTATTTAAATACCCAGAACTTAGAAAATCCATATCTTTGTGTAGAAAAATCATAAAAATAAACTAAAAATATCCTCTTGCTTAATGAACAGAGGAGAATAATGTGGAAAAGAAATCAAGTTATTTTGATGAGTATTTTATTTTTAATTAATTATTTACTCATTTCAGTATTTTGATTCTTCATTTGCATAGACAATTCACCATGACATGAGACCATATGGCTCTTGAAGCCTCTGATCTTGGAAACATTCCCTAAATGTTTCAAGGTCAGAGGCCATCTCTATGGAAAGTTATGTATTTTTCAAGTTTATGTCACTGTTTTTAGTATTTTAATTCCAATAATTACTATATTGCTCAATAAATTCTACAAAAATTTGGGCAAGTTTTTTAGGACCAAAGAACCCTAGGATAATTATATTTTGAGTTAACTCATTAAGAATAACCCTAATTGACCTAATTACTCAAAGCTTAATTTTAATTAATTAGGGTTAACCACACATTAAAATTACTTGAAATTAATTCTCCACTGATCTTTAGGATCAGAGGGACCTCAATAAAAATTTGAAGCCAATTGGAAATGATTAGCCCCACTAGATGAATTAATTAAGCCACATGATCAAAATTAAACTTTAAAAATTCATAACTCCAAAAATACATTTAAAAAATTCACCAAATTGGTTCTGTAGGCTCTCTGATGTTAGAGGAGCCTATAAAAATTAAAATTAGAATTTTATAAAAATTTTCATTTTTAATGATATGTTTAATATTTTAATAATTAAAAAATAATAAAAATCACAAAAATATTTAAAATCATAAAAATATAATATTTTGACTCCTAATCACTTAATAACAAACCAAATATTTTTCCCAAGTCTCAAATTAAAGATATTGAATTTTAAATGCTTAAAACAATTTTTAATATTAAAAAATGTATTTTCCAACCTTTTCACTAAATTAATTCTAATAAATCAAAGAAAAATAAAAAAATTGTAAAATTTATTTCTATAAACTTTTTGAGGTTAGAGAGATTTATGAAAAATATAAAATCCACTTTTCAGCTTTAATTTTATTTTATAATAAATTAACACTCCAAAACTTAAAATAATTATAATAAATAAAATAGTATTAAAAAAATCACCAAAATTGGTCCAAGTGGTCCTCTGGTCATTAGGAACATCTCATAATTTTCTTAAGGATAGAAACCTTACTTTGGTCATGTTGTTGAATTTTTCTTGAAATCTCTTTCTTTTTCATTAAAAATAATTATATAAATAAATTAAACTCAGAAAAATCACATTTTCTCTTCTAACGTCTTAATTGACATATGAGTGAAGTGACTTAAAAATTTCAAGTTCATTTGAACTCAATTTAGTGAGTTATGAAATAAATAAGCCTAAAAGGGTATAAAGGTAATTAAAGAATTTAAACCCCTTTATTAAAATTTTAGGTTTAATTAAAATGGAGGGTAAAATATTTGATTTTATTTTTCTTGGATGATTGAAACTTTGGGAAACTAAAAGGGTAGGAACCCATTAATCACTTTTAATAAACTAAAAATGAAACTTTAATTATTTAAATAAATTTAAATTTTGGAAGATTAATGAAACTTTGAATTATTAAAAATGGGGATATAACTTGAGAGGATATTAATTTTGTAATAAAAAAATCTCTAAATAAGTCACTAAAATAATATTTAACTGTTTGTAAGATTAAAATGATAATCCAAACTAAGTAAATTAAAAATTAAAAAAAATATAACCCTTAAATTAAACAAAAGCTCAAAATGTTAAGTGGTTTAACAATTAAATTAAATTAAATTAAATTAAATTAAATTAAATTAAGTAAAAATTAAATTAAAATTAAAATTAAATTAAATTAACATTTTAACAATTTAAGTTAAATTAAAAAAATATTTAAATTAAATTAAATTAAGTTAAATTCAATTAAATCAAATTTAAATTATATTAAATTAACATCATTCAATAATAAAAGTAAAACAAATTTAAAATATTAAGATCACTTAAAGTATAAAGATTTAAACCAAAAATAATTTGAACACTATTCCAAACTTAAAATTATTAATTAAAACCTCATAATTAAACTTAATCACTTTAAACCTTTAACTCAAACTTCAAATTAAGAATGATTAAAATTCTCAACAAACCAAGCCAAAATGAGTTTTCTCCCATTCTATTTAAATCAAACTCTTTTACACATTTCCATGGCCAATTGACTGCACTAAACCTAAGCCTTGACCTCCCTGACCTTGAGGGTGACCTGACCCTGGCCGGCCATCCACCACAGTCATCGGAAAACACCAGGCCGAGAGCACCCATTTGGTTTAAAAATTCAATTCTTCCTTGTTGAGCTGTCCCAACCCAATTAGACACCATGGTTTTTTTTCCCTTGACCAGAGCAGCTGATCCCAAGCCTCAACTCCCCCTGGGAGGCCCTCCATCCATGTCTACTTAAACCCACCACTCTCTTGGGCAAAGAAGGTGCTGAACCAAATCCTACTGAAACGCTGTCAAAATTGTTCCAGACCACTCTCCACACATAGAGCACTTGATCCTCATTGGATTCCAGCCCTAATCTCCCCCAGCTGAGCTCAATTTCTGAGTTCAAATTCAAGCCCAAAAATAGGACATCTCCCAAACCTCCACCAAATCCAAATTAAACTCACCCACAGTTGCACAGGACCAAGAGAAGAAGTTCCCCAGTGAAAGGCCCCTCTCCAGGCCACCCAGTTGCTCTAACCTCCAAGCTTTGAAATCGGCTGTGGACACTTTCATACCTAGACAATTCCCCAGAGCCAAAGACTTCATCTGGAGCTTCCTTGGGTGCAATCGAAGGTGACACAACTCTCTGATTGAAGCTATACTTCGCAGAGCAAAAGTATGGATCATTCCTTCCTCCCAAACTTTCAACAATTCTCCATTTCATTTCAATTAATTTCATGACATGTATACCATATGGATTTGTTTATCTCTTCAAGATTAATCCATAGAGCATAAGAACACGAAAATACGTTGAGAAATGAGAGAGTTCTTAGGGTTTTAGTGTGGATGGTCACGGGTGCACAGCAGTTGTAAACGATGACCAGGCGTCGTCCGATCGAGCGTATATCGAGTGGATGGCCCAGATTACGCTGGATCGAAGGATGTTACATGAACCGCAGGCCCCCAGAGCGCTGAGTCAGATTGCGGCGCCGAATGGGAGTGCGACGCGTGGGATTTCGGAGCTGCCGAGGATGAGTCGGCGCCGCATGGATAAGTAGAAAAATATGAATTTTTTTTATTTATTTAAATACCGAGAACTTAGAAAATCCATATCTTTGTGTAGAAAAATCATAAAAATAAACTAAAAATATCCTCTAGCTTAGTGAACAGAGGAGAATAATGTGAAAAAGAAATCAAGTTATTTTGATGAGTATTTTATTTTTAATTAATTATTTACTCATTTCAGTATTTTGATTCTTCATTTGCATAGACAATTCACCATGACATGAGACCATAGGGCTCTTGAAGCCTCTGATCTTAGAAACATTCCCTAAATGTTTCAAGGTCAAAGGCCATCTCTATGGAAAGTTATGTATTTTTCAAGTTTATGTCACTGTTTTTGGTATTTTAATTTCAATAATTACTATATTGCTCAATAAATTCTAGAAAAATTTGGGCAAGTTTCTTAGGACCAAAGAGCCCTAGGATAATTATATTTTGAGTTAACTCATTAAGAATAACCCTAATTGACCTAATTACTCAAAGCTTAATTTTAATTAATTAGGGTTAACCACACATTAAAATTACTTGAAATTAATTCTCCACTCATCTTTAGGATCAGAGGGACCTCAATAAAAATTTGAAGCTAATTGGAAATGATTAGCCCCACTAGATGAATTAATTAAGCCACATGATCAAAATTAAACTTTAAAAAATTCATAACTCCAAAAATACTATTAAAAAATTCACCAAATTGGTTTTGTAGGCTCTCCGATGTTAGAGGAGCCTATAAAAATTAAATTTGGAATTTTATAAAAATTTTCATTTTTAATGATATGTTTAATATTTTAATAATTAAAAAATAATAAAAATCACAAAAATTTTTAAAATCATAAAAATATCATATTTTGACTCCTAATCACTTAAGAACAAACCAAATATTTTTCCCAAGTCTCAAAGTAAATATATTGAATTTTAAATGCTTAAAACAATTTTTAATATTAAAAAATGTATTTTCCAACCTTTTCACTAAATTAATTCTAATAAATCAAAGAAAAATAAAAAAATTGTAAAATTTATTTCTCTAAACTCCTTGAGGTTAGAGATATTTATGAAAAATATAAAATCCACTTTTCAGCTTTAATTTTATTTTATAATAAATTAACACTCCAAAACTTAAAATAATTATAATAAATAAAATATTATTCAAAAAATCACTAAAATTGGTCCAAGTGGTCCTCTGGTCATTAGGAACATCTCATAATTTTCTTAAGGATAGAAACCTTACTTTGGTCGTGTTGTTGAATTTTTCTTGAAATCTCTTTCTTTTTCATTAAAAATAATTATATAAATAAATTAAATTCAGAAAAATCACATTTTCTCTTCTAGTGTCTTAATTGACATATGAGTGAAGTGACATAAAAATTTCAAGTTCATTTGAACTCAATTTAGTGAGTTATAAAATAAATATGCCTTAAAGGGTATAAAGGTACTTAAAGAATTTAAACCCTTTTATTAAAATTTTAGGTTTAATTAAAATGGAGGGTAAAATATTTGATTTTATTTTTCTTGGATGATTGAAACTTTGGGAAACTAAAAGGGTAGGAACCCATTAATCACTTTTAATAAACTAAAAATGAAACTTTAATTATTTAAATAAATTTAAATTTTGGAAGATTAATGAAAATTTGAATTATTAAAAATGGGGATATAACTTGAGAGGATATTAATTCTTTAATAAAAAAATCCCTAAATAAGTCACTTCAATAATATTTAACTCTTAATCAAGATTAAAATGATAATCCAAACTAAGTAAATTAAAAATTAAAAAAATATAACCCTTAAATTAAACAAAAGCTCAAAATGTTAAGTGGTTTAACAATTAAATTAAATTAATTTTAAATTAAATTAAATTAATTTTAAATTAAATTAAATTAAATTAAGTAAAAATTAAATTAAATTAAATTAACATTTTAACAATTTAAGTTAAATTAAAAAAATATTTAAATTAAATTAAATTAAGTGAAATTTAATTAAATCAAATTTAAATTATATTAAATTAACATCATTCAATAATAAAAGTAAAACAAATTTAAAATATTAAGATCACTTAAAGTATAAAGATTTAAACCAAAAATAATTTGAACACTATTCTAAACTTAAAATTATTAATTAAAACCTCATAATTAAACTAAATCACTTTAAACCTTTAACTCAAACTTCAAATTAAGAATGATTAAAATTCTCAACAAACCACCTTGCCCCTAAAGGCTTTAATTACTATAACTCTTAAATGGAGTATTAAGTGAGATGTCACTTTATTCATCAGGTAATCAAATGTCCAAGTTCACTGAGCAAGAGACAAAGCGTAACTAAACTTCTGGATGATTAATTCACCTGTGTAACTAAATTTACTTGGACTCAAAATAATCTTGAAAATATTGAAAAGATGTTTAGGACTCGTCCTAAGCACTTTCTCAATATGATGAGATGTTTTAGAAGAACAATTGAATTTAATTGTTCTTTGATGAAGAAAATCATTCATAAACAAAACACAAGAACTTAGACGTCATAGGAGTTGACTAGTTATAGGATTATGATCTTGGTAGACAACCAAAACCTTCCCTTAGCTTTACCTAGGTACTTGTTATAAATATTTAAATGCCTTAATATATGTTTTAAGTGTAGCTTGGGATGACGGGAAGACCTTCCATGTACGCTTTTATTTTATTGCAATTTACTTTATTGCAGTTTACTTACATGCACTGCGCTTTACTTTTCTTGCATGTTAAACAAGATTGTTGCATGAAAACTAAAACCTTTAAGATAGTTACAAAACTGAAACCAAAACTAAATTAAAGTCTCCACAAGATAAAATTCACCACCACAACATTCTAAAATATAAAACAACTCAAAATTTAATCACAAACAGAATAATAAAACTACAATTGTAACTAAATTAAAATGTCTCGTTGAATGATCGGGAATACCTCAGATGATGTAACCCACGTGTTGCTAATAGGATTTCCCACTGTCTAAATGAAAGTGTGGAACTCATTCAGTTGAGTTTAGCAAATTCATCTGGACTAAGTGAATTCGATGAAAAAAATGGTGTCGGGATGACAGAACTGTGGGATCTTAATCGGTTCAATTTAAACAACTTTAAGATTTGTTTTAATTAAAATATTAAAAATATTTGGTCTTTAAGATTTCTAAATCAAAACACTTCTCTCATCTCCTGATTTTCACCTTCTAAAACTAAACCTCTGCAACAACAAGGAGCTTGGAGCACAGTGGGCAGCACGACCATCTTCATCAGCAAAACTTGTGTCTACATTAGCTAAACCTTTCTTAGAATTAAATAACCAAGCCATAGGACTTCGAGGTAGTTTGCCTAGTGCAACATAAATCCTCAACTCTTCGTTAGGCATTTGCATAATCAAATTATGCAAATTAAGTCCTAGCTGGTCTTAGGATTCTGAGGTACTCGTTTGGTATGACACAAACCCTCACATCTTCAAGGTTATTTGTATGATCATATCATACGAATATAAGTCCTAATTAACTAAAATTGGCAAGATTGAAACATTAAATAAAATTACTAAATTGAAACCAAACCATAGGATAGTTTTGGAAGTCACCGAGACTTATCTCGAATCCGTGACATCCCTTACTTCTCCTCCATTGGATCCTGAAATAACTGTTCCAAATTTGATTCATTCCCAATTGAAATTTCTAAAATCCAATTGTTTGAAAACCTTAAACTTTAAAATTCTTGAGAGCAATACCACTGATCATTATCGAGAGTTTTCTTAAATGATTATTGTCATTTAAGATGTAATTAACTATAGGGGCTTGCCCTTATAGGGAATTTTAAGAAACCAAGTAATATAAACCCTGCTTAATTCTTTTATATTAAGTAGGGGAACTTGTAGGCTTATAAAATTGGTTCGCAGACCAAACGGATGTCACAAATCTTCTAGTTTATTTAATCGAGCCCCATCATCAAGTAGTGTGTCTATTCTTCAGGATAGATACACATCTTATGATGCGGCGCTCGTTTATATAAACTATTTGGGATGTGAGATCGGTTTGATTTCATATCTTACAATTTTAAACTTAAAATTATTATTTTTAAAATCAAATGTTACTTTCCAAATTATATATATTTAAATTAAATTTAAAATTCGCCGGCTACTTCTGTAGGCGACCCCTTTTTTTCAAAATACAACACACAAACCTAAAAATATACTGGCATTATGTCGTACCCAACAACTACCTCGGAGTCCTAAGAATGGTTAGGGCTTAATTTGCATAACACAATTATGCAAATGCCTAACGAAAATTTGAGGATTTATATTGCACTAGGCAGATTACCTCGAAATCCTATGGCTTGGTTATTTAATTCTAAGAAAGGTTTTGCTGAAGTAGATACAAGTTTTGCTAATAAAGATGGTCGTGCTGCCCACTGTGCTCCAAGCTCCTTGTTGTTGCAGAGATTTAGTTTTAGAAGGTGAAAATCAAGAGATGAGAGAAGTGTTTTGGTTTAGAAGGGTTGAAAATTGAGATGGCTTAGTATTTTAATTAAAACAAATTTAAAGTTGGTTAAGCAGAACTGATTAAGATCCTACGATTCCGTCATCCCGGCACCGCTATTTTCATTGGATTCACTCAGTCCAAATGAATTTACTAAACCCAACTGAATGAGTTTGACACCTTCATTTAGACCGTGGGAAATCTCGTTAGCAACACGCGGGTTACATCATCCGAGGGATTCCAGATCATCCAACGAGACATTTTAATTTTAGTTGTAATTGCAGTTTCATTTTGTTGGTGATTAAATTTCGAGTTGTTTAAACATGCTGGGTTCGATCATTTTCATGCATTTATAAGTACAGGAAAGTAAGACATTTAATAAATTTCTAAATGTAAATTGTAATAAACTTAAATGCGTACTTGGTGGACACTCCCGTCATTTTCACCTGCACTTAAAACACATGTTAAATCATTTATATATTCACAAGAAAACACCTAGGTAAAGCTAAGAGAAGGTTCTGGTTCTCTACCACAATCCTAATCCTATTGCTAGTCAATTTCTATGACGTCTAGGTTTTGGTCTTTTGTTGAGGATGATTTTCTTCACCAAAGAACAATGAAGTCTTAGTGTTCCTTTAAACATCTCATCAAGTTAGAGAAGTGCTCGGAACTGAATTCTGAACATCTTCTTAAACATTGTAAGGATTATTTTAAGTTCAGTTAGTTTCATTGTGGTGATGAATCAATCACCCAGGTTACTCTTGCTCAGTAAACTTGGATGTTTGATTATCCTTATGAGTAAGGCGACATGTCATTTGATGTTTCATTTAAGAGTTATAATAATGAAAGCCTTTTGGGGAAAATCAGTTCATTAAGGGTTTTAACCACTCTTAATTTAAAGTTTTGAGTTTAAGATTTAAAGTGATTTTTAATTTAGTTATAAAGTTTTAATTGGTCTTTTTAAATGTTTTAAATGTTTCAAATTAATTTAAGTTGGAAAAGTATCTTTTGGTTCAGTTAAGTCTTTATGTTTTAAATGATCTTAATATTTTAGATTAATTTTTATATTTTAAACTCATTTCAATTTGATTTTCGAATAATTTCAAAATTAGTCCAAATATTCTTTAATTTATTTAAAAAATTTCAAAGAATCATTCTCTTCTCTTTTTAATTATTAGTTCCAATTATCATTTTAGAGTCCCATTACTTGATATTTGATCAAATTATTGTGTAGGGATTCAATTTAAAGAATTAAAATCTTTCTATATTCAAAATCCCTTAACCTTAATAATTCACCTTTAATTAACTTCCAAAGTTTATATGATTTAATTAATAAATGTTTCTTCTTTAATGTTCAAAGTGATTAATGAGTTCCTACCCTTTAATCCCTTATGTTTCAATCATCCAATAATGACTTAAGATCAAATATTTTACCCCTCCGCTTTGGTTTAGCCTAAAATTTGGTTAGGGTTAAAAATCCTTAATTACCATTATGCCCTTTTAAGCTTATTTACCTCATAACTCACCAAATTAAGCTCAAATGAACTTGAAATTTTTGTGTCACCTTACTCACATGTCTATTAAGACATGAGAGGAGAAAATGTGATTTTTCAATTTTTTAATTTACTTTATGTAATTGTTTTAATAAAAATAAGGATTTTCAATGAAAAATCCATAACATGATCAAAAGAAACTTTCTATCCTTAGGAAAATTATGGGGGTTCCTATTGACTAGAGGATCACTTGAACTAATTTTGGTGATTTATTGAATTATATTTTATTTATTATAATTATTTAATGTTTTGGAGTATTAATTAATTATAAAATGAAATTAAAGCTTAAAATTGAGTTTCATATTTTTATTAAATCTCTCTCGATCTCCTGGAGCTTAGAAAATATATATATATATATATATATATATATATATATATATATATATATATATATATATTCCTTGAATTTTTAGAATTATTTTAGTGGAAAGGTTAAGAAAATCATTTTTAACATTAAAAATTACATTAAGCCCTTAAAATTCAATATCTTTATGTTGGGACTTAGGAAAAATATTTGATTGGTTCCAAGTGATTAGGGGACCAATCACAACATTTTTATAAATTTTATTATTTTTGTGATTTTTTTAATTGTTTAATTATTAAAATATTCAAAATTAGGTTAAAAATGAAGATTTTATAAAAATTTTAATTTTAATTTTCTTAGACTCCCCTAATACCAGAGAGACCCTAAAACCAATTTGGTGATTTTTTGAAAAGTATTTTAAGTTTTATGAATTTTTAAAGTTTAAAAGTGGTCATGTTACTTAAAACATTTAATGGGTTAAACTATTTTTAATTGATTTCAAACTTTTTAAGGGGGTCCCTCTGACCCTAGAGATCAGTGGAGAATTAATTCCAAATTATTTTGATTTTTAATTACCTTAATTAATTCAATATTGGTTTTAGGTTAGTTGAGCCATTAGGGTTATCCACAATTTTTTAAGCCACACCATAATTCCTTAAGTTCCCATGTTCATTAGGAACCTATCCTAATTTTTCTAGAATTTTCCAAACAGTATGCTAATTAATGGAATACAAATACCAAAGCAAGCATAAATACTTGGAAAATAAATAACTCCATAAATACATAGCCTCTGGCCTTGAAAAATTCAGGGAATGTTACCAAGATCAGAGACTACAAAAGCCCTATGGTCTCATGCCATGGTGAATTGTGTGTGTGAGTGGAGAATTAAAATACTCAGAACACTATTAAAATAATTAAAAATAAAATACTCAACAAAATAGATCAATTCTTTTTCCACATTGTTCCCCCCTATTCACTGAGCAAGAGGATATTTTTAGTTTATTTTTATGATTTTACTACACAAAGATATGAATTTTCATAGATTCAGAGATTTAAAAAATTCAGAAAATCTGGAATTTCCTACTTAACCACATTGGGGCCAACTCAAACTACAACGGGTCGAAACTCCACGCACCGCTTCCTGATTCTGTGCAGCCATCTAACTCGGCAGCCATGCGGCTCGCAGTTCATGTTCTATTGCTCCGTCCAGGGCGATCCTGGTCATCCGTCCGATACACGCCCGATTCGACGATATCAATTCATCATATCGACTGGAGAGAGCCGAGAGCCGTCCAGCTTCTTAACCTAAGTTCTCACTCGATACTTAACCAAATCACATGCGATTTCGTCCTACATGCTCGTCTAAGCAAGGGCTACACATCTATATGGCTAATGCGCACTGAAATTGAATCAAAACAAATAAGGAATCGTTGGAAGCTCTGGAGCAAGAGGAGTTTTCATACGTTGGTTCAAGAGGTGAAGCCTCGATTGAATGTGCTTGACATGTTCGTTGGAGCTGGAGGAGCCTACAGATGAAGCCTCTAGTCCTGATGAATTGTCTAGTTATGACTTCGTCCAAGTCCGATTTCGAGCTCTGGCCGATAGTACAAATGGCTGTTCTGGTGTGGGGGCGTTCACTAGGGAACTTCTTCTCTACCTCTGGTGAAGGTATGGGAAGATTTAATTTGGTTTCTTTGGAAATTTGGTGAGTGTCCTATTTTTTGGCCTGAAATTGAACTCAAAAATTGAGTTCAACCAGTGGGGAAGGAGGCTGGAAGATAGTGGAGCTGAGCTTCTCTTGGTTGGGAGGAGCTCTAGGAGTAATTGGGAAGGGTTTTGTGAGAAAATTTTCCAACACCCTTCTCATGGCTGAGAGGTGTGAATTATATGGCCTGGGCCATAGGGCTGAGCCAGGGCTCAATTGGTGGGTGGATTTCTCTGCTTAGGTGGAGGGCAGTGGAGCTCCAAGGTTTAATTTGGCTGAGGTGGCCAATCAGGTAAGTTTTTGTGTGCTTAGCCAAGTGGTGGCTCTCGGTTTTGACCCCCTCAGGCGACTAGGTCAGCCGGCAAGGATAGGGGAGCTGGGCCTTGAGGTCAGGTGATTCAGGGAGAGGTTTAATGGTGATTAACAGTTGTGGGGATGTTTTGGGGTAAGGCAAAAGTTGATTTAACCACTTAAGGGAAGAAATCCCCTAAAATGGGGGACCCTTGGTCCATGGCTTACTTAGCCTGGGCTAGGTGGATCTAGGGTGGTTCCTAGGGTTCAAATGGTGGATGTGGAAGAGTTGGTTTATCCACATTTGGTTCGATTTGGTTAGGTTAGGCCATGGGTTCAAATTGGCTCACTAGGGTTTAGCTTGGACTAACTTGGGTTTCAGTTTGATTTGGGTAAGTGTCTTGAGTAATATTGTAGAAATGATTGCCATGAAGAACTTTCATGAAGACATGGAAAGGTTTTTAGTTCAATTGAAAGGTCAATTTAATGGGTTTTGTGGTTAAGTTGGGCAAGGTTGGATCAAGTTGGGCCCAAGTTGGTTTAAGGTGGGATTTAGACCCAATTAAAAGCTCTAAATGGTTTAGGGGAATAGATTGAAGAGTTCCCAACATCAATTAGGAAGAAATTTTAAGGTTAGGCCAATCAATTTGGTAGATTTAGGGCATGGACTCAAGTTAGGCCAAAATGGGATAATCTTGATTTCCAAATTGGTTTAGGTTAAGCTTAGGCTCAAATTGGGATAATTGAAAGTTGCATGGGTTACATGGGAGTACCATTGAAGGTTTAGGATTGAAATTTAGGGTGAAATGATTGACATTAGGTTAATTGGGGAATTTTGGATTAATTGGGCAAAATTGGGGATTTAGATTTCAAATGGAATTTAACTCAAATGTGAATCAATTTGGACTTAGATTTGGTTTAGATTGGTAGTGGGGATGTTGAATGAAAGTTTAGAATTGAAGTTGGACAAAATTGAGGACATATGGGTTGATTTGGTTTGACATTGAGTTCATTTAGGTTAAAAATATGTCAAATTGGGGATTTTGATAAAAGTGGATTATTATGGCAAAATTGACTTATGGTGTAGTTGAACAAAATGAAATTAGGAATATTTTAGATATTCTAAAATTTTCTGGGAATTTTTGGACTTTGTGGATTTTTGGGCCAAAGAGGGTATTTAGGGTATTGAGATGTTATTTAGAGGGTATTGGGATATTTTGGTGGATTTAAGAGGTGAGAATTATTTCAAAATGATTTTTAGGATTTTTAGTAATTTTGCGTAATTTTTGGGAAATTTTGGAAAGTTTTGTAATTGTAGGGGCAATTTGGATAATTTTAAGTAGGCTTGAGGATCCAATGTCAAAACCAAGAATTTTGGCAAAAGTGGAATTTGATTATGGTTGAAAGGGTGAAAATGCTTAAAGTGAGCCATGAACCAAGAAATGTCCAATTTGAACACTTCATAGGTTGTTCCTAACCCTCTTAGCCAAAGAGCTAGGGGTTTGGACTTAGCCACATGAGTGCTCCCACGAACCAGGAGTCAAGATTAGGTAGGGATGGTTCAGGGTTTAGGATGGGTGTGGAAGTGTAGTGTGTGCTTGCCAGACCACACCAAGACCAAGCCATCCAGGGTTGTCATAAGGCTTGAACATCCTTTAAGAATTCATCATCGTCTTCCCACACATCGGTCCTATCCTTCCAAGTGATTTGGAGGTTGGTGACTATCTATGTAGGATTATGAAGAGAATCAAGATTTGGTTTGAATTTCTAAATTGCGGGTTCCATCTCTAGTCTTCTAGGATAGTCAAGGAGAAATCCATATATCCTAAGCACTAAAAGGAAAGAAAAAAAATCACCAAAAATAAGGTCAACACTGTGGAGCTCTGGTGGAGTTTGTCTTGGTTCCAATTGAGAAAATAGTGGAGAAATTGGTTCTAGATAGTGGGAGTTAGAGTGGGAGGATGGTGGGCTTGCACTCAACAGGTCTTAAGGAAGATCTCAGGGCAATTTCAGCTGAGTTTCCTTAAGAAAATTTTAGCACCTCCCTTCAGCCGTGAAGGATGGATTTTATAGCCATTGGCTGAGCTCAAGGGTGTAAAATAGGTGCATTAGGCTGCTTAGGTGGAGTGCAGATCAGCTCTAGTGAGCAGCTAGAGCTTGACACATCATGTGGGCTCAATTGGGTGAGAAATCAAGTGGAGTGGCTCTCGATTTTGGCTCCTCCAGTGACTAGGCAGGCCAGCAAGGACTGGGGGTGGCCAGAAGTTGGTGGCTTAGTGAAGAGTCACTCAAGACATTAAGTTCGATGGGGGATGGGTTTGGGCAAGGATCTCTTTGGTTTTTCCATATACGAGATGAAATCCCCTAATTTAGTGGACCCTTTGTACATGGCTCATGTAGGTTGGGCTAAGTGGACCTTGGGTGGTTCCTAAAGCTAATTTGGTGGCTGTGAAAGGTTTTGTTCGATCAATTTCACAAGATTTGGTCAATTTGGCTCATGGGATCAATTTTGGATCAAGTGGGTTCAAGTTTGGCTCGGTTGGGTTCAATCTTAGGTTAGGTCCAATGTACGGCTTATTTTTGGGTTATGTGTTTTATTTTGAGAAGGGGGGTCGCCTACAGAATTCGTCGGTGAATTTTAAATTTTAAATTTAATTTAAATATATATATATATATATATATATATAATTTTGAAAGTAGCATTTTATTTTGAAAATAATTTTAAATTTGAAAGTTTTAAGATATGAAATCAAACCCATCTCACATCCCGAATAGTTTATATAAAAGAGCACCGCACCACAAACCGTGTATTTATCTCGAGGAATAGACACACTACTTGATGATGGGGCTCGATTAAATAAACTAAAAGATTTATGACATCTGTTTGGTCTGCGAACCAATTTTATAAGCCGACAAGTTCCCCTGCTTAATATAGAGGAATTAAGCAGGGTTTATATTACCTGGGATCTTAAAGTTCCCTATAAGGGAAAGCCACTATAGTTAATTACATCTTAAATGACAGGAATCATTTAAGAAAACTCTCGATAATGATCAGTGGTTTTGCTCTCAAGAATTTCAAAGTTTAAGGTTTTCAAAGGATTGAATTTTTGAATTTCAATAGGAAATGGATCAAATTTTGGACAATTTATTTTGGGAATTCAAGGGAAGAGAAGTAGGAGAAGTTGAGGATCCAAGAAGAATTTTGGCAACTTCCCAAACTATCCTTTTATTTGGCTTCGAGTTTAAGAAAATTATTTAATCTTGCAATCCTGCCAATTTTAATTAATTAGGACGTATTTTTGTAAGACATAATCTCACAAATAGCCTCGAAGATGTGAGGGTTTATGTCGTATCAGACGACTACCTCAGATTCCTAAGACAGGTTAGGGATTAATTTACTTGAGGATTTATGTTGCACTAAGCAAACTATCTCGAAATCCTATGGCTTTGTTGTTTAAAACTAGGAAAGGTTTTGCTGAAGTAGATTCAAGTTTCGCTGATGACGATGGCCGTGCTACCCACCATGCTCCAAGCTCCTTGTTGTTGCAGAGGTTTAGTTTTAGAAGGTGAAAATCAAGGGATGAGAAAAGTGTCTTCGCTTAGAGAAAATCTTCAAATCCAAGTGTTTTTAATGTTTTAATTAGAACAAATCTTAAAGTTGATTATAACAACACCAGTTAAGATCCCACGGTTCCATCATTCCGGCATCATTATTTTTATCGGATTCACTTAGTTCAGATGAATTTGCTAAGCTCAACTGAATGAGTTCCACACTTTCATTTAGACCGTGGGAAATCTCGTTAGCAACACGTAGGTTAGATCATCCGAGGTATTTCCGATCGTCCAATGAGATATTTTAATTTAGTTGTAATTGCAGTTTTGTTGTTTTGTTTGCGATTAAATTTTGAGTTTTTTTATATTTTGGAATGTTGTGGCGGTGAATTTTATCTTGTGATGACTTTTAATTTAGTTTTGGTTTCGGTTTGTGGCTATCCTATAGGTTTTGGTTTTCATGCAACAGTTGTTTTACCATGCAAGAAAATTAAAATGCAGCACATGTAGGTAAATTGCAACAAAGGAAAAGAATACCTAGAGGGTCTTCCCGTCATCCCAAGCAACACTTAAAACATATGTTAGAGCATTTAAACATATTTTTGCAAGAAATACCAAGGTAAATCTAAGGGAAATGGTTTTGGTTGTCTACGAGAATCATAATCCTATCGTTAGTCATTTCCTATGACGTCTAGGTTCTTGGTTTGGTTTAAGGATGATTTTCTTCACCAAAGAACAATTAAGTTCAATTATTCTTCTAAAACACCCCATCGTATCGAGGAAGTGTTTAAGACAAATCTTAAACATCTTTTCAATAATTCTGGGATTATTTTGAGTTCAAATGAATTTTATTGTATTGGTGAATTAATCATCAAAGGATTTTAGTTTTGTTTTGTTTCTTACTAGTGAACTTAGGACATTTAAAAATCTTATGTGTGAAGTGACACTTCACTTGACACTTCAATTAAGAGTTATAACAATAAAAGCCTTTTAAAGGCAAAGTAATAAATATTTTAACGATTTAATTTGATTTGATTTAATTAAAAAAATTAATTAATGATTATTAAGTTTGGAATAGGGTTCGAATTATTTTAGATTTAATTTAAATCTTTTCACTTTAAGTGATATTATATTTCAGATTAACTTTTTATGTTTTAGATTTACTTATATTGAAAAAGGTGTTGAAATCTTTCATATGTTCTGATTTAACTCTAAATGTTTTCATTTAGGTTTGTTGTTAAGTGATGTTAATTTAATTTAATTTTAATTTTAATTTAATTTTAATTTTTAATTTTAATTTAATTTTAATTTAATTTATTTTAGTTTCAATATTTTAAATTTAATTTAATTTAATTGTTAAGGTGTTAATTTAATTTAATTTAAACTTTGACCTGATTTAATTTAATTTAACTCCACGATTTTAAATTTGATTTTAATTATTGGACCATTTAACATTTTAAGCTTTAATTCATTTAAGGGTTATCTTCTTTTAATTTTTAATTTATTTAGTTTGGATTATTATTTTAATTTTTAATTAAGAATTAAAAATTATTGATGTGATTTTTTTAGGTATTTTAAAATTAAAGAATAAATATCCTCACGACAATATCCCTATTTTAATAATCCAAATTTTAAATATATTCTTTCCAAAATATAAATTATTTAATTAATTAGAGTTTCATTTTGTTATTTTCAAAGTGTTTAATGGGTTTTTACACTTTTAATTTCTCTAAGTTTTAATCATCCAAGAGAAAATTAAAATAAAATATTTTACCCTCCATTTTGATTAAACCTAAAGTTTTAATTAAGGATTAAAATTCTTTAATTACCTTTTTGGCTTATTTATTTCATAACTCACTAAATTGAGCTCAAATGAATTTGAAATTTTTATGTCATCTCACTCACATGTCAATTAAGACATTAGAGGAGAAAATGTGATTTTTCTGACTTTAATTTATTTATATAATTATTTTTAGTAGAAAATAGGGGTTTTCAAAGAAAATTCAACAACATGACCAAGGTAAAGTTTCTGTCCTTAAGAAAATTATGGGATGTTTCTAATGACCAGAGAACCACTTGGACCAATTTTGGTAATTTTTTGAATTATATTTTATTTATTATAATTATTTTGAGTTTTAGAGTATTAATTAATTTTTAAATAAAATAAAAATTGAAAAATAGATTTTATATTTTTCTCAAACTTCTCTGACCTCAAGGAGTCCAGAGAAAAAAACATTTATAATTTTCGAATTTTTCTTATATTTATTAGAATTATTTTAGTGAAAAAGGTTGAAAATTCATTTTTTTAATATTAAAAATTACATTAAGCCTTTAAAATTCAATATCTTATCATAGGGACTTAGGAAAAATATTTGGGTTGTTCCTAAGTGATTAGGAGTCAAAATGTGACATTTTATGATTTTTATTATTTTTGTGATTTTTGTTATATTTTAATTAATAAAATATTAAAATATTGTGAAAAATCAACTTTTAAAGAAAATTCCAATTTTAATTTTTCTGAACTCCCCTGATATCAAAGAAGCTCCAAAACCATTTTTGTGAATTTTTGAAAAGTATTTTTGGAGTTATGAATTTTTAAAGTTCCATTTTGCTTATGAGGCTTCATCAATCCATTTGGTGGGGTTAATCAAGTCCAATTGATTTCAAAATTTTATGTAAGGTTCCTCTGACCCTAAAAAGCAATAGAGAATTGTTTTCAAGTCAATTTGGTTTGTGCTTAACCCTAATTAATTCAAATTCAATTTTGGGAGTTTAGGCCAATTAGGGTTATTATGAATGAATTAACTCAAAATATATTTTTCATAGGGTCCCCTGGTCCTAAGAAACACCACCAAATTTTCCTATAATTTGTTTTATAACATGCTAATTATTGGAATTAGAATACCTAAAACAGTAACATGAACTTGAAAAATCAATAACTTTTCACAGAGATGGCCTCTGACCTTGAAAAATTCAAGGAATGTTCCCAAGATTAGAGGCTTCAAAAGCCCTATGGTCTCATGCCATGGTGAATTGTCGATGCAAATCGAGAATCAAAACATTGGAAACAGTAAATAAATTATTAAAAATAAAATACTAATCAAATTAACTTGATTTCATTTTCACATTATTCTCCTCTATTCACTGAGAAAGAGAGTATTTTTTATTTTATTTTTGTGATTTTTCTATGCAAAGATATGAATTTTTGAAGTTTTGGTGTTTAAATAAATCCAAAAAATCCTACTTTTCTATTTATCCAACTCGGCGTCGCGTCATCCTCGTCCGGATCGAAAGCCCACGTGTTGCTTCGTGATTCGGCGCTGCCATCTGAGTCAGTGCAACGGGGGCCCGCCATTCACGTACCATTACGCTGTCTAGCTTGATCTCGACTGTCCACTCGATACACGCGCGATCCAACGACTCCTGGTCATCGTCTCTGACCGGTGTGCACCCGTGACCGTCCACACTAAAACCTTAAGATCTCACTCGATTCTCCATGGATTTTTGTGTTCTTATACTCTATCGATTCATCTTGAAGAGACGAACACATATATAGGGTTAAGTTGCATTGAAATCAATGCGTGATCCACTGTCTGTTTATGTTGATCTTCTCCTAACTTGGTCAACATTTTGCGAATGCGACGATTCTTATTTCTTCGTTGGGTAGCAGTGAGAGTAGCTCTCCTTACCCCTTGAATTTCTACGGGCGCGGCGCTGACAAGCCTACTCTCTGCTGTGGCAACCACGGACTTAACTTTCTTATCTTCTCCGGTTGCATGAGCGGCGTTAGCTTTTCTTTTCTTGCTGTTGGATTAGTGGCTCGGGGCTGTACTAAGAACAAGAACAATAAGAAAAACACTTAAAAAATCTTATTCACTTCTTTTAAATTTAAAGAAAGTAGGAAAATATGAGAAAATATCAAGAATGAATGGATTTAAAAGGAAAGATTGACATTTTATTATTACAATTTCCCATGTTTTCTTCTTAACATTTTCGTTGATGAGATTTTTGTTTTATCATCCATTTTATTTTGTTTTGGGTTCGGACCCAATCACAAAGTGATTACTTCACCCATTTTTCTAGGGATAAGATTCTACTTTAGAGGCCACCCTTCTAAACATCAGGTTGTGTAATACTTTTTTAAATACCATCCATTGATTGGAAGCATGGGTCGTTCTCCACGGAAATTCACCAGTTGGTAGGAACCTCCAGAGTAGACTGTCTCGACCACAAATGGTCCCTCCTAGGTTGGTTCAAACTTACCTCCTTTCTTGCGGTGTGCAAGGATAGGTCTTTTGAGAACAAGAAATAAGTCACCGACTTTGAAAGTTCTTGGGTGGATCAGTTTATCATGGGCCTGGAACATCTTGGATTGATACAATTCCAAATTCTGCTGTGCGACAAGTCTTTTCCCTTCCAAGCTTTCCAATTCTTCTAGTCGTAGTCTGGCATTTTCTTCTGTAGTGATCTTTTCTGCAACTGCAATTCGGAGTGACGGAAGCTGAACTTCCAGGGGCAAGACGGCCTCAGACCCGTACACTAAAGCGTAAGGCGTAGACTGGGTAGGAGTCCTAAAAGTCGTCATGTAGGCCCATAAGGCTTCTAACAACTCCTCGTGTCAATTTCTCTTGTTGTTGTCAAAAATTTTCTTTAAAATTTGAACGAAAGTTTTATTAAAAGGCTCGTCCAAGCCGTTTCCTCTTGGGTAGTAGATAGTTGAGTATCGCAAATCGATTTCGTGTCTTTTGACAAAATTGTTGATCTTTGTACTTTTGAATGCAGACCCATTATCTGAAATGATCCTGCGCAGTACCCCAAAATGGTAGACTACTTGGTTCTTGAAAAACTATAACACGTGGTGTGCCTTCACTTCTCTGAGTGGTATAGCTTCTGCCCATTAGAAAAGTAGTCTGTAGCTGCAAGAATGAAGCGATGTCCTCTTGAAGAAGACGGTTCTATAGGACCCACTATATCTATGCCCCAACAATCAAATGGCCACGACGCGATTGTTGAATGTAGCACATTTGGAGGTTGGTGTAGAACCACTTCGTGCACTTGGCACTGGTGACAGCTTTTGGCAACTTTCATACAGTCGGTCATCATTGAGGGCCAGTAGTACCCTATTCTTTTAATCTTCATTTTCATGTTTGGACCCGACTGATGAGCGCCACAAAGTCCTGAATGCACTTCTTTGACAATTTCACGAGCCTCGGACCCACTCATGCACCTTAGCCACATCTGGTCAAAAGACCTTCTGTATAATGTATTGTTTATTAATGCGTAAGATAGAGTTCTTTTCTTGATTTGATGGGCTAACTACGTATCGTCAGGCAGGTTTCCTATCTGCAAGTAGTCTATTAATGGCTGCCGCCAATCTTCTGTATTTTTTGTTATTTCCGCAACTGATTCTTCTGCTTTTTCTGATTTGTGTACTGTATCCATGTCGAGTTGTGATAGGACTTGTCGACCACGAGCCGACATTTCAACTGACTCATCCTGTAAGCAAGAAAATTCCTTTGCAAGACTGGCTAATGCATCTGCGAGAGCATTTTCTCTTCTGGGATTCTTTTAGATTGTTACGTTTAGAATTTGTTCCAACAATTTCATGGCATACTGAAAGTACTGCTCGAGCCTTGACTTTAATATTCTGTACTATCCGGCGACCTGTTGAATGATCAACTGAGAATCTCTGTAGTTGTTGATGTTCGTTATTCCCATCTGAATGGTTAATTCCAGTTCTGTTATGAGGTCTTCGTATTCAACTTCATTTTTTGTACACGGTTCCGTTAAGTGGTAGGAGTATCTTAACATCCCCCGCTCCGGTGTTATAAAGATTAGTCCGATTCCTGCCTTACCGGGCACTATCGTTTGCAATTCTTTGTTCTTCTGTGCTGAGGACGCACCGTCAAAGTATAGTTCCCAACGTCGATCATCAGGGTCTTCTAGTCTCATTATCTGCTCGTCAGGCAAATCATCATCGAGAGGCGAATCCGCCGGCAAAGGGTGTGCTGCGAGGAAGTCTGCTAGGACTTGTCCATTTACGATGCGAAGAGGAACGAAAGTTATGTCGAATTACAATAGCATCATCGACCACCTGACAAGCCTACCAGAAAGCGTCGGTCAAGTCATCAAGTATTGCAAAAGATTAACTCTCGAAGTAAGGTTGACCTTATGAGAAAGCATGTAATGCCTGAGCTTTTGAGAGGCAAAGATCAGGGCCAAACAATGCTTCTCAATCAGAGGATACTTTACTTCCGTCGATATTAGATGACAGCTTAGGTAGTAGAGAGCATTTTCTTTTCCCTCGTCATTGACCTGGGCTAGCAGGGCTACGAGAGAATCGTTAAAAGCCGTGGTATAAAGTATCAACGGTCTACCTGAGACTGGGGCTGCTAAGAAACGAGGTGTCATTAAATATTGCTTAATGTCCTTAAAAGCCCGCTGGCATTTCTCATCCCAAAGGAATTTGGCTTCCTTTTTAACCAATGCCAGAAGAGTCGACACCTACCTGACAAGTTTGAGATAAAGCGTCAAAGATATGCCAACTTCCCTTGAAAGGATCATAGTTGTTTCAAAGTTTTAGGAGGAGGCATTTCTAAAATTGCTTTAATCTTCTTCAGATCAATTTCAATCCCGCAATGTTGGACAACAAATCCTAAGAATTTCTCGGAGGCGACACCGGAGGTGCATTTTAAGGAATTCATCTTAAGGTTAAATTGTCTTAGACCCTTGAAAATAATTCTTAAATCATACAGGTGATCTTCTTTCAGTTTACTGTTGATGACCACATCATCCATGTAGCACTCGACTTGGTTGTGAATGAGATCATCGAAAATCTTCGTCATCGCTCTTTGGTATGTTGCTCCTGCGTTCTTTAGTCCGAATGGCATTACTGTGTAGCAATACACTCCGATCGGCGTTCTGAATGCCGTGAGCTTTTTGTTCTTCTGGTGCCATCTTTATCTGGTTGTATCCCAACGATCCATCCATAAATGAGAAGATTTCATGCGTCAAAGCGATGTCGATCATCAGTTTAGGGATTGGTAGTGGAAATTCATCCTTTGGACATGCTTTATTCAAATCTCTGAAATCCACGCAGATTCTGATATGACCATTCTTCTTTCTGACTGGTACCACGTTGGCTAACCAAGTTGGGTATTGTTCTTCATGGACAAATTTAGCATCAATTAGCTTCTTAACTTCGGCTGTTACTTGTTGCTCAATTTCTAGACGCATTCTTCTGGGAGTTTGTCTGACTAGAACAGAAGTAGGAACCACTCCTAGCCTGTGAACTGCGACTTTTGGAGCTAATCCTGGCATTTTGTCATAACTCCAAGCAAAAAAGTACTTGAATTCCATTAATAGCTTGATTATGTCTTCGGAGTCTTCTTTATTGAGTAAGGAGCTAACAAATGTAGGCCTAGGCTCTTCGCTAGTACATAAGTTAACTTCCGTTAACTCGTTTATTGTAGATTTGATTTCTTCTTCGAATTATGGTGGAGCGTCTCCGATTGGTAGATCTTTGAGATCTTTTGAATCTTCCTAGCAGTCTTTATTAGGTTCGCAAGTGACAACCAAGCAAAATCCAATATCATCAAATGATCCTACTGTGCCGAATCCAATACCATGTTTTGAATTGGGAGGCTGACCGGCATTATTTCATAATTTTTCAAACTGTTGCGATCGGCCTTTTGTCCATCGTCGAGGTAAGACACCGCGTTCAATTAAATTTTGAACACAGGGAGAGTACCACTCAAAAGGTAGTTCCATTAATTCAGATGAAGTAACATCTTCAAATTGTACATCACTTTCAGTTTTAGAAGAAGAAGCACCACGGTAGAACTTGATTGGTTTAATATCGTCACCATGTACTTCCTTGACCACCATACCCTCGTTCTTATTAGAATGGATTGGGGTCAGGGTCATAGTTTTCACATAGTGGTTAATCTTCTCGTACATTGATTTATATTCTTCATTCTTTTCATCTTCGAGAGAAATCTTGAATTGTGGTTCCTTCTGATTTATTGTCGCTACTTCTTTCTTAATTTCTTCTTATTCTTCGGAACTGTTCTCCCAATCAACATCGAGGAACGGTTTCTTCTGTCCATCTGTTCCAACGTTTCTTCCACATCCTCGTCCCCAACCTCAACCTCGGGTGCCAGTTATGGAGAAACGTTCACTATCTCGCCGTAAGGGAGTGGTGAGTAACTGTTGGACTAGAACTTCAGGTTCTTCATCGTCTCGAATTTCTTTTGCTTCATTTGGTATGGTATTTACGGAAAAGATTGTTTTCTTTGGAGACACATAGTAGGCCGAATCTTCATGAATTCCAATTTCATGCATGGAGAACGGTTGCAAATCATCTTTGATGCACTGTTCCCCTCCTTCGTAATACTTTATGCACTGATGTAGAGATGATGGTACCATTCAGTTTTCATGGATCCATGGCTGACCCAGTAGAGTGTTGAACGATGTATCAGAATCAATTATGTGGAATTTTGCGGTTGTCTTTGCTAATTCACCGGTCTTCATTAGTAGTGTTATCGATCCAAGAGCTCTTTCTCCTTTTTGATTGAAGCCTCTTAATAACATCTTGGCTGATTCAAGCTCGCGAGCATCAATTTTCGAATATGCTAGCTTCCGAAGATTCATTATGTTGATTGATGCTCTCGGATCAACCAACACTCCGGAGAGCGTAAACTTTCCAATAATGGTCGAAATGTATAACGGTCGGTTGTGATGAGTTCGTTCCCGGTAATAGATCACTATCCGTGAAGGTAACACCTCGTTGTTCTTTTAACGAGCAAACCTCGTCGAAGAAATCACTGGCCATTTGAGCTAAACAAATCTCTGGATCAAGTAAAGCCTTGATCAGAGCCTCCCTCATCTCCTTTGACAGGATCATAGCGTCGTATATGCGTAGTTTGGCTAGTAGCTTTCTAAGACGGGCTAGCACGTTGTAGTCCACTTTATTACCATGTTCCTCGGTTTCTTCCCGAATGGGCAGTTCCTCTGCTAGGGTTGACTCTTCTTGAGCAACCACCTGCTTTCCTTGATCCTTTGAACCCATTCTCAGAGGTATAAATTTTCCGCTTCTTAAATTAACTTCAGTAATCTCTTCTGAATCTGGTGTTGGATCTGCTGGTGTCTCCTTTTGAATCGAGACGACTGGCTCTTCTGGAGTTGCTTCGAGATCTGATAGTTCTAATTCTATCGTGATCAGATCTCCTCGGAATTCAGAAATGGACTCGTTGCGTGTCGAGCTTTCGTAGCCTCCTTTGTGAACATCTTCTTCGTCGTGGTCATCGAGGTTGTGTATGATTTGAGAATCATTATTTGTATTGAAATCGAGATCCGAATTAAGCCGGTTGTCGCTAGTTACGTAATCATTAGAAACAGTCAAAATGTAGCCAATTCCATAACCCTTATCATTATAAGATCCCGCCTGGGCGAGCAGATAATCGTACAGAGTCAGAGGTTCGAGGGATTTCTCCCCCGAATTGGAAACAACCATCCTAGGATAAGCAGACCCTAGTCTACCCTTTGGAGTCTCAGTCTTCCTCTCTTCTACGATCTTCTCTTTCTTCTGGGGCAGTTCTTCGATTGCAAGCGATAGTGCTGGCTCGGCAGGTTTCAAACTCTGAGTCGAAGCGCGCACCGAAGCGGTCTGGATATGATCCAAAATTTTCTTCGATGATTTTTCCAGATAATACTCCATCCATCATCAGTCGTGTACGGGTCTATCGGAACAATGGGATCTGTTGAAATAACATTGACAGAACCTCCTTTCTGGGGTTCCATCATGTATTCCTTTGGGATCGTTATGTTCCCTTTTCGGAGATTGTCATCAAGCCAGCTCTTGAAAGTGATGCAATCCTCTATCTTGTGCCTGAGCATCTGGTGGTAAGGGAAATAGTTTGGATGATCTTTCTTATTGACTTCCTCCGGCCTCTTGGGCTTTGGTAGTCGAAAATGCGGTGTCTTCTTTAAATAGCAAAACATCTTCGCTACTGCTTTAGTTTTAAATGGATATTCTCTATTTAGAAGTTCTCTTAAGGTACGAGATGAACGAGGCAATTGTTCATAATGCTGAGGCGACTGATAGCTCGGACGAGGTTGCTGATAGCCCTGCTGAGGCTGTTGATAGATCTGGTGTTGTTGTTGGTAAGTCCATTACGGTGGTTGATAACTGGGCTATGGTCGTTCTGGCGGTATCTACATTGGTTGCTTGCCCTTATCTACTGCCCCAACGATTCTGGATTTCTTCTCAAATGTCTTCACAGTTTTCTGCTTATCGGTCTTGTCTACAAAACTTAACTGCTTTTCCTCCTCTTGCATGCTCCCGGCCTTGCTAAGCAACTTCTCAAAAGTCTTGATTGTAAATCCTTTAAGGAGAAGTGCTATCGGGCCATGGATACTTTTAAGTAGGATGCCGACTTGCATGTTGCTCTTGTAGGCCGTGGCTCACACTTCATGCTTAAGTTTCTCCATCGAAGTATGTAATCCACTAAAGTCTCGTTCAGTTTCTGTTGCTCCACCACTAGATCACCGATAGTGATGTGGTGCTGAGCCCGGCAAACCGCTTAACGAAGAGATTCTCTAGTTCTGAAAAGGTATTTACTAAAGTGTTCGGCAATTCTGCGTACCAGTCGAAGGAAATCCACGATAAGCTGACCGACGAGCTCGTCGGAAGAGTAAAGTGTCACTCCCACCGGCATTGCAACAACTAGCACGAAAATATGCAACGTGCGTGTCGAGGGTTTACGGTACCATCAAAAGTCTTGAACAGAGGTGGTAAGAAGCCTTTTGGGTATCAGACCGCATCAAATTCTTTGGGGTAAGGTCTACCCGTCTGAATAGATGTTCTGTTCTTAGATTGTGCTAAGGCCTCTCGCACCTGCTGTTCTACCATGTTTCGATGTCCTTTTCTAGAATCATGCTTTGTGCAGGATCTTTCTTTGGTTGTTCGTCTTCGTTGACGGATGTGATCTCTTTTTTCCATCTGCAATATGGATAATTTCTGGGGGTGTCTCTTTCTGAGGCTGAACCTGACTATGGAGAGTGGCTAAAGCGGCAGCCATCTCTTCCATCCTCTTTACCATCTGGAAAATTGTATCATCCTTCTCTTGAAGTCGTGCTCTCATCACTTCCGGTTCATCTCTTTCTACAGCTGCTGGAGCACCTTGTGAAGCTGATGATGCTCGTGTCTCAACCATGTTGATTTCAGCATACTCGTCATCTATAAATTCTGATGAATTAACTTCATCTTCTAGTTTTTCTTCTCTTTCTTTTGGTAACCGTCGGATGTCGGTCCTTAACTTATCCATGGCATCTTCTAGTGGCCTTTTCCGCACGGTCTCACAGTTGTCACGTGACGGTTGTTGAACTTCCTTTCTGGGAGTCCCCTTTATTGCAGTAGCACTTTCTTCTGATTCAAGTCTCCTAACGAGACTTTTTTTCTCAGGACATTGTTTTGGTCTTAACTTGCCAGTAGTAGGTCGCTATACCATCCTTCTTACAGCCGGAAGCCTAGGACCGGATGGTCTGTCGTCTATATGCTGGAAGATGGTATCGTCCCTAATTTGCAGACCCGATATAACAATGGGTGTACTGGCTTTTATCTTCTTCTTTGGTTTCTCTGTGGCAGCAACAGGCTCTATTGATGGTCTGAGGTGGGATTTAGCTAGCACCCGTCCCATGCTTCTTAAGATTTTTGACACAGGGCATCTTTCTTTCTTTGCCAATCTTTCTATCACAGCTTGTAGTCGAGCAAATGGCGTAGTCTTATCCCTTTTCCTTTTGTAATTGTTGTAGTAAGCAGGTCGTGGTAATGCAGCAGCGATCCTTCGGTCATCCTCTTCATCTGATGCGGCAGAGAGAGGGTGAAACCTGCTCTCTTCCAACAGAGGTGTATACTCAGGCAGTTCAGGGATGTCTTCCAGGAAAGCAATTTCGGCGGCTTTGGCCTTCTCGGCCGGGCTATGTTTCGCTTCTATTCCTTCTTTGAGTTAGAGTTAGGGGTGCAACTCTTAAACTAGACCCAATTTCGAAAATAGACGGTATCGCAACAAAATGCGTACCCTCCGCGGTGACGGGCTCATCGCGAACTTGGATTTCCTTCCCCTTCGGTTAGGCGAAGTCGGGGTAGGTGCGAGAGATGACTAGGCCGGTGGGGGTAGAGACAATAGTCCTTCTATGAACGGTAGTACTCCTTTCGAGTGGAAACCTTTGCAGGGGAGGGAATTCTTGAGTCGATTTCAGGTTGAACTCAATCAGGGTTTCTCAGTTTCTGACACTTTGTCCATTAGTGTGAAGAGAGTGACATCAGCGAACTTGATATCTATATTACAAAATCCTTGTCTGAAACGGATGATCCCATTGTCTGGCAGCTCATCCTTGTAGGCAGCCAAGTCCATTTCGTTGGTGAAGGAGAAGATTAACTTTAGGGCAGTCATTTTTTTGCAGGGTAGATTCCGAACGTCAGTCCCGAATTATATTTCTTTTCGTCGTAAAGTTTAGGATGAAAAAGAAAGAGTCCGAAAACATTTTCATTTATCTTAGTGTATTTGTGATTATTAAAAGTGATTGTTTATTAGAAGGTTGTTTATTAGTGGGTTCATTTGTTAGAAACAAAATGATTAAAGGAAAAAGGTTATAGAAAAGGTAAAGGGCCCGATTTAGAATTGGAAAGGAAGAGAAAGTCTTATGCAAGGCTTCTCGACTCAAAGGACCGCTCCTAAACTAACACTTATTGGGGGTCCACCCCACCTCAGAAAAGAAGTAAAAGGATCTCAAAACCTCTCCGTTTAGGGGTGTCTAAACAGTGGCTCCTAAATCCGAGGGGAGTTGGCTATACTCGTTCAAGACAGAAATGAACGAGGTATTCCAACTGAAGAATGGTAGTTTGCTCCACTAAGGAATTGGATACACTACCAATTTATGAAAGCAAAACCATCTGATAAAAATGGAGAGAGGAACTATCCCCAGTGGAGTCGCCAGAAATTGTACGACTTATTTTTGGGTTATGTGTTTTATTTTGAAAAGGGGGTCGCCTACAGAAGTCCTCGGCAAATTTTAAATTTTAAATTTAATTTAAATATATATATAATTTAGAAAGTAGCATTTGATTTTGAAAATAACTTTAAATTTGAAAGTTTTAAGATATGAAATCAAACCTATCTCACATCCCGAATAGTTTATATAAACGAGCACCGCACCACAAAACATATATTTATCACGAGGAATAGACACACTGCTTCATGATGGGGCTCGATTAAATAAACTAAAAGATTTGTGACATCCGTTTGGTCAACGAACCAATGTTATAAGCCGACAAGTTCCCTACTTAATATAGAGGAATTAAGCGGGGTTTATATTACACGGGTTCTTAAAGTTCCTTATAAAGGCAAGCCCCTATAGTTAATTACATCTTAAATGACAGGAATCATTTAAGAAAACTCTCGATAATGATCAGTGGTTTTGCTCTCAAGAATTTCAAAGTTTAAGGTTTTCAAAGAATTGAATTTTGGAATTTCAATAGGGAATTGATCAAATTTAGGATGAGTTTATTTTGGGAATTCGAGGAAGAGAAGTAGGAGAAGTTGAGGATCCAAGAAGAATTTTGGCAACTTCCAAACTATCCAATTATTTGGCTTCGAGTCTAAGAAAATTATTTAATGTTGCAATCCTGCCAATTTTAATTAATTAGGACTTATGTTTATATGATATAATCACACAAATAACCTCGAAGATGTGAGGGTTTATGTCGTATCAAACGACTACCTCGGAGTCCTAAGACCGGTTAGGGCTTAATTTGCATAACATGATTATACAAATGCCTAACGAAAAGTTGATGATTTATGTTGCACTAAGCAAACTACCTCGAAATCCTATGGCTTTGTTTTTTTTTAAAACTAAGAAAGGTTTTGCTGAAGTAGATTCAAGTTTTGCTGATGACGATGGCCGTGCTGCCCACCATGCTCCAAGCTCCTTGTTGTTGCAGAGGTTTAGTTTTGGAAGGTGAAAATCAGGGGATGAGAAAAGTGTCTTGGATTAGAGAAAATCTTAAAATATAAGTGTTTTTAATGTATTAATTAGAACAAATCTTAAAGTTGATTATAACAACACCGGTTAGGATCCCACGGTTCCATCATTTTGACATCGTTATTTTTATCGGATTCACTTAGTTGAGATGAATTTGCTAAACTCAACTGAATGAGTTCCACACTTTCATTTAGACCGTGGGAAATCCCGTTAGCAACACATAGGTTACATCATCCGAGGTATTCCCGATCGTCTAATGAGATATTTTAATTTAGTTGTAATTGTAGTTTTGTTGTTTTGTTTGTGATTAAATTTCGAGTTATTTTATATTTCAGAATGTTGTGGCGGTGAATTTTATCTTGTGATGACTTTTAATTTAGTTTTGGTTTCAGTTTTGTGGCTATCCTATAGGTTTTGGTATTCATGCAAGAGTTGTTTTACCATGCAAGAAAATTAAAATGCAGCACATGTACGTAAATTGCAACAATCTAAAAGCGTACCTGGAGGGTCTTCCCGTCATCCCAAGCTACACTTAAAACACATGTTAGAGCATTTAGACATATTTTTGCAACAAATAGCTAGGTAAAGCTAAGGGAAATGGTTTTGGTTGTCTACCAGAATCCTAATCCTATTGCTAGTCATTTCCTATGACGTCTTGGTTGTTGGTTTGGTTTAAGGATAATTTTCTTCACCAAAGAACAATTAAGTTCAATTATTCTTCTAAAACACCCCATCGTATCGAGGAAGTGTTTAAGACAAATCTTAAACATCTTTTCAATAATTATGGGATTATTTTGAGTTCAAATGAATTTTATTGTATTGGTGAATTAATCATCAAAGGATTTTAATTTTGTTTTGTTTCTTGCTAGTGAACTTAGGACATTTAAAAATCTTATGTGTGAAGTGACACTTCACTTGACACTTCAATTAAGAGTTATAACAATAAAAGCCTTTTAAAGGCAAAGTAATAAATATTTTAACGATTTAATTTGATTTGATTTAATTAAAAAAATTAATTAATGATTATTAAGTTTGAAATAGGGTTCGAATTATTTTAGATTTAATTTAAATCTTTACACTTTAAGTGATATTATATTTCAGATTAACTTTTTATGTTTTAGATTTACTTATATTGAAAAAGGTGTTGAAATCTTTCATATGTTTTGATTTAACTCTAAATGTTTTCATTTAGGTTTGTTGTTAAGTGATGTTAATTTAATTTAATTTAATTTTATTTTATTTAAATTAAATTAATTTAATTTAATTTAATTTTAATTTAATTTTAATTTAATTTAATTTTAATTTAATTTTAATTTTAATTTAATTTTAATTTTTAATTTTAGTTTAATTTTAATTTAATTTATTTTAGTTTCAATATTTTAAATTTAATTTAATTTAATTGTTAAGGTGTTAATTTAATTTAATTTAAACTTTGACCTGACTTAATTTAATTAAATTTAATTTAACTCCACAATTTTAGATTTGATTTTAATTATTGGACCATTTAACATTTTAAGCTTTAATTCATTTAAGGGTTATCTTCTTTTAATTTTTAATTTATTTAGTTTGGATTATTATTTTAATTTTTAATTAAGAACTAAAAATTATTGATGTGATTTTTTTAGGTATTTTAAAATTAAAGAATAAATATCCTCACAACAATATCCCTATTTTAATAATCCAAATTTTAAATATATTCTTTCCAAAATATAAATTATTTAATTAATTAGAGTTTCATTTTGTTATTTTCAAAGTGTTTAATGGGTTTCTACACTTTTAATTTCTCTAAGTTTTAATCATCCAAGAGAAAATTAAAATAAAATATTTTACCCTCAATTTTGATTAAACCTAAAGTTTTAATTAAGGATTAAAATTCTTTAATTACCTTTTTGGCTTATTTATTTCATAACTCACTAAATTGAGCTCAAATGAATTTGAAATTTTTATGTCATCTCACTCACATGTCAATTAAGACATTAGAGGAGAAAATGTGATTTTTCTGACTTTAATTTATTTATATAATTATTTTTAGTAGAAAATAGGGGTTTTCAAAGAAAATTCAACAACATGACCAAGGTAAAGTTTACTGTCCTTAAGAAAATTATGTGATGTTTCTAACGACCAGAGAACCTCTTGGACCAATTTTGGTAATTTTTTGAATTATATTTTATTTATTATAATTATTTTGAGTTTTAGAGTATTAATTAATTTTTAAATAAAATAAAAATTGAAAAATAGATTTTATATTTTTCTCAAACTTCTCTGACCTCAAGGAGTCCAGAGAAAAAACATTTATAATTTTCTAATTTTTCTTTGATTTAATAGAATTATTTTAATGAAAAAGGTTAAAAATTCATTTTTTAATATTAAAAATTACATTAAGCCTTTAAAATTCAATATCTTATCCTAGGGACTTAGGAAAAATATTTGGTTTGTCCTAAGTGATTAGGAGTCAAAATGTGACATTTTATGATTTTTATTATTTTTGTGATTTTTGTTATATTTTAATTAATAAAATATTAAAATATTGTGAAAATTCAACTTTTTAAGAAAATTCCAATTTTAATTTTTCTGAACTCCCCTGATATCAAAGAAGCTCCAAAACCATTTTTTTGAATTTTTGAAAAGTATTTTTGGAGTTATGAAATTTTAAAGTTCCATTTTGCTTATGAGGCTTAATCAATCCATTTGGTGGGGTTAATCAAGTCCAATTGATTTCAAAATTTTATGTAAGGTTCCTCTGACCCTAAAGAGCAATAGAGAATTGTTTTCAAGTCAATTTGGTTTGTGCTTAACCTAATTAATTCAAATTCAATTTTGGGAGTTTAGGCCAATTAGGGTTATTATGAATGAATTAACTCAAAATATATTTTTCATAGGGTCCCCTGGTCCTAAGAAACTCCACCAAATTTTCCTATAATTTGTTTTATAACATGCTAATTATTGGAATTAGAATACCTAAAACAGTGACATGAACTTGAAAAATCAATAACTTTTCACAGAGATGGCCTCTGACCTTGAAAAATTCAAGGAATGTTCCCAAGATTAGAGTCTTCAAAAGCCCTATGGTCTCATGCCATGGTGAATTGTCGATGCAAATCGAGAATCAAAACATTGGAAACAATAAATAAATTAATAAAAATAAAATACTAATCAAATTAACTTGATTTCTTTTTCACATTATTCTCCTCTGTTCACTGAGAAAGAGAGTATTTTTTATTTTATTTTTGTGATTTTTCTATGCAAAGATATGAATTTTTGAAGTTTTGGTGTTTAAATAAATCCAAAAAATCCTAATTTTATATTTATCCAACTCGGCGCCGCGTCATCCTCGTCGGGATCGAAAGCCCACGTGTCGCATCGTGATTCGGCGCTACCATCGAGTCGGTGCAACTGGGACCCGCCATTCACGTACCATTACGCTGTCCAGCTTGATCTCGACTGTCCACTCGATACACGCGCGATCCAAAGGCTCCTGGTCATCGTCTCTGACCGGTGTGCACCCGTGACCGTCCACACTAAAACCTTAAGATCTCACTCGATTCTCCATGGATTTTTGCGTTCTTAAACTCTATCGATTCGTCTTGAAGAGACGAACACATATATAGGGTTAAGTTGCATTGAAATCAATGCACGATCCACTGTCTGTTTATGTTGATCTTCTCCTAACTTGGTCAACATTTTGCGAATGCGACGATTCTTATTTCTTCGTTGGGTAGCAGTGAGAGTAGCTCTCCTTACCCCTTGAATTTCTACGGGCGCGGCGCTGACAAGCCTACTCTCTGCTGTGGCAACCACGGACTTAACTTTCTTATCTTCTCCGGTTGCATGAGCGGCGTTAGCTTTTCTTTTCTTGCTGTTGGATTGGTGGCTCGGGCCACCCATTTTCATCACTGTCTGGCTGTGAAGTTCTTCTCGATCAACTGGGATCCAATCACTTTCTTCGTATTGTAAGCCGGCTGTTGACCTCATTTTTGATGAGGTCTTCTCTTCTCTCTTTAGTACTTAGGATCTAGCCTTAGGCTTTTCCTTTGACCATCTTAGAGGACTAGAGATGGGACCCACCACTTAGAAATTTCATACCACTTCTTAACTCCCTGCAAACTCCACAAACTTGACTATAGACCCCTAATCACCTAGAGGGTTGAAATCAAATGTGGAAGTTTAAAAGATGAGTTCCTATAGGACTCTTTGGCCTTGGGAGCGCCCACAGGTGGCATCAGTGCAGTGAGGGGCCGACTTACACACACGAGTACACCTACACACTACACTTCCACACACCTCCTAAAACCACAACCATACCTAACTTGACCTCTGACTCATGTAGGTGATTCGCATGGATGGTCCTTAACCCCCAAGCCCTTGGTAAGAGGGTTAGGAACAACATAGTGAATGCCTCAAATGAGTCCCTTCATGGCTCATGTGGGCTTGATATGGCTTCATGGCTCAACCAAAATGATTTTATTCCACTTACATTCACCCAATCTTCAATTTCCCAAATTTTCAATTTTTGACCCCCGGGACCCTACACCCGCTTAGCCTACCCAAAACCCTTGAAATTACCCAAATTTTTGCAAAATTTCCAAATTACCCAAAATTCCTCAAAATCAATCCCAAGCATTTCCACATCATTAAAATTGACCATCCATACCCAAAAATACCAAATATTCCAAAAATACCTCCCAATACCCTCCAAATACCCAAAATACCCCTCTTGACCCAAAAATTCAAAAATTCAGAAAATTCCCAGAAATTTCCAGAAAATCCCAAATATTCCCAATTTCATTTTGTCTAACTACACCATGGGACAATTTTGTCAATTTACCCTACTTTTGTCAAAACCCCCAATTTGACCCATTTTAACCCAAGGTGAACCCAATGTAAAACCAAACCTACCCAATTGACCCCAATTTTGGTCCAATTCAATTCTAAACTTCAATTCAACATCCCAAATGTCAATCTGGACCAAATTCAAGCCCAATTTTATTGACATTTGAATCCAATTTCACTTTTGACCTTAAAGACCAATTTTGACCCATGACCCAAACCTAACCCAAACTCACCCAATTCAACTCCAATTAACCCCAAATCTTTTCTAAATCCTCCTTAACATTCCCACAAACAAAACACTAACATGATTTGCTCAAAATTTAGACCCAGACCCCACTCAAATTCAACCCAAAGCTAAAAAGCCCAATTTTGACCTAAACCCAAACCTAACCCAAATAGGCCCAAACCTCAAAATCAAGACCCAAACAAAGCCAAAACCTCTTTGAAACACTCCCATAAACATTTCCCAACATTTATTTTACATAAATTTCAACCCTAGCCCAACATTGGCCCAAGTTAGCCCAATTTGACCTATATTGGCCCATTCACCAAAAGAACCCAAATTCAACCTAATTCAAACCCAAATCACTCCCAATTTGCTTCAAGTCACTCATGATACATCCATGAGCTAAACCCAACAATTATTTGGCCCAACCTCTTTACAAAATTTCATCCCAAAATCCATTTTAAAATTCAAAAGCCCACTTTCCTAAACCATCTTAAAAGCCCATCTAAAACCATTTCAAAATGCCCAAAATCTACCCTAAAGCCCACATGACATCTCCATTTGCCATTCACTTAATTAAAGTCATTACCTAAGTCCTAAATTTATCATCAAATAATTCCAAATCAAGCTCCATATAAATTCCCATCAAAATGTCCAAAATCCTTAAAATCCATTTTTATGAAGTTGACTAAACTTTTCCCAAGCCAAATGGAGCCATGAATGAGCCATTCACAAGCCATATGAAGCCATGAAAGTTTGGCATGTGACCATGCCATTAATGGTAAAAGGAGGGGCTCCTTTCCTAATCTTTCATTAACCCTTTTTAACCTTATTCATGACACACACTAAACCATGTTTAGCCACCTCATCATGGATAGAGACCACACCATTCTCTCTTGGCTGACCCAACTGATCCTCTCAGCCCAAAATCAGGCCATGGGGAGGTGCACCCAACCCAAACCAATGGGTTGACCAAATTGAAACCAAAATGACCCCCAACCCATTCCATTTTAATTCAAAGCCTTTACACATGGCAATTGCCAATTGATTGCACAAACCTCCAGCCCTGACCCACCTGGACCTGAGGGTGACCCACGCCTACCGGCCGCCCGCCCTGGATCGCCGGAAAACACCATGGCCGAGACCTTGTGAGGAGCCGAAGTTTGGAATTCCCACTCGCCGAGCCGCCCCATGCCAAATGGTCACTATGGCTGTTCTTCTCCTCACCGAGCAGCAGTCGATCCCATGCCTCGACTCCCCACGGGAGGCCCTCCGAGCCTCTCCTGATTCAAACCCCTCACCCTCGCGGCCATGATAGGAGAGTTGCACAAACCTTGCCGAAACTACGCCAAAATTGTTCCAAACCCTTCTCCACCCTTAGAGCGAGTTGATCCCCGGTGTCGATTTGCCACTAATCCCCATCGATAAAATCCAATTTCCCAGCCGAAATTCCACCCAAAACCGGGACACTTCTCCACGGTGAGCCAATCCCCAAATTGATTGGTTCTACACCTTCACCGGACCGAGGGAAGGTGTCCACCGAGCAAAAGCCCCATCTCCAGGCCACCCGGTTGCTCCGGCCTCCAAGCTTTGTGATCGGGCTTGGTCGAAATCACACCTAGACAATTCACCGGACCGGGAGATTTCATCCGGAGCTTGCTAGGATCCAATCGAAGGTGCAACAACTCTCAGATCGAAGCCACACTTCTCTGAGCAAAGGTATGAGCTAATTCTTCATCCCGAGCTTCTGGAGATTCTCCATTTCAAATGCTTTAATTTAAATGCATGATAACCATATAGATGTGTTTGTCTCTTGAAGACGAATCCATAGAGCATAAGAACATGAAAATCCATTGAGTATCGAGTGAGATATTAGGGATTTAGTGTGGACGGCTCTCGGGTGAGGACACTTGGGGACGATGAACGGATGCCGTCCATTTAATACACGCGCGGACGGATGGCCAGGATCGCGTCGGATCAGAAGACGAAACGATACAGCGGGCCCCGGGAGCGCTGAGTCAGATGGCGGCGTCGAATGGGAGCGCGCCACGCGGCGTTTCGGAGTCTGCCGAGGTTGACGCGGCGCCGCGTGGATAAATAGAAAATTAGGGATTTTTCTGATTTATTTAATTCTCTAAACTTCAAAAATTCATAACTTTGTGTAGGAAAATCATAAAAATAAAATAAAAATACCCTCTTGCTCAGTGAACAGAGGAGAATAATGTGGAAAAGAAATCATTTAATTTAATCAAGTATTTTATTTTTAATAATTTATTTACCCTCTGCATACTTTTAATTCTCCATGCATTTATACAATTCACCATGGCATGAGACCATAGGGCTTTTGAAGCCTCTGAATTTGGGAACATTCCCTGAATTTTCCAAAGTCAGAGGCCATCCCTATGAAAAGTTATTGATTTTTCAAATTCATGTTACTGTTTTGAGTATTTTAATTCCAATAAATAGCATGTTGTGAAATAAATTCTAGGAAAATTTGGTGATGTTCCTTATGACCGAGAGGACCTTAGGAAAAATAGGTTTTGAGTTAGTTCATTTAAAACAACCCTAATTGGCTTAAACACCCAAAATGGATCCCTAATTAATTAGAGCTAACCATACATCAAATTGACTTGAAATCAATTCTCCATTGACCTTTAGGATCAGAGGAACCTACCATAAAAATTTGAGGTCAATTGGACTAGGTTAGCCCTACTAATTGGGTTGATTAAGCCACTTAGTCATTTTAAACTTTAAAAATTCATAACTTTCAAAATATCTTTCAAAAATTCACCAAATTGGTTTTAGAGCCTCTCTGATATTAGGGAAATTTAAGAAAATTAAAATTTCAATTTTCTAAAAAAGTTGATTTTTTAATATTATTTTAATATTTTAATAATTAAAAAATAATAAAAATCACAAAAATAATAAAATCACCAAAATGTCACATTTTGAATTTTAATCACTTAGGAACAAACCCCATATTTTTCCTAGGTTTATTTAGTGAGATATTAAATTTTAAAGCTCTAGGGTAATTTTAAAATTAAAAAATGTATTTTCTAGCATTTTCACTAAAATAATTATAATAAATCATAGAAAAATCAGAAAATTGTAAAATTTTATTCTCTGATTTCCTTGATATCAGAGAGATTTTTAAAAAATATAAAATTCATTTTTCAACATTTATTTTATTTTTAAATTAATTAACACTCCAAAACTTAAAATAATTATAATAAAAATAATATAATTCAAAAAATCACCAAAATTGGTCCAAGTGGTCCTCTGGTCATTATGAATGTCCCCTAATTTTCTTAAAGACAGAAACTTTCCCTTGGTCATGTTATTAAATTTTCCTTGGAAATCTCTATTTTCTACCATAAATAATTATATAAATAAATTAAATTCAGAAAAATCACATTTTCTCCTCTCATGTCTTTATTGACATATGAGTGAAGTCACATAAAAATTTCAAGTTCATTTGAGTTCAATTTAGTGAGTTATGAAATTATTAAGCTTGAAGGGCAAAATGGTAATTAAAAATTTTAACCCTTAATTAAAACTTTAGGTTTAATAAAAATTAACAAGTAAAATATTTGATCCTAATCTGATTTGTATGATTTAAATTTAAATAATTAAAGGGTAGAAACCCATTAAGTAATTTAAAATAATTAAACCCTAATTAAATAATTGATTAAATTTGGAAGAATAATAAAATTGGAATTATTAAAATAGGGATATTATTAGGAAAAGATTTATTCTTTAATTTAAAAATCCCTAAATTAATTATCTCATTAATATTCAATTCTTAATTAAAATGATAACTCAAATTCAAAACATTAAAAGACTTAATCATTAAACTAAAATTAAATTATTAAACTCTTTTAAAATTTCAATTAAAATTAAATAAATAAAATTAAATTAAAATTAAATTAAATTAAGTAAATTAAATTAAAATTAAATTAAATCAAGTAAATTAAATTCAAATTAAATTAAATTAAATTAAATAAACAAATTAAATTAAATTAAATTAAATTAAATTAAATTAAATTAAATTAAATTAAATTAAATCAAATTAAATTAAAATTAAATCAAATCAAATTAATTTAATTTAACATCAAATCAAACTAAATTGAATTAAATTAAATTAAATTAAATTAAATAAATAAAATCAAATTAAATAAATTAAATTGAATTGAATTAAATTAAATTAAAGATTAAATTAAATTAAATTAAATTAAGTTGAATTAAATATGACATCACCTAAGGCATGAAGGAAATTAAATATGAAACAACTTGAACACTATTCCAAATTTAAACCCATTAATTGAAGTTAAACTAAATCACAAACCATTTGAACATCGATTCACCCTCAAAAGCTTTAGTCATCATAACTCCTAAACGAATATTAAATGAAGTGTTACTTCACCTATAGGATATTCAAATGTCCTGATTCATCTGAGCAAGATAACAAAACTTGAAATTCTTGGACGATTAATTCATTTGTGTAATTGAATTCATTTGGACTTAAAGCAATCCTAGAAATATTGAAAAGATGTTTAAGATTCTTCTTAAACACTTTCTCAATATGATAGGATGTTTATAAGAACAATTGAATTTAATTGTTCTTTGATGAAGAAAATCGTCTTGAAGCCAAAACACAAGGAACCTAGACGTCATAGGAAATGACTAGCTATAGGATTAGGAATTTGGTAGAAAACCATAACCCTTACCTTAGCTTCACCTAGGAATTTGCTTAAATATTCTAATTGTGTTTTAAGTGCAGCTTGGGATGATGGGAAGACCCTCAAGGTACGCTTTTATTTTATTGCAATTTACATTATTGCAATTTCATTAATCGCATTGTACTTACTTTTCTTGCATGATAAACAACTGTTGCATGAAAACCCACACCTTTAGGATAGTCCCTAAAACTGAAACCAAAACTAAGTTAAAAGTTATTGCAAGATAAAATTCACCGCTACAACATTTCAAAATATAAAACAACTCAAAATTTAATCACAAACAGAACACAAAACTACAATTATAATTAAATTAAAACGTCCTGTTGGATGATCGGGAATACCTCGGATGATGTAACCTACGTGTTGCTAACGAGATTTCCCGCGGTCTAAATGAAAGTGTGGAACTCATTCGGTTGAGTTTAGCAAATTCATACGGACTAAGTGAATCCGATAAAAATAATGATGCGGAAGGATGGAACCGTGGGATCTTAACCGGTGTCGTTATAATCAACTTTAAGATTTGTTTTAATTAAAACACAAAAACACTTGGAAATTAAGATTTTCTCTAAACCAAAACACTTTTCTCATCCCCTGATTTATGATTTCTAAAACTAAACCTCTGCAACAACAAGAAGCTTGGAGCAAGGTGGGCGAGCACGACTATCGTCACCGAGCAAAACTCGGGTCTACTTCAGTAAAGCTTTCTTAGAATTAAATAACCAAGCCATAGGACTTCGAGGTAGTTTGCACTAGTGCAACATAAATCCTCGACTCTTCGTTAGGCATTTGCATTGCAAATTAAGCCCTAACCGGTCTTAGGATTCCGAGGTAGTCGTCTGATACGACATAAACCCTCACATCTTCGAGGCTGTTTGTATGATTCTATCATATAAATATAAGCCCTAATTAATTAAAATTGGCAAGACTGAAATGTTAAATAACATTAGGACTTTTCCTAAATCCAAGCCAAACAATAGGATAGTCGGGAAATTACCGAAGTTCACTTCGAATCTGTGATTTCTCCTACCTTTCTTCCTTTGAATTCTCAAAACAAAATGTTCCAAACTTGATCCATTCCCTATTGAAATTCCAGAATTCAATCCTTTGAAAACTTAAACTTCGAAATCCTTGAGAGCAGAATTATTGATTATTATCGAGAGTTTTCTTAGGTGATTCCCGTCACTTAAGATGTAGTTAACTATAGGGGCTTGCCCTTATAGGGAATTTTAAAGAACCCGAGTAATATAAACCCTGTTTAATGCTTTCATATTAAGCGGGGAATTTGTCGGCTTATAAAATTGGTTCGCGGACCAAACGGATGTCACAAATCTTCTAGTTTATTTAATCGAGCCCCACCATCAAGCAGTGTGTCTATCCTTAGGGATAGATACACGTTTTGTGGTGTGGTGTTCGTTTATATAAACTATTTGGGATGTGAGATTGGTTTCACCTCATATTTTAAAATCTTCAAATTTAAAATTATTTTCAAAATCAAATACTACTTTTCAAATTATTTATTTAAACTAAATTAAAAATTCGCCGAAAACTTCTGTTAGGCCACCCCTTTTCAAAATAAAACACATAACCTAAAAATATGTCGACAACTTCTGGCGACTCCGCTGGGGAAAATTACTCTCTCCATTTTAATCAAATAATTCTGCTTTCAAAAATCGGTAGTGTATCCATGTCCCTAATGGGTCAAACTACCCTTCTTTCCGTTGGGATACTATGTTCATTTCTACCTTGAACAAGTATAGCCAACATTCTCTCGGATTTAGGAGCCACTGTTTAGACACCCCTAAACAGAGAGGTTCCGAGATCCTTTTACCTCATTTCTGAGGTGGGGTGGACCCCAATAGGTGTTAGTTAGGAGTGATCTTTCGAGTCGAGAAGTCTTGCATAAGACTTTCTTTTCCTTTCCAACTCCGATTCAGATTCCTTACCTTCTCTACACCTTTGAACATTCCGTTCTGAATAAATAAACCCTCTAATAAGTGATACTTTTAATAAATGATTCCTTCTTATAAATACATGAACAAGAATGAGTTCGGACTCTTTTCAATTCCTTTGTTTTCGTCCTAAAGAAAAGAAGCATAACTTGGGACCGACAACCGGATCTACCCCGCGAAATGGAAGCCCCAAAGCTGATTTTCTCCTTCACCAATGGACCGAACTTCGCCGTCTATAAGGATGAGCTGCCCGACAATGGGATCATCCGATTCGGACAAGGATTTGAAAACACGAATGTCAAGATCACCAGACGTCTCCCTCTTTGCATCGACAAACAAGGTATCCGAAGGCGAGAAGCCGCCGCTCGAGTTCAACCTTAGGTCGACCCAAGAGTTTCCTCCTCGCAAAGGATCTCGACCGAGAGGAGATCGCTGCGTCCGCGGGAGGACTGTTCTTACTACCCCCACTCGGTCTAGTTGTTTCTGCACCTACCCCGACTTTTGCCAAATCAAAGGGGAAAGAAATCCAGAATTATGGTAAACCTGTTACCGTGGAGGGTACAGATCTTCCTGTGACACCTTCTGTTTCCGAAATCGGGTCCAGTTCAAGGATTCCATCACTGACAAGGACCCAAAGAAGAAACAGGAGTAGAAGGATCGCCAGAGAAGCCAGAGCTGCTGAAATTGCTTTCCTAGAGGAAATTCCGGAACTGACTGAATATACACCGCTGCCAGAATATACACCGCTGCCTGAATACATACCACTCTTGGGAGGAAGCAGGTTCCATCCCCTCTCCGCCGCAGAGGACGAGGAGAATGTTCGCAAGATTGCTGCCACATTACCTCAGCCCGCATATTACAACGATAGCCGCAAGAAAAGGACTAGAACTACACTAGTTTGCTCGACTGCAAACTTAGGTAGAAAAGTTAGCAAAGAAGGAAAAGCTGCCCGTATCGGAGATTCTACGAAGGATAGGGCGGGTGCCGATCGAATCCCGTCTTGGGCCCCGAGTAGAACCCGCCATCATGACGAAAAGCCAAGTAAAAGAATGAAGGCTAATCCGCCCGTTGTCCTCTCGGGATTACAGATTAGGGAGGATACCACCTTCCGGCATTTGGCCGACGGACCATCCGGTCCTAGACCTTCTGCTGCTAGAAGAATGGTATGGCGTCCCACTACTGGGCAGTTAAGATTGAAACAGCAGCCCGAGAAAGAAAGTCTCTCCCGGAGACTGGAATCCAAAGAAAGTGCTACTGCGATAAAGGGGACTCGTGAAAAGGGGACCCGGCAGCTATCGCACGAAAACCGCGAGGACGCACAGAAAGCCCTGCTAGAAGATGCCATGGAAAAGTTGAGAACCGATATCCGACGATTGGCAAAAGAAAGAGAAGAAAAGTTCGGAGACGAGATTGATTCATCGGAATTCATGGACGACGAATATGCAGAAATCAACATGGTCGAGACACGAGCTTCATCAGCTTCGCAAGGTGCTCCTGCGGCCGCGAAGAGAGGAGCCGGAGCGATGAGAAGGCGGCTTCGGGAGAAAGACGACACGATCGCTCGAATGGCGAAAAGGATGGAAGAGATGGCCGTAGCTCCGGCCACTCTCCGAGTCGAAGTACAACCACAAAGAGAAACACCCCGGAGGTCATTCACATTGTAGACGGAGGAAAGGAGATTACATCCGTCAATGGGGATGATCGAGTGAAAAGGATACAACACAAAGTATGATCCCTGAAAAGGATATCAAGAACTTGGTGGAACAGCGAGTGCGAGAAGCCTTAGCACAATCGAAGAGCGGGACATCCATTCGGACGAGTAGACCTTACCCGAAAGAATTCGACGCCGTCCAATACCGAAAGGCTTCGTACCACCTCCGTTCAAGACCTTCGACGGAACCGGGAACCCCCGACGGCATGTTGCACACTTTCGTGCCGGTCGTTGCAATGCGGCGGGAGCGATGCATTACTCTTCCGACGGTTCGTCGGCGGTCTGTCGAGAATCGCCTTCGGCCGGTATGCGGAATTACCAAATGGTTCGGTGAAGACGTTCTCGGAACTAGAGAACCTCTTCATCGAAGCGATTCGCCGGAGCTCAGCACCACATCACTATAGGTGATTTAGTGGTAGAGAAACAAAAGCCGAATGAAACTTTGGTGGATTACATACTTCGATGGAGGAACTTAAGCATGAAGTGTGAACCACAACTACAAGAACAACATGCAGTCGACATTTTACTTAAAAGCATTCACGGCCCGATAGCACTTCTCCTCAAAGGATTCATTATTAAGACTTTCGAGAAGTTGTTAAGCAAGGCCGGAAGCTTGCAAGAAGAGGCGAATCAATTAAGTTTCGCCGACAAGACAGACAAGCAAAAGCCTGTGAAGACTTTTGAAAAGAAATCTGGGATCATTGCAGCAGTCGACAAAGGCAAGCAACCGATGCAAATACCACCAGAACGGCCGCAGCCACCACAACAGAATTACCAGCAACCCCGGTCCAGCTATCAGTCATCTCCACAGTATGAACAACCGCCTCGTCCTTAACGTACATTAAGGGAGCTTCTGAGCAGAGAATATCCGTTCAAGAATGAAGCAGTGCCGAAAATGTTCCGTAGTCGATGAAGACTCCGGATTTCCAGCTGCCGAGCCTAAAAGACCAGAGGAAGTCAACAAGAAAGGTGATCCCAACTTTTGCCCCTACCACCGGATGCTTGGGCACAAGATAGAAGATTGCATTACCTTTAAAAGTTGGCTCAACGACAACCTTCGGAAAAGGAATATAAGAATCCCGAAAGAGTACATGAAGGAACCCCAGAAAGGAGGTTCCGTCGATGTTATCTCAGTTGATCCCATCATTCCGATAGATCCCTATACGACTGACGATGGATGGACTACCGCTTGGACGAGGTCTTCGAAAAAGATTTTAGACAGCATCCAAACCGCTTCGGTGCGAGCTTCAATTCAGAGTTCGAAACCTGTTAAGCCGGTACTATCACTTGCGATAGAAGAACCACCTCAACAGGAGACGATTGAAGAGAAGAAGAAAATCGATGAAGAAGAGAGGATCGAGACTCCTAAGGCTAGACTAGGGGCTGCTTATCCTAGGATAGTTGTTTCCGATTCGGGGGAGAAATCCCTCGAACCTCTGATTTTGTATGATTATCTGCTCACTTTGGTGGGATCATATAATGATAAGGGTGATGGCGTTGGCTACGTTTTGATCGTTTCTAACGATTACGTAACTAGCGACAATCCGGATATCGATTTCGACATCAACGACAATTCTCAAATCATACACGATCTCGACGAGCAAAATAACGAAGAAGGCATCCATAAAGGAGGCTACGAGAGTTCAACAAGCAACGAATCTATCTGCGAGTTTCGAGGAGCTCCAGTTACGATAGAGTTAGAGCCTTCAGATTCTGAGGATAATCCGTAAGAGCCTGTCATTCCGATTCAGGAAGAAACACCAGCAAGCTCAACACTAGATTCAGAAGAAATTACAGAAGTCAACTTAAGAAGTGGAAGAGTTCTACCTCCGAGAATGGGTCCGAAGGATGAAGGAAAGCGGTGGTTGTTCAGAAGAACTAACCCGGCGAGAAGAAATACCCATTCGAGAAGAAGCCGAGACACATGAAAATAAAGTGGACTACAACGTGCTAGCCCATCTTAGGAAACTACCGGCCAAGGCGAGCATTTACGATGCTCTCATCTTATCAAAGGAGATGAGAGAAGCTCGATCGAGGCCTTACTTGATCCGGAAATTTGCTTAGCTCAAATGGCCGGAGATTCCTTAGATGAGGTTTGCTCGTTAAAGGAACAACGAGGTGTTACCTTCACGGACAATGACCTACTACTTGGGACGACGAGATCACAACCGACCGTTGTACATTTCAGTTACAATCGGAAAATTTACACTCTCCAGAGTATTGGTGGATCCAGGAGCATCAATCAATATAATGAGTCTCCGAACACTAGCATATTTGGAAATTGATGCTCGCGAGCTCGAGGCCGACAAAATGTTATTAAGAGGATTCAACCAGAAAGGAGAAAGAGCCCTCGGATCAATAACACTACTAATGAAGACCGGCCGACTTAGCAAAGACAACCGCAAAATTTCACATAATTGATTCGAAACGTCATTCAACGCTCTCTTGGGCCGACCATGGATACATGAAAACGAGGATGGTACCATCATCTCTACATCGGTGCATCAAATACTACGATGGAGGGGAACGAGTGCATCAAAGGTGACTTACAACCATTCTCCGTACATGAAATTGGAATCCATGAAGATGCGGCTTATTATGCACCACCGAAGAAAACAATCTTCTCCGGAGATGCGTAACAAATGAAACAAAGAAAGTTCGGGACAACGAAGAACACCGAAGTTCTAGTCCAACGGTAACTCACCACTCCCTTCCGGCGAGATGGTGAAGGTTTCTCCACAACTCGCATCCGAGGTCGAGGCCGGGGACGAGGCCGTGGTAGAGACGTTAGGACGGTTGGACGGAGAGAAACCGAGCCATCAATGTTGATTGGGAAGATAGTTCTGAAGAAGAAAAAGAAATCAAGCAGGAAGCAGCAACAATAAGTCAGAAGAAGCCACAATTCAAGATCTCACTCGAAGATGAAAAGAATGAAGAATACAAATCAATGTACGAGAAGATTAACCACTACGTACATACTATGACCCTAACCCCGATCCATTCTAACAAGATCGAGGGTATGGTGGTCAAAGAGGTACGTAACAACGGTGCAAAGCCAATCAAATTCTACCGTGGTGCTTCTTCCTCCAAACGCGAAAATAATGTACAATTCGAAGATGTCACTTCATCAGAATTAATGGAATTATCTTTTGAGTGGTACTCTCCCTGTGTTCAAAAGTTAATTCAACGTGGTTTCTTACCTCGACAATGGACAAAAGGTCAATCTCAGCATTTTGAAAAATTATGGAATAATTCCGGTCGTCCACCTAATTCAAAGCATGGTCTCGGATTCAGCACAGTAGGGTCAGTTGACGATACTGAATTTTGCTTGGTTGTCACTTGCGAGCCCGATGAAAGCGCACGGAAACTACGAAACGAACTCGAAGATTTACTAATTGGAGATGCTCCACCAGAATTCGAAGAAGAAATCAAATCTACAATAGATGAGTTAACGGAAGTTAACTTAGGTACTAGCGAAGAGCCTAGACCTACCTTTGTTAGCTCCTTACTCAGTAAAGAAGACTCCGAAGAAATAATCAAATTATTAATGGAATTTAAAGACTGTTTTGCTTGGAACTATGACGAGATGCCAGGATTAGCTCTAGAGGTTGCAGTCCATAAGCTAGGAGTGGATCCTACTTCTGTCCCAGTCAGACAAGGTCCCAGAAGAATGCGTCTAGAAATTGAACAACAAGTCATAGCCGAAGTTAAAAAGCTAATAGACGCCAGATTTTTCCGTGAAGAACAATACCCGACTTGGTTAGCCAATGTGGTACCATTCAGAAAGAAGAATGGTCAGATCAGAATTTGTTTGGACTTCATAGATTTAAACAAGGCATGTCCAAAGGATGAATTTCCCCTACCGATCCCGGAACTGATGATCGACATTGCTTCGACACATGAGATATTCTCATTCATGGATGGATCTTCGGGATACAACCGGATAAAAATGGCTCCGAGAAGATGAAAAGCTTACGGCATTCGAACGCCGATCGTAGTATTTTGCTACACGGTGATGCCATTCGGACCGAAGAACGCAGAGAGCAACCTACCAAAGAGCAATGACAAGAATTTTTGATGATCTCATCCACACTCCAGTCGAATGCTACGTGGACGATGTGGTCATCAAATGCAAAGTAAAGGAAAACCACCTGTATGATTTGAGAATTGTTTTCGAACGATTAAGACAATTTAACCTTAAGATGAATCCCTTAAAATGCGCCTTCGGCGTCACCTCCGGGAAATTCTTAGGATTCGTTGTCCGACATCGTGGAATTGAAATCGACCCGGAAAAGATTAAAGCTATCTTAGAAATGCCGCCTCCCAAAACCTTAAAACAACTACGATCCTTTCAAGGAAGGCGGCATATCTTCGACGCTTTATCTCGAACTCGTCGAGTAGGTGTCGACCTTTCTCGGCACTAGTTAAAAAGGATGCCAAATTTATTTGGGAAGAGAAATGCCAGAAAGCCTTCGAGGACATTAAATAATATTTAATGACACCTCCTGTCTTAGCGACCCCGATCTCAGGTAGACCGCTGATACTTTACACCGCGGCTTTAGACAACTCTCTCGGAGCCCTGTTAGCCCAGGTCAATGATCAAGGTAAAGAAAATGCTCTTTACTACTTAAGCCGTCGTTTACTTCCGACGGAAGTAAGGTATCCCGCAATTGAAAAGCATTGTTTGGCCACGATCTTCGCCGCTCAAAAGCTCGGGCACTACATGCTTTCTCATAAGGTCGACTCGATCTCGAAATTTAATCCATTGCAATACTTGATGACTCGTCCAACACTTTCCGGCGGACTTGCCGGATGGTCGATGATATTATTGCAATTCGATATAACTTTCGTGCCTCTTCGTGCCGTAAAGGGACAAGTCTTAGCGGACTTCCTCGCAGCACACCCTTTGCGGCTGAATCTCCTCTCGATGACGATCTGCCGGATGCACAAATAATGAATCTAGAAGACCTTGATGATCGACGTTGGGAATTATATTTCGACGGAGCATCTTCGGCGCACAAAGACGAAGAATCGCAAGTGATAGTGCCCGGTAAGGCAGGAATCGGGCTAATCTTTATAACACCGGAGCGGGGGATGTTAAGATACTCCTACCACTTGATAGAACCGTGCACAAATAATGAAGCAGAATACGAAGCCCTCATAACAGAACTCGAATTAACCATTCAAATGGGGATAACAGACATCAACATCTATGGAGATTCACGGTTAATCATTCAACGAGATCGCCGGACAGATACGGAATTTTAAAGCCAAGACTCGAACAATACTTCCGAGTATGCCATACGAGTTCGTTGGAACGGATTCCAAATGTGACAATCTAAAAAATTCCTGAAAAGAAAATGCTTTAGCGGATGCGTTAGCTCGCCTCGCAAAATAATTTACACTGCTTGCAAGATGAATCGAGTGGAAGTGTCGGTTCACGGACGTCGGGTCCTATCACGGCTCGACACGGACACAATACACAAATCGGAAAAAAAAGAATCGGTTGCAACGAGTGACGGAAAACACAGAAGATTGGCGACGACCATTAGTGGACTACACCGCAAACGGAAAGCTACCGGACGATAGGTCGCTAGCCCATCGGATCAAGAAAAGAACTGCGTCTTACGCATTAATAAACAACACATTGTACAGAAGGTCTTTTGATCAAATGTGGCCGAGGTGCCTAAGCCGGTCCGAGGCCCGTCAAATTGTTAAGGAGGTGCATTCGGGACTCCGTGGTGCTCACCGGTCGGGTCCGAAGATGAAAATGAAAATTAAAAGATTAGGGTACTACGGCCCTCGATGATGACCGATCGCATGAAAATCGCCAAGAGCTGTCACCAATGCCAAGTACACGGAGGGGTTCTACACCAACCTCCAAATGTGCTACATCCGACAATTGCGTCGTGGCCATTTGAATGTTGGGGCACAGATATAGTGGGTCCAATAGAACCACCATCTTCAAAAGGACATCGCTTCATTCTTGCGGCTACGGATTACTTTTCCAAGTGGGCGAGGCGGTTCCACTTAGAGAAGTGAAAGCACACCACGTGCTACGGTTTTCAAGAACCAAGTTGTCTACCGTTTCGGAGTGCCACACGGGATCATCTCGGATAATGGGTCGGCATTCGGAAGCACGCAAATTAACAATTTTGTCGGGAGACACGGAATCGGCCGGCGATACTCAACAATTTACTACCCAAGAGCAAATGGCCTCGGCGAGGCTTTTAATAAAACTCTCGTTCAAATCTTAAAGAAAACTTTGGACGATAATAAGAGAAATTGGCACGAGAAGTTGTTAGAAGCCTTATGGGCCTACCGGACAACCTTCGAACTCCTACTCGAAGCTACACCTTACGCTGCGGTGTATGGGTCCGAGGCAGTGTTACCTTTAGAGGTTCAGCATCCTTCACTCAGAATTGCAGTTGCAAACAAGATCACGACAGAAGAGAATGCCAAATTACGACTAGAAGAATTAGAAAGCCTGGAAGGGAAAAGGCTTGCAGCGCAAAAGAATTTAGAACTATACCAAGCTAAGATGGTTCAAGCCCATGACAAACTGGTCCGCCCAAGAACCTTCAAAGTTGGTGACTTAGTTCTCGTTCTCAAGAGACCTATTCTTGCACACCGCAAGATAGGAGGAAAATTTGAACCCACTTGGGAAGGACCGTTTGTGGTTGAAGCAGTATACTCAGGAGGTTCCTACCAGCTGGTAAATTGCCAGGGAGAACGACACATGCTTCCGATCAATGGACGATACTTGAAAAAGTATCACGCTACCTAATGTTTCGAAGGAATGAATTCTTCAGCCCTAAGAAACACGGGCAAAGTAATTACTTATGACTGGGTCCGAACCCAAAAAATAATAAAATGTGCTAAAATAAATAAAATCATGATAATAAAGTCTTCCTTGTTTTCTTTTCCGAATCAAAATCTCTTCCCTGATCTTATCCCACTTCATTCCTGGTAAGTTTAAAAATATAAGAATAATAAAAAAAATGTCTTTAATAAACATTTTCTTAACGTTCTTGTTCTTAGTACGACCCACGATCCTTTTCCTTGTCTTTTCGCGAGGAAATGTCGAACGGGCGGTTGGTCCCGAACATTAAGAATGGCGTAAGCCTTGCACTCGATGAAAAGAGGGTGAAAGATGGAGCGATAATTGAGATTGACTCGGATTTCGCACCAGCGGGCCTACGATACGAGGAAAGTGGCCGGGTCCCGGTTGACCGAGAAGAGCTGCCGGGCGGACGATGATGAAAGTGGGTGGCCCAAGCAACCAATCCGGCAGCAAGAAAAGAAAGGAAAACATTGAAGAAGATAAGAAAATGAAGTACGTAGTCGCTACGACGAGAGGGCGAGCTTGTCGGTGCCGCGCCCACGGAGATTCAAGAAGTTCGAAGAGCTACTCTCACGACAACGCAACGAAGAAATAAGAATCGCCGTATCCGTAAGATGTTAACAAAACTAGGCTGCGGACCGGCGCGACGAGACAGTTGCTAATGCCGGTACATACACTTCGAGGACACCGGTTCACCGGGAACACCGAAGAAAGGAGGCCAGCTCCTAGGATGACAGAAAGGACCAGGGAAATCTCACGAAGATCAGAAGAAAGAAGGCTACCACGCCACCAGATAGAACCACCAGTGACGCATGACCTTGTTGCAGAAGCAACCCCGGGGGATGTCCCGACAGAAATCATCCCCGAGGAGCCGAGGTATGCAGGAGAACGTGAAGGGATTGAACCGTATATCCCACAATATGTCACCAGGCCTCGCCATCTGCAGATCATTCCGGAATATGAGCTGGAGAGAATGCAGAATGTTGAAAGGAAAACCTTTGAATACTTCGAAAGGATTAAAGGCAGAAGAATCAATATACTAGAGGGCCTCGAGCAACATACAGACGTATTCTCAGAGTATGAACAACAGCAAATCGTGGATTGTATCCGGGATTTAAAAAGAATGGGCGGAGCAGGCCGACTAAGGGAAAACACATACTCAGAACCCCGGAGATGGATGCCAGGGAAAGGAAGAATCACAATACAATGTGGATGCTGTTACAACTTTGCGGAGGACAGGAAGGGAAACCCACCGGGAATACTCCGTCATGGGCAAGTGGATCCGATGCCATTAGTCATCAAGAGAATGGTAAAGAGATTGATAACATGGAAGGTACTGCCAGCAGATTGCATACCAAATAGCTGCATTATTAACATCTACAAGCAGGGTGATTGCATACCCCCACACATAGATCACCACGACTTTGTCAGACCTTTCTGCACAGTCTCTTTCCCGAACGAGTGTAACATCATGTTCGGATCCGACCTCCGGATAGTAGGCCCGGGTGAGTTCCGAGGGCCGGTGAAGATACCTTTACCGGTAGGTTCCGTCATGATGCCGAAGGGCAACGGAGCGGATATCGCTAAGCATTGCATACCGGGAGTACCGGTGAAACGGATCTCGGTTACTTTCGAAGGATGGACAACGGGAAGGCACCTTACCATTTCCGGCCAGACCCGGAGCTAGAGAGCCTCCGGCCTTACGAGCTGTGAGTTACATGGAAAATATCACACCTCCAATGTACATCTATACGGCATCCTTGCCAAGGATGGCTTGGAAGGTGATGTTATTGACCATGTACCCCACTATTCAGACATGGATTTTTAACAGATGCTTCTTTGGATGGATCGACGAAGATCATACATAGTCCGTTTTGAGTTTACATGGATTGTATGAAATATATCCCAGATCGAGTTGTATGATGTATCTTCAACATGATTGGAATGAAAGTGACCATGTCACATTTTTGGCTTTCACCTCTTTTTTGCAAGTTGATTGAGAAACGCCATTAAAGTTAAATGAACTTCGAACAAAGAACAGAAAAGAAATAAAACAAAAAGAGAATAAGAGAAAACTTTCCTTAAAAAATCTAAAAAATGATGAACACCAAATTCACATGAACATTAAATAAACGATAAAATAAATTTGAATCGTTAAAGACTAACAAAATGAACACAAATCTCAATCAAGTTCAAATTCAACTTTCCAAATTTCAAATCAAATCTCAATCGAGTTCAAACTCAACCTTCCAAATCTGAAATCCAATCCGTTCTATTCTCTCCCTTGTCTGGGATGGAAGCGGTTGATTCCATTGACACGGATCGAATCTGATGGCGAGGGATTATACCCAATCCAAACCAGCAACTTCCGATCGACTCTTTTGAATGGAATATGTAGCATCTACATATTCCCTCCTAATCCATTTCCTTCCATGAAAGTCTTTTACAACTTTCATGGAATTCTCGAAACACCAAAATTCCACACTCCTCAAATCAACACTACAAATCTTTGCAAAATCAATTACCAATCAAATTCAAACTTTTGGGTCGAGGATTTTACATCCAAGACTGCACTGCTTTAGGATTCTTTCCCTATTGCACTGAAATACATCAAATTCAAACTATTGGGTCGAGGATTTTACATCCGAGATCGCATTGCTTTAGGATTCTTTCCCTATCACAATGAAGTACATCTAAATTCAAATTTTTGGGTCGAGGATTTTACATCCAAGACCTGCACTGCTTAGGATTCTTTCCTATTACACCTGAAATACATCAAATTCAAATTTTTGGGTCGAGGATTTTACATCCAAGACCGCATCGCTTAGGATTCTTTCCCTATTGCACTGAAATACATCAAATTCAAATTTTTTTGGGTCGAGGATTTTACATCCAAGACTGCACTGCTTTAGGATTCTTTCCCTATTACACTGAAATACATCAAATTCAAACTATTGGGTCGAGGATTTTACATCCGAGATTGCATTGCTTTAGGATTCTTTCCCTATCGCAATGAAGTACATCTAAATTCAAACTTTTGGGTCGAGGATTTTACATCCGAGACTGCATTGCTTTAGGATTCTTTCCCTATCGCAATGAAGTACATCTAAGTTCAAACTTTTGGGTCGAGGATTTTACATCCAAGACTGTACTGCTTTAGGATTCTTTCCCTATTGCACTGAAATACATCAAATTCAAATTTTTGGGTCGAGGATTTTACATCCAAGACTGCACTGCTTTAGGATTCTTTCCCTATTGCACTGAAATACATCAAATTCAAACTATTGGGTCGAGGATTTTTACATCCGAGACTGCATTGCTTTAGGATTCTTTCCCTATCGCAATGAAGTACATCTAAATTCAAACTTTTGGGTCGAGGATTTTACATCCGAGACTGCATTGCTTTAGGATTCTTTCCCTACAGCAATGAAATAAATCAAAGTCAAACTCTTAGGGTTAAGGATTTTACATCCAATACCGCATTACTCTGAGATCTTTCCTCATTATAATGATCCAATCCAATCGATTCGATCTTCTTTTGGGGTTGAAGATGTTACATCTAAAACCGCAAAATTCCAATTTTCATTTCAAATCAAATCCCTCAAATTAATTTTGACAAAACTTCAATCTAAATTAAAACTCCAAACTAAAATCTAAGCTCACACATCAAACTTAAACCGAAACAAAATAAAATCTAAATCGAAATTCTCCCAGGTCATGTGATTTGGAATTCACCTCCTTTTCTTTTACCCAGCGAGAGTTTAGGTATCTCCAGTTTTGGGAACATACCCGATACTCCCCAGCGAAAATTCTTTTGCTCTGTCCCAAGTTTGTCACCTGGACTTCTGTGTTGGTTATGTTGATCTCTTCGGTCAACGCCAATACGCGCGGTGTACTCCGTCAGCACACCACACCTATTGGGGTCCATTTGTTGACCTCATTTTTTATGAGGTCTTCTCTTCTCTCTTTAGTACTTAGGATCTAGCCTTAGGCTTTTCCTTTGACCATCTTAGAGGACTAGAGATGGGACCCACCACTTAGAAATTTCAAATCACTTCTTAACTCTCTGCAAACTCCACAAACTTGACTATAGACCCCTAATCACCTAGAGGGTTGAAATCAAATGTGGAAGTTTAAAGGATGAGTTCCTATAGGACGCTTTGGCCTTAGGACGCCCTCACAGGTGGCCCGAGTCCGGTGAAGGGGCTGACTTACACACACACTACACCTACACACTACACTTCCACACACCTCCTAAAACCACAACCATACCTAACTTGACCTCCCGACTCATGTAGGTGATTCACATGGATGGTCCTTAACCCCTAAGCCTTGGCTAAGAGGGTTAGGAACAACATAGTGAATGCCTCAAATGAGTCCCTTCATGGCTCATGTAGGCTTGATATGGCTTCATGGCTCAACCAAAATGATTTTATTCCACTTACATTCACCCAATCTTCAATTTCCCAAATTTTCAATTTTTGACCCCTGGACCCTACACCCGCTAAGCCTACCCAAAACCCTTGAAATTACCCAAATTTTTGCAAAATTTCCAAATTACCCAAAATTCCTCAAAATAAATCCCAAGCATTTCCACATCATTCAAATTGACCATCCATACCCAAAAATACCAAAAATTCCAAAAATACCTCCCAATACCCTCCAAATACCCAAAATACCCCTCTTGACCCAAAAATTCAAAAATTCAGAAAATTCCCAGAAAATTCCAGAAAATCCCAAATATTTCCAATTTCATTTTGTCCAACTACACCATGGGCCAATTTTGTCAATTTACCCTACTTTTGTCAAAATCCCCAATATGACCCATTTTAACCCAAGGTGAACCCAATGTAAAACCAAACCTACCCAATTGACCCCAATTTTGGTCCAATTCAATTCTAAACTTCAATTCAACATCCCAAATGTCAATCTGGACCAAATTCAAGCCCAATTTTATTAACATTTGAATCCAATTTCACTTTTGACCTTAAAGACCAATTTTGACCCATGACCCAAACCTAACCCAAACTCACCCAATTCAACTCCAATTAACCCCAAATCTTTTCTAAATCCTCCTTAACATTCCCACAAACAAAACACTAACATGATTTTCCCAAAATTTAGACCTAGACCCCACTCAAATTCAACCCAAAGCTAAAAAGCTCAATTTTGACCTAAACCCAAACCTAACCCAAATAGGCCCAAACCTCAAAATCAAGACCCAACCAAAGCCAAAACCTCTTTGAAACACTCCCATAAACATTTCCCAACATTTATTTTACATCAATTTCTACCCTAGCCCAACATTGGCCCAAGTTAGCCCAATTTGACCTATATTGGCCCATTCACCAAAAGAACCCAAATTCAACCCAATTCAAACCCAAATCACTCCCAATTTGCTTCAAGTCACTCATGATACATCCATGAGCTAAACCCAACAATTATTTGGCCCAACCTCTTTACAAAATTTCATCCCAAAATCCATTTTAAAATTCAAAAGACCACTTTCCTAAACCATCTTAAAAGCCCATCTAAAACCATTTCAAAAGGCCCAAAATCTACCCTAAAGCCCACATGACATCTCCATTTGCCATTCACTTAATTAAAGTCATTACCTAAGTCCTAAATTCATCATCAAATAATTCCAAATCAAGCTACACATAAATTCCCATCAAAATGTCCAAAATCCTTAAAATCCATTTTTATGAAGTTGACTAAACTTTTCCCAAGCCAAATGGAGCCATGAATGAGCCATTCACAAGCCATATGAAGCCATGAAAGTTTGGCATGTGACCATACCATTAATGGTAAAAGGAGGGGCTCCTTTCCTAATCTTTCATTAAGCCTTTTTAACCTTATTCATGACACACACTAAACCATGTTTAGCCACCTCATCATGGATAGAGACCACACCATTCTCTCTTGGCTGACCCAACTGATCCTCTCAGCCCAAAATCAGGCCATGGGGAGGTGCACCCAACCCAAACCAATGGGTTGACCAAATTGAAACCAAAATGACCCCCTCCCCATTCCATTTTATTTCAAAGCCTTTACACATGACAATTGCCAATTGATTGCACAAACCTCCAGCTCACGACCCACTGGACCCGAGGGTGACCCATGCCTCGCGGCCGGCCGCCCGGATCGCCGGAAAACACCATGGCCGAGACCTTGGGAGGTGCCAAAGTTTGGAATTCCCACTTGCCGAGTCGCCCCATGCCAAATGGTCACTATGGCTTTTCTTCTCCTCACGAGAGCAAGTCGATCCCATGCCTCGGCTCCCCCGGGAGGCCCTCCAGCCTCTCCTATTTAAACCCCTCACCCTCGCGGCCATGAGAGGAGAGTTGCACAAACCTTGCCGAAACTCGCGCAAAATTATTCCAAACCCTTCTCCACCCTTAGAGCGAGTTGATCCCCGAGTGACAATTTGCCCTAATCCCCGCCGATAAAATCCGATTTCCCAAGCGAAATTCCACCCAAAACCGGGACACTTCTCCACGGTGAGCCAATCCCCAAATTGATTGGTTCTACACCTTCACCGGACCGAGGGAAGGTGTCCACCGACAAAAGCCCCATCTCCGGGCCACCCGGTTGCTCCGGCCTCCAAGCTTTGTGATCGGGCTTGGTCGAAATCACACCTAGACAATTCACCGGACTAGGAGACTTCATCCGGAGCTTGCTAGGATCCAATCGAAGGTGCAACAACTCTCGGATCGAAGCCACACTTCTCCGAGCAAAGGTATGAGCTAATTCTTCATCCCGAGCTTACGGAGATTCTCCATTTCAAATGCTTTAATTTCAATGCATGATAACCGTATAGATGTGTTCGTCTCTTCAAGACGAATCCATAGAGCATAAGAACATGAAAATCCATTGAGTATCGAGTGAGATATTATGGATTTAGTGTGGACGACTCTCGGGTGAGGACACTTGGAGACGATGAACGGATGCCGTCCATTTAATACACGCGCGGACGAACGACCAGGATCGCGTCGGATCAGAAGACGGAACGATACAGCGGGCCCCGGGAGCGCTGAGTCAGATGGGAGCGTCGAATGGGAGCGCGCCACGCGGCGTTTCGGAGCTGCCAAGGTTGACGCGGCGCCGCGTGGATAAATAGAAAATTAGGGATTTTTCTGATTTATTTAATTCCCTAAACTTCAAAAATTCATAACTTTGTGTAGGAAAATCATAAAAATAAAATAAAAATACCCTCTTGCTCAGTGAACAGAGGAGAATAATATGGAAAAGAAATCATTTAATTTAATCAAGTATTTTATTTTTAATAATTTATTTACCCTCTGCATACTTTTAATTCTCCATGCATTTATACAATTCACCATGGCATGAGACCATAGGGTTTTTGAAGCCTCTGAATTTGGGAACATTCTCTGAATTTTCCAAAGTCAGAGGTCATCCCTATGAAAAGTTATTGATTTTTCAAATTCATGTTACTGTTTTGAGTATTTTAATTCCAATAAATAGCATGTTGTGAAATAAATTCTAGGAAAATTTGGTGATGTTCCTTATGACCAGAGGACCCTAGGAAAAATAGGTTTTGAGTTAGTTCATTTAAAACAACCCTAATTGGCTTAAACACCCAAAATGGATCCCTAATTAATTAGAGCTAACCATACATCAAATTGACTTGAAATCAATTCTCCATTGACCTTTAGCATCAGAGGAATCTACCATAAAAATTTGAGATCAATTGGACGAGGTTACCCCTACTAATTGGGTTGATTAAGCCACTTAGTCATTTTAAACTTTAAAAATTCATAACTTTCAAAATATCTTTCAAAAATTCGCCAAATTGGTTTTGGAGCCTCTCTGATATTAGGGGAATTTAAGAAAATTAAAATTTCAATTTTCTAAAAAAAGTTGATTTTTTAATATTATTTTAATATTTTAATAATTAAAAAATAATAAAAATCACAAAAATAATAAAATTCACCAAAATGTCACATTTTGAATTTTAATCACTTCGGAACAAACCCCATATTTTTCCTAGGTCTATTTAGTGAGATATTAAATTTTAAAGCTCTAGGGTAATTTTAAAATTAAAAAATGTATTTTCTAGCATTTTCACTAAAATAATTATAATAAATCATAGAAAAATCAGAAAATTATAAAATTTGATTCTCTAATTTCCTTGATATCAGAGAGATTTTTGAAAAATATAAAATTCATTTTGCAACATTTATTTTATTTTTAAATTAATTAACACTCCAAAACTTAAAATAATTTTAATAAAAATAATATAATTCAAAAAATCACCAAAATTGGTCCAAGTGGTCCTCTGGTCATTAGGAATGTCCCCTAATTTTCTTAAGGACAGAAACTTTCCCTTGGTCATGTTATTAAATTTTCCTTCGAAATCTTTATTTTCTACCAAAAATAATTATATAAATAAATTAAATACAGAAAAATCACATTTTCTCCTCTCATGTCTTTATTGACATATGAGTGAAGTCAAATAAAAATTTTAAGTTCATTTGAGTTCAATTTAGTGAGTTATGAAATTATTGAGTTTGAAGGGCAAAATGGTAATTAAAAATCTTAACCCTTAATTAAAACTTTAGGTTTAATAAATATTAACAAGTAAAATATTTGATCCTAATCTGATTCGGATGATTGAAATTTAAATAATTAAAGGGTAGAAACCCATTAAGTAATTTAAAATAATTAAACCTTAATTAAATAATTGATTAAATTTGGAAGAATAATAAAATTGGAATTATTAAAATAGGGATATTATTAGGAAAAGATTTATTCTTTAATTTAAAAATCCCTAAATTAATTATCTCATTAATATTCAATTCTTAATTAAAATGATAACTCAAATTCAAAACATTAAAAGACTTAATCATTAAACTAAAATTAAATTATTAAACTCTTTTAAAATTTCAATTAAAATTAAATAAATAAAATTAAATTAAAATTAAATTAAATTAAGTAAATTAAATTAAAATTAAATTAAATCAAGTAAATTAAATTCAAATTAAATTAAATTAAATTAAAGATTAAATTAAATTAAATTAAATAAACAAATTAAATTAAATTAAATTAAATTAAATTAAATTAAATTAAATTAAATTAAATTAAATTAAATCAAATTAAATTAAAATTAAATCAAATCAAATTAATTTAATTTAACATCAAATCAAACTAAATTGAATTAAATTAAATTAAATTAAATTAAATAAATAAAATCAAATTAAATAAATTAAATTAAATTGAATTAAATTAAATTAAAGATTAAATTAAATTAAATTAAATTAAGTTGAATTAAATATGACATCACCTAAGGCATGAAGGAAATTAAATATGAAACAACTTGAACACTATTCCAAATTTAAACCCATTAATTGAAGTTAAACTAAATCACAAACCATTTGAACATCGATTTACCCTCAAAAGCTTTAGTTATCATAACTCCTAAACAGAATATTAAATGAAGTGTTACTTCACCTATAGGATATTCAAATGTCCTAGTTCACTGAGCAAGATAACAAAACTTGAAATTCTTGGACGATTAATTCATTTGTGTAATTGAATTCATTTGGACTTAAAGCAATCCTAGAAATACTGAAAAGATGTTTAAGATTCTTCTTAAACACTTTCTCAATATGATAGGATGTTTATAAGAACAATTGAATTTAATTGTTCTTTGATGAAGAAAATCGTCTTCAAACCAAAACACAAGGAACCTAGACGTCATAGGAAATGACTAGCTATAGGATTAGGAATTTGGTAGAAAACCATAACCCTTACCTTAGCTTCACCTAGGAATTTGCTTAAATATTCTAATTGTGTTTTAAGTGCAGCTTGGGATGACGGGAAGACCCTCCAGGTACGCTTTTATTTTATTGCAATTTACATTATTGCAATTTCATTAATCGCATTGTACTTACTTTTCTTGCATGATAAACAACTATTGCATGAAAACCCACACCTTTAGGATAGTCCCTAAAACTGAAACCAAAACTAAGTTAAAAGTTATTGCAAGATAAAATTCACCGCCACAACATTTCAAAATATAAAACAACTCAAAATTTAATCACAAACGAGAACACAAAACTACAATTACAATTAAATTAAAACATCTCGTTGGATGATCGGGAATACCTTGGATGATGAAACCTACGTGTTGCTAGCGGGATTTCCCACGGTCTAAATGAAAGTGTGGAACTCATTCGAGTTGAGTTTAGCAAATTCATCCGGACTAAGTGAATCCGATAAAAATAATGATGCCGGAAGGATGGAACCGTGGGATCTTAACCGGTGTCGTTATAATCAACTTTAAGATTTGTTTTAATTAAAACACAAAAACACTTGGAAATTAAGATTTTCTCTAAACCAAAACACTTTTCTCATCCCCTGATTTATGATTTCTAAAACTAAACCTTTGCAACAACAAGAAGCTTGGAGCATGGTGGGCAACACGGCTATCGTCACCAGCAAAACTCAGGTCTACTTCAGCAAAGCTTTCTTAGAATTAAATAACCAAGCCATAGGACTTCGAGGTTGTTTGCCTAGTGCAACATAAATCCTCAACTCTTCGTTAGGCATTTTCATTGCAAATTAAGCCCTAACCGGTCTTAGGATTCCGAGGTAGTCGTCTGATACGACATAAACCCTCACATCTTCGAGGCTGTTTGTATGATTCTATCATATAAATATAAGCCCTAATTAATTAAAATTGGCAAGACTGAAATGTTAAATAACATTAGGACTTTTCCTAAATCCAAGCTAAACAATAGGATATTCGGGAAATTACCGAAGTTCACTTCGAATCTGTGATTTCTCCTACCTTTCTTCCTTTGAATTCTCAAAATAAAATGTTCCAAACTTGATCCATTCTCTATTGAAATTCCAGAATTCAATCCTTTGAAAACTTAAACTTGGAAATCCTTGAGAGCAGAATTATTGATTATTATCGAGAGTTTTCTTAGGTGATTCCCGTCACTTAAGATGTAATTAACTATAGGGGCTTGCCCTTATAGGGAATTTTAAAGAACCCGAGTAATATAAACCCTGTTTAATGCTTTCATATTAAGCGGGGAATTTGTCGACTTATAAAATTGGTTCGCGGACCGAACGGATGTCACAAATCTTCTAGTTTATTTAATCGAGCCCCACCATCAAGCAGTGTGTCTATCCTTAAGGATAGATACACGGTTTGTGGTGTGGTGTTCGTTTATATAAACTATTTGGGATGTGAGATCGGTTTCACCTCATATTTTAAAATCTTCAAATTTAAAATTATTTTCAAAATCAAATACTACTTTTCAAATTATTTATTTAAACTAAATTAAAAATTCGCCGACAACTTCTGTTAGGCGACCCCTTTTCAAAATAAAACACATAACCTAAAAATATGCCGACAACTTCTGGCGACTCCGCTGGGGAAAATTCCTCTCTCCATTTTAATCAAATAATTCTGCTTTCAAAAATCGGTAGTGTATCCATGTCCCTAATGGGTCAAACTACCCTTCTTTCCGTTGGGATACTATGTTCATTTCTACCTTGAACAAGTATAGCCAACATTCTCTCGGATTTAGGAGCCACTGTTTAGACACCCCTAAACGAGAGAGGTTCCGAGATCCTTTTACCTCATTTCTGAGGTGGGGTGGACCCCAATAGGTGTTAGTTAGGAGTGATCCTTCGAGTCGAGAAGTCTTGCATAAGACTTTCTTTTCCTTTCCAACTCCGATTCAGATTCCTTACCTTCTCTACACCTTTGAACATTCCGTTCTGAATAAACAAACCCTTTAATAAATGATACTTTTAATAAATGATTCCTTCTTATAAATACATGAACAAGAATGAGTTCGGACTCTTTTCAATTCCTTTCTTTTCGTCCTAAAGAAAAGAAGCATAACTTGGGATCGACAACCGTAATCTACCCCTGCGAAATGGAAGCCCCAAAGCTGATTTTCTCCTTCACCAATGGACTGGACTTCGCTGTCTATAAGGATGAGTTGCCCGACAATGGGATCATCCGATTCGGACAAGGATTTGAAAACCCGAATGTCAAGATCACCGACGTCTCCCTCTTTGCACTGACAAACAAGGTATCCGGCCGAGAAGCCGTCGCTCGAGTTCAACCTTAGGTCGACCCAAGAGTTTCCTCCCTGCAAAGGATCCCGACTGAGGAGAGTACTGCTGTCCGCGAGAGGACCGTTCTTACTACCCCATTGGTCTAGTTGTTTCTGCACCTACCCCGAGCTTTTGCCAAATCAAAGGGGAAAGAAATCCGAATTATGGTAAACCCGTTACCGTGGAGGGTACAGATCTTCCTGTGAGACCTTCTGTTTCCGAAATCGGGTCCAGTTCAAGGATTCCATCACTGACAAGGACCCAAAGAAGAAACAGGAGTAGAAGGATCGCCAGAGAAGCCAGAGCTGCTGAAATTGCTTTCCTAGAGGAAATTCGGAATCTGCTCGAATATACACCGCCGCAGAATATACACCGCTGCTCGAATACATACCACTCTTGGGAGGAAGCGGGTTCCATCCCCTCTCCGCCGCGAAGGACGAGGAGAATGTTCGCAAGATTGCTGCCACATTACCTCTGCCCGCATATTACAACGATAGCCGCAAGAAAAGGACTAGAACTACACCGTTTGCTCGACTGCAAACTTAGGTAGAAAAGTTAACAAAGAAGGAAAACTGCCCCGTATCGGAGATTCTACGAAGGATAGGGCGGGTGCCAGTCAAATCCCGTCTTGGGCCCCGAGTAGAACCCGCTATCATGACAGAAAAGCCAAGTAAAAGAATGAAGGCTAGTCCGCCCGTTGTCGTCTCGGGATTACGAGTAGGGAGGATACCACCTTCCGGCATTTGGCCTACGGACCATCCGGTCCTAGACCTTCGTCGCTAGAAGGATGGTATGGCGTCCCACTTCTGGGCGATTAAGATTGAAACAGACAGCTCGAGAAAGAAAGTCTCGCCGGAGACCGGAATCCGAAGAAAGTGCTATGTGCGATAAAGGGGACTCGTGAAAAGGGGACCCGGCGGCTATCGCACGACAACCGCGAGGACGCACGAGAGCCCCGCTAGAAGATGCCATGGAAAAGTTGAGAACCGATATCCGACGATTGGCAAAAGAAAGAGAAGAAAAGTTCGGAGACGAGATTGATTCATCGGAATTCATGGACGACGAATATGCGAGAAATCAACATGGTCGAGACACGAGCTTCATCGGCTTCGCAAGGTGCTCCTGCGGCCGCGAAGAGAGGAGCCGAGCGATGAGAAGGCGACTTCAGGGAGAAGACGACACGATCGCTCAAATGGCGAAAAGGATGGAAGAGATGGCCGTATCTCTAGCCACTCTCCAGAGTCAAGTACAACCACAAAGAGAGACACCCCCAGAGGTCATTCACATTGTAGACGGAGGAAAGGAGATTACATCCGTCAATGGGGATGATCAGCGAAAAGGATACAACACAAAGTATGATCCCTAAAAAGGATATCAAGAACTTGGTGGAACAACGAAGTGCAGAAGCCTTAGCACAATCGAAGAGCGGGACATCCATTCGGACGGGTAGACCTTACCCGGAAGAATTCGACGGCTGTCCAATACCCGAAAGGCTTCGTACCACCTCTGTTCAAGACCTTCGACGGAGCCGGAACCCCCGACGGCATGTTGCACACTTTCGTGCCGGTTGTTGCAATGCCGGCGGGAGCGATGCATTACTCTTCCGACGAGTTCGTCGGCGAGTCCGTCGAGAATCGCCTTCGGCCGGTATGCGGAATTACCAAATGGTTCGGTGAAGACGTTCTCAGAACTAGAGAACCTCTTCATCAAGCGATTCGCCGGAGCTCAGCACCACATTACTATAGGTGATTTAGTGGTGGAGAAACAAAAGTCGAATGAAACTTTGGTGGATTACATACTTCGATGGAGGAACTTAAGCATGAAGTGTGAACCACAACTACAAGAACAACATGTAGTCGGCATTTTACTTAAAAGCATTCACGGCCCGATAGCACTTCTCCTCAAAGGATTCACTATTAAGACTTTCGAGAAGTTGTTAAGCAAGGCCGGAAGCTTGCAAGAAGAGGCGAAGCAATTAAGTTTTGCCGACAAGACAGACAAGCAAAAGCCTGTGAAGACATTTGAAAAGAAATCTGGGATCGTTGCAGCAGTCAACAATGGCAAGCAACCGATGCAAATACCACCGTAACGGCGCAGACGAACCACAACGAGACTACCGAGCAACCCGGTCCGGCTATCGATCATCTCCACGGTATGAACAACCGCCTCGTCCTCGATGTACATTAAGGGAGCTTCGAGCGAGAGAATATCCGTTCAAGAATGAAGCGAGTGCCGAAAATGTTCCGTAGTCCGATGAAGACTCCAGATTTCCGAGCTGCAGAGCCTAAAAGACCGGAGGAAGTCAACAAGAAAGGTGATCCCAACTTTTGCCCCTACCACCGGATGCTTGGGCACAAGATAGAAGATTGCATTACCTTTAAAAGTTGGCTCAACGACAACCTTCGGAAAGGGAATATAACAATCCCGAAAGAGTATATGAAGGAACCCCAGAAAGGAGGTTCCGTCAATGTTATCTCAACTGATCCCATCATTCCGATAGATCCCTATACGACCGACGATGGATGGACTACCGCACTGGACGAGGTCTTCGAAAAGATTTTAGACGAGCATCCAAACCGCCTTGGTGCGAGCTTCAATTCGGAGTTCGAAACACGTTAAGCCGGTACTATCACTTGCAATAGAAGAACCACCTCGACGAGAGACGATTGAAGAGAAGAAGAAAATCGACGAAGAAGAGAGGACCGAGACTCCTAAGGCTAGACTAGGGGCTGCTTATCCTAGGATAGTTGTTTCCGATTCGGGGGAGAAATCCCTCGAACCTCTAATTTTGTATGATTATCTGCTCACTTCGGTGGGATCATATAATGATAAGGGTGATGGCGTTGGCTACGTTTTGATCATTTCTAACGATTACGTAACTAGCGACAATCCGGATATCGATTTCGACATCGACGACAATTCTCAAATCATACACGATCTCGACGAGCAAAATAACGAAGAAGGCATCCATAAAGGAGGCTACGAGAGTTCAACGAGCAACGAATCTATCTGCGAGTTTCAAGGAGCTCCGATTACGATAGAGTTAGAGCCTTGAGTCGAGGATAATCCGGAAGAGCCCGTCATTCCGATTCGGGAAGAAACACCGACGAAGCTCGACACTAGATTCGGAAGAAATTACGAAGTCGACTTAAGAAGTGGAAGAGTTCTACCTCCGAGAATGGGTCCGAAAGGACGAAGGAAAGCGGGTGGTTGTTCAAGAAGAACCAACCCCGAGCGAAGAAATACCCATTCGAGAAGAAGCGAGACACATGAAAATAAAGTAGACTACAACGTGCTAGCCCATCTTAGGAAACTACCGGCCAAGGCGAGCATTTACGATGCTCTCATCTTATCAAAGGAGATGAGAGAAGCTCGATCGAGGCCTTACTTGATCCGGAAATTTGCTTAGCTCGAATGGCCGGAGATTCCTTAGATGAGGTTTGCTCGTTAAAGGAACAACGAGGTGTTACCTTCGAGGACGATGACCTACTACTTGGGACGGCGAGATCACAGCCGACCGTTGTACATTTCGATTACTAATCGGAAAATTTACACTCTCCGGAGTATTGGTGGATCCGGGAGCATCGATCAATATAATGAGTCTCCGAACACTAGCATATTTGGAAATTGATGCTCGCGAGCTCGAGGCCGACAAAATGTTATTAAGAGGATTCAACCAGAAAGGAGAAAGAGCCCTCGGATCAATAACACTACTAATGAAGACCGGTGACTTAGCAAAGACAACCGCAAAATTTCACATAATTGATTCAGAAACGTCATTCAACGCTCTCTTGGGCCGACCATGGATACATGAAAACGGGATGGTACCATCATCTCTACATCGGTGCATCGAAATACTACGATGGAGGGGAACGAGTGCATCAAAGGTGACTTACAACCATTCTCCGTACATGAAATTGGAATCCATGAAGATGCGGCTTATTATGCACCACCGAAGAAAACAATCTTCTCCGGAGATGCTCGTAACAAATGAAGCAAAGAAAGTTTGGGACAACGAAGAACACGAAGTTCTAGTCCAACGATCACTCACCACTCCCTTCGGCGAGATGGTGAAGGTTTCTCCGCAACTCGCATCCGAGGTCGAGGCCGGGGACGAGGCCGTGGTAGAGACGTTAGGACGATTGGACGAGATGAAACCGGCCATCAATGTTGATTGGGAAGATAGTTACGAAGAAGAAAAAGAAATCGAAGCAAGAAGCGACAACAATAAGTCAGTAGAAGCCACAATTCAAGATCTCCCTCGAAGATGAAAAGAATGAAGAATACAAATCAATGTACGAGAAGATTAACCACTATGTACATACTATGACCCTAACCCCGATCCATTCTAACAAGATCGAGGGTATGGTGGTCAAAGAGGTACGTAGCGACGGTGCAAAGCCGATCAAATTCTACCGTGGTGCTTCTTCCTCCAAAGCGAAAATAATGTACAATTCGAAGATGTCACTTCATCGAAATTAATGGAATTACCTTTTGAGTGGTACTCTCCACTGTGTTCAAAATTTAATTCAACGTGGTTTCTTACCTCGACAATGGACAAAAGGTCAATCTCGGCATTTTGAAAAATTATGGAATAATTCCGGTCGTCCACCTAATTCAAAGCATGGTCTCGGATTCGGCACGGTAGGGTCGGTTGACGATGCGAATTTTGCTTGGTTGTCACTTGCAAGCCCAATGAAAACTGCATGGAAACTACAGACGAACTCGAAGATTTACAAATTGGAGACGCTCCACCAGAATTCAAAGAAGAAATCAAATCTAGAATAGATGAGTTAACGGAAGTTAACTTAGGTATTAGCGAAGAGCCTAGACCTACCTTTGTTAGCTCCTTACTCAGTAAAGAAGACTCCGAAGAAATAATCAAATTATTAATCGAATTTAAAGACTGTTTTCCTTGGAACTATGACGAGATGCTAGGATTAGCTCCAGAGGTTGCAGTCCATAAGCTAGGAGTGGATCCTACTTCTGTCCCAGTCAGACAAGGTCCCAGAAGAATGCGTCTAGAAATTGAACAACAAGTCATAGCCGAAGTTAAAAAGCTAATAGACGCCAGATTTGTCCGTGAGGAACAATACCCGACTTGGTTAGCCAATGTGGTACCAGTCAAAAAGAAGAATGGTCAGATCAGAATTTGTGTGGACTTCAGAGATTTAAACATGGCATGTCCAAAGGATGAATTTCCCCTACCGATCCCGGAATTGATGATCGACATTGCTTCGACACATGAGATATTCTCATTCATGGATGGATCTTCAGGATACAACCAGATAAAAATGGCTCCAGAAGATGAAAAGCTTACAGCATTCAGAACGCCGATCGGAGTATTTTGCTTACACGGTGATGCCATTCGGATCGAAGAACGCGGGAGCGACCTACCAAAGAGCAATGACAAGAATTTTTGATGATCTCATCCACAATCAAGTCGAATGCTACGTGGACGATGTGGTCATCGAAAAGAAAAGTAAAGGAAAACCACCTGTATGATTTGAGAATTGTTTTCGAACGATTAAGACAATTTAACCTTAAGATGAATCCCTTAAAATGCGCCTTCGGCGTCACCTCCGGAAATTCTTAGGATTCGTTGTCCGAAATCGTGGAATTGAAATCGACCCGGAAAAGATTAAAGCTATCTTAGAAATGCCGCCTCCCAAAACCTTAAAACAACTACGATCCTTTCAAGGAAGGCGGCATATCTTCGACGCTTTATCTCGAACTCGTCGAGTAGGTGTCAGCCTTTCTCGGCACTAGTTAAAAAGGACGCCAAATTTATTTGGGAAGAGAAATGCCAGAAAGCCTTCGAGGACATTAAACAATATTTAATGATACCTCCTGTCTTAGCATCCCCAGTCTCAGGTAGACCGCTGATACTTTACACCGCGGCTTTAGACAACTCTCTCGGAGCCCTGTTAGCCCAGGTCAATGATGAAGGTAAAGAAAATGCTCTTTACTACTTAAGCCGTCGTTTACTTCCGACGGAAGTAAGGTATCCCGCAATTGAAAAGCATTGTTTGGCCACGATCTTCGCCGCTCAAAAGCTCGGGCACTACATGCTTTCTCATAAGGTCAACCCGATCTCGAAATTTAATCCATTGCAATACTTGATGACTCGTCCAACACTTTCCGGCAGACTTGCCAAATGGTCAATGATATTATTGCAATTCGATATAACTTTCGTGCCTCTTCGTGCCGTAAAGGGACAAGTTTTAGCAGACTTCCTCGCAACACACCCTTTGCCGGCTGAATCTCCTCTCAATGACGATCTGCAAGATGAACAAATAATGAATCTAGAAGACCTTGATGATCGACATTGGGAATTATATTTCGACGGAGCATCTTCAGCGCACAAAGACGAAGAATCGCAAGTGATAGTGCCCGGTAAGGTAGGAATCGGGCTAATCTTTATAACACCGGAGCGGGGGATGTTAAGATACTCCTACCACTTGATAGAACCGTGCACAAATAATGAAGCAGAATACGAAGCCCTCATAACAGGACTCGAATTAACCATTCAAATGGGGATAACATACATCAACATCTACGAGGATTCATAGTTAATCATTCAACAGATCGCCGGACAGTACAGAATTTTAAAGCCAAGACTCGAACAATACTTCCAGTATGCCATACGATTTGTTGGAACAGATTCCAAATGTGACAATCTACAAAATTCCCATAAAAGAAAATGCTTTAGCAGATGCGTTAGCTCGCCTCGCAAAAGAATTTGCATGCTTGCAAGATGAATCAGTGGAAGTGTCAGTTCACGGATGTCAGGTCCTATCACGGCTCGACACGGACACAATACACAAATCGGAAAAAGAAAAAGAATCGGTTGCAACGGTGACGGAAAACACGAGAAGATTGGCGACGGCCATTAGTGGACTACACCGCAAACGGGAAAGCTACCAGACGATAGGTCGCTAGCCCATCAGATCAAGAAAAGAACTCTGTCTTACGCATTAATAAACAACACATTGTAAAGAAGGTCTTTTGATCAAATGTGGCTGAGGTGCCTAAGCGGGTCCGAGGCCCGTCAAATTGTTAAGGAGGTGCATTCAGGACTCTGTGGCGCTCACCAGTCGGGTCCGAAGATGAAAATGAAAATTAAAAGATTAGGGTACTACTGGCCCTCGATGATGACCGACTCGCATGAAAATCGCCGAGAGCTGTCACCAATGCCAAGTACACGGAGCGGTTCTACACCAACCTCCAAATGTGCTACATCCAGACAATTGCGTCGTGGCCATTTGAATGTTGGGGCACAGATATAGTGGGTCCAATAGAACCACCTTCTTCAAAAGGACATCGCTTCATTCTTGCGGCTACAGATTACTTTTCCAAGTGGGCAAAGGCAGTTCCACTTAGAGAAGTGAAAGCACACCACGTGCTACATTTTTTCAAGAACCAAGTTGTCTACCGTTTCGGAGTGCCACGCGGGATTATCTCGGATAATGGGTCGGCATTCGAAGCACACAAATTAACAATTTTGTCGGGAGACACGGAATCGGCTAGCGATACTCGACAATTTACTACCCAAGAGCAAACGGCCTCGGCGAGGCTTCTAATAAAACTCTCGTTCAAATCTTAAAGAAAACTTTGGACGATAATAAGAGAAATTGGCACGAGAAGTTGTTAGAAGCCTTATGGGCCTATCGGACAACCTTTAGAACTCCTACTCGAGTTACACCTTACGCTCCGGTGTATGGGTCCGAGGCGATGTTACCTTTAGAGGTTCAGCTTCCTTCACTCAGAATTGCAGTTGCAAACAAGATCACAACACAAGAGAATGCCAAATTATGACTAGAAGAATTAGAAAGCCTGGAAGGGAAAAGGCTTGCAGCGCAACAAAATTTAGAACTATACCAAGCTAAGATGGTTCGAAGCCCATGACAAACCGAGTCCGCCCAAGAACCTTCAAAGTTGGTGACTTAGTTCTTGTTCTCAAGAGACCTATTCTTGCACACCGCAAGATAGGAGGAAAATTTGAACCCACTTGGGAAGGACCGTTTGTGGTTGAAGCGGTATACTCGGGAGGTTCCTACCGAGTGGTAAATTGCCGGGGAGAACGACACATGCTTCCGATCAATGGACGATACTTGAAAAAGTATCACGCTACCCGATGTTTCGAAGGAATGAATTCTTCGACCCTAAGAAACACGGGCAAAGTAATTACTTATGAGTAGGTCCGAACCCAAAAAATAATAAAATGTGCTAAAATAAATAAAATCATGATAAAAAAGTCTTCCTTGTTTTCTTTTCCGAATCAAAATCTCTTCCCTGATCTTATCACACTTCATTCCTGGTAAGTTTAAAAATATAATAATAATAAAAAAAAAATGTCTTTAATAAACATTTTCTTAACGTTCTTGTTCTTAGTACAGCCCCTGATCCTTTTCCTTGTCTTTTCGCAGGGAAATGTCGAACGGGCGGTTGGTCCCGAACTTTAAGAATGGCGTAAGCCTTGCACTCGATGAAAAGAGGGTGAAAGATGGAGCGATAATCGAGATTGACTCGGATTTCGCACCGGCGGGCCTACGATACGAGGAAAGTGGCCGGGTCCCGGTTGACCGAGAAGAAGCTGCTCGGGCGAGACGAGTGATGAAAGTGGGTGGCCCAAGCCACCAATCCAAGACAGAAGAAAAGAAAGGCAAACATTGAAGAAGATAAGAAAATGAAGTCCGTAGTCGCTACGGCGAGAGGGCGAGCTTGTCGGTGCCGCGCCCACGGAGATTCAAGAAGTTCGAAGAGCTACTCTCACGACAACGCAACGAAGAAATAAGAATCGCCGTATCCGTAAGATGTTAACAAAACTAGGCTGCGGACCGGCGCGACGAGACGGTTGCTAATGCCGGTACATACACTTCGAGGACACCGGTTCACCGGGAACCCGAAGAAAGGAGGCCGGCTCCTAGGATGACGGAAAGGACCGGGGAAATCTCACGAAGATCGGAAGAAAGAAGGCTACCACGCCACCGGATAGAACCACCGGTGACGCATGACCTTGTTGCAGAAGCAACCCCGGGGGATGTCCCGACAGACATCATCCCCGAGGAGCCGAGGTATGCAGGAGAACGTGAAGGGATTGAACCGTATATCCCACAATATGTCACCAGGCCTCGCCATCTGCAGATCATTCCGGAATATGAGCTGGAGAGAATGCAGAATGTTGAAAGGAAAACCTTTGAATACTTCGAAAGGATTAAAGGCAGAAGAATCAATATACTAGAGGGCCTCGAGCTACATACAGACGTATTCTCAAAGTATGAACAACAGCAAATCGTGGATTGTATCCGGGATTTGAAAAGAATGGGCGGAGTAGGCCGCCTAAGGGAAAACACATACTCAGAACCCCGGAGATGGATGCCAGGGAAAGAAAGAATCACAATACAATGTGGATGCTGTTACAACTTTGCGGAGGACAGGAAGGGAAACCCATCGGGATTACTCCGTCATGGGCAAGTGGATCCGATGCCATTAGTCATCAAGAGAATGGTAAAGAGATTGATAACATGGAAGGTATCGCCGACGGATTGCATACCAAATAGCTGCATTATTAACATCTACGAAGCGGGGTGATTGCATACCCCCACACATAGATCACCACGACTTTGTCGGACCTTTCCGCACGTCTCTTTCCCGAACGAGTGTAACATCATGTTCGGATCCGACCTCCGGATAGCGAGGCCCGGGTGAGTTCCGAGGGCCGGTGAAGATACCTTTACCGGTAGGTTCCGTCATGATACCGAAGGGCAACGGAGCGGATATCGCTAAGCATTGCATACCATGAGTACCGGTGAAACGGATCTCGGTTACTTTCAAAAGGATGGACGACGAGAAGGCACCTTACCATTTCCGGACCGGACCGGAGCTAGAGAGCCTCCGGCCTTACGAGTTGTGAGTTACATGGAAAATATCACACCTCCAATGTACATCTATACGGCATCCTTGCCAAGGATGGCTTGGAAGGTGATGTTATTGACCATGTACCCCATTATTCGGACATGGATTTTTAACAGATGCTTCTTTGGATGGATCGACGAAGATCATACATAGTCCGTTTTGAGTTTACATGGATTGTATGAAATATATCCCAGATCGAGTTTTTTGATGTATCTTCAACATGATTGGAATGAAAGTGACCATGTCACATTTTTGGCCTTCACCTCTTTTATGCAAGTTGATTGAGAAACGCCATTAAAGTTAAATGAACTTCGAACAAAGAACAGAAAAGAAATAAAACAAAAAGAGAATCAGAGAAAACTTTCCTTAAAAAATCTAAAAAATGATGAACACCAAATTCACATGAACATTAAATAAACGATAAAATAAATTTGAATCGTTAAAGACAAACAAAATGAACACAAATCTCAATAAAGTTCAAACTCAACCTTCCAAATCTGAAATCTAATATGTTCTATTCTCTCCCTTGTCTGGGATGGAAGCGGTTGATTCCATTGACACGGATCGAATCTGATGGCGAGGGATTATACCCAATCCAAACCAGCAACTTCCAATTGACTCTTTTGAATGGAATATGTAGCATCTACATATTCCCTCCTAATCCATTTCCTTCCATGAAAGCTTTTACAACTTTCATGGAATTCTCGAAACACCAAAATTCCACACTCCTCAAATCAACACTACAAATCTTTGCAAAATCAATTACCAATCAAATTCAAACTTTTGGGTCGAGGATTTTACATCCAAGACTGCACTGCTTTAGGATTCTTTCCCTATTGCACTGAAATACATCAAATTCAAACTATTGGGTCGAGGATTTTACATCCGAGACTGCATTGCTTTAGGATTCTTTCCCTATCGCAATGAAGTACATCTAAATTCAAATTTTTGGGTCGAGGATTTTACATCCAAGACTGCACTGCTTTAGGATTCTTTCCCTATTACACTGAAATACATCAAATTCAAATTTTTGGGTCGAGGATTTTACATCCAAGATCGCACTTGCTTTAGGATTCTTTCCCTATTGCACTTTGAAATACATCAAATTCAAATTTTTTTGAGTCGAGGATTTTACATCCAAGACTCGCACCTTGCTAGGATTCTTTCCTATTGCACTGAAATACATCAAATTCAAACTATTGGGTGAGGATTTTACATCCGAGATCGCATTGCTTTAGGATTCTTTCCCTATCGCAATGAAGTACATCTAAATTCAAACTTTTGGGTCGAGGATTTTACATCCGAGACTGCATTGCTTTAGGATTCTTTCCCTATCGCAATGAAGTACATCTAAATTCAAACTTTTAGGTCGAGGATTTTACATCCAAGACTGCACTGCTTTAGGATTCTTTCCCTATTGCACTGAAATACATCAAATTCAAATTTTTGGGTCGAGGATTTTACATCCAAGACTGCACTGCTTTAGGATTCTTTCTCTATTGCACTGAAATACATCAAATTCAAACTATTGGGTCGAGGATTTTTACATCCAAGATTGCACTGCTTTAGGATTCTTTCCCTATCGCAATGAAGTACATATAAATTCAAACCTTTGGGTCGAGGATTTTACATCCGAGACTGCATTTCTTTAGGATTCTTTCCCTACAGCAATGAAATAAATCAAAGTCAAACTCTTAGGGTTAAGGATTTTACATCCAATACCGCATTACTCTGAGATCTTTCCTCATTATAATGATCCAATCCAATCGATTCGATCTTCTTTTGGGGTTGAAGATGTTACATCTAAAACCTCAAAATTCCAATTTTCATTTCAAATCAAATCCCTCAAATTAATTTTGACAAAACTTCAATATAAATTAAAACTCCAAACTAAAATCTAAGCTCACACATCAAACTTAAACCGAAACAAAATAAAATCTAAATCGAAATTCTCCCAGGTCATGTGATTTGGAATTCACCTCCTTTTCTTTTCCCCAGTGAGAGTTCAGGTATCTCCAATTTTGGGAACATACCCGATACTCCCCAGCGGAAATTCTTTTGCTCTGTCCCAAGTTTGTCACCTGGACTTCTGTGTTGGTTGTGTTGATCTCTTCGGTCAACGCCAATACGCGCGGTGTACTCCGTCAGCACACCACACCTATTGGGGGTCCATTTGTTGACCTCATTTTTTATGAGGTCTTCTCTTCTCTCTTTAGTACTTAGGATCTAGCCTTAGGCTTTTCCTTTGACCATCTTAGAGGACTAGAGATGGGACCCAGCACTTAGAAATTTCAAACCACTTCTTAACTCCTGCAAACTCCACAAACTTGACTATAGACCCCTAATCACCTAGAGGGTTGAAATCGAATGTGGAAGTTTAAAGGATGAGTTCCTATGGGACTCTTTGGCCTTAGGATCGCCCTACAGGTGGCTCGGTGCAGTGAAGGGGCTGACTTACACACACTACACCTACACACTACACTTCCACACACCTCCTAAAACCACAACCATACCTAACTTGACCTCCTCACTCATGTAGGTGATTCACATGGATGGTCCTTAACCCCTAAGCCCTTGGCTAAGAGGGTTAGGAACAACATAGTGAATGCCTCAAATGAGTCCCTTCATGGCTCATGTGGGCTTGATATGGCTTCATGGCTCAACCAAAATGATTTTATTCCACTTACATTCACCCAATCTTCAATTTCCCAAATTTTCAATTTTTGACCCCCGGGACCCTACACCCGCTTAGCCTACCCAAAACCCTTGAAATTACCCAAATTTTTGCAAAATTTCCAAATTACCCAAAATTCCTCAAAATCAATCCCAAGCATTTCCACATCATTCAAATTGACCATCCATACCCAAAAATACCAAAAATTCCAAAAATACCTCCCAATACCCTCCAAATACCCAAAATACCCCTCTTGACCCAAAAATTCAAAAATTCAGAAAATTCCCAGAAAAATCCAAAAAATCCCAAATATTCCCAATTTTATTTTGTCCAACTACACCATGGGCCAATTTTGTCAATTTACCCTACTTTTGTCAAAACCCCCAATTTGACCCATTTTAACCCAAGGTGAACCCAATGTAAAACCAAACCTACCCAATTGACCCCAATTTTGGTCCAATTCAATTCTAAACTTCAATTCAACATCCCAAATGTCAATCTGGACCAAATTCAAGCCTAATTTTATTGACATTTGAATCCAATTTCACTTTTGACCTTAAAGACCAATTTTGACCCATGACCCAAACCTAACCCAAACTCACCCAATTCAACTCCAATTAACCCCAAATCTTTTCTAAATCCTCCTTAACATTCCCACAAACAAAACACTAACATGATTTGCCCAAAATTTAGACCCAGACCCCACTCAAATTCAACCTAAAGCTAAAAAGCCCAATTTTGACCTAAACCCAAACCTAACCCAAATAGGCCCAAACCTCAAAATCAAGACCCAACTAAAGCCAAAAACTCTTTGAAACACTCCCATAAACATTTCCCAACATTTATTTTACATCAATTTCAACCCTAGCCCAACATTAGCCCAAGTTAGCCCAATTTGACCTATATTGGCCCATTCACTAAAAGAACCCAAATTCAACCCAATTCAAACCCAAATCACTCCCAATTTGCTTCAAGTCACTCATGATACATCCATGAGCTAAACCCAACAATTATTTGGCCCAACCTCTTTACAAAATTTCATCCCAAAATCCATTTTAAAATTCAAAAGCCCACTTTCCTGAACCATCTTAAAAGCCCATCTAAAACCATTTCAAAAGGCCCAAAATCTACCCTAAAGCCCACATGACATCTCCATTTGCCATTCACTTAATTAAAGTCATTACCTAAGTCCTAAATTCATCATCAAATAATTCCAAATCAAGCTCCATATAAATTCCCATCAAAATGTCTAAAATCCTTAAAATCTATTTTTATGAAGTTGACTAAACTTTTCCCAAGCCAAATGGAGCCATGAATGAGCCATTCACAAGCCATATGAAGCCATGAAAGTTTGGCATGTGACCATACCATTAATGGTAAAAGGAGGGGCTCCTTTCCTAATCTTTCATTAAGCCTTTTTAACCTTATTCATGACACACACTAAACCATGTTTAGCCACCTCATCATGGATAGAGACCACACCATTCTCTCTTGGGCGACCCAGCTGATCCTCTCGGCCCAAAATCGAGGCCATGGGGAGGTGCACCCAACCCAAACCAATGGGTTGACCAAATTGAAACCAAAATGACCCCCTCCCCATTCCATTTTAATTCAAAGCCTTTACACATGACAATTGCCAATTGATTGCACAAACCTCCAGTCCTGACCCACCTGGACCTGAGGGTGACCCATGCCTGCCGGCCGCGCCGCTGGATCGCCGGAAAACACCATGGCCGAGACCTTGGGAGGAGCCAAAGTTTGGAATTCCCACTTGCCGAGCTGCCCCATGCCAAATGGTCACTATGGCTGTTCTTCTCCTCACCGAGCAGGCTGATCCCATGCCTCGACTCCCCACGGGAGGCCCTCCGGCCTCTCCTATTTAAACCCCTCACCCTCACGGCCATGAGAGGAGAGTTGCACAAACCTTGCCGAAACTGCGCCAAAATTGTTCCAAACCCTTCTCCACCCTTAGAGCGAGTTGATCCCCAGGTGTCGATTTACCCTAATCCCCACCGATAAAATCCAATTTCCCAGCCGAAATTCCACCCAGAAACCGGGACACTTCTCTACGGTGAGCCAATCCCCAAATTGATTGGTTCTACACCTTCACCGGACCGAGGGAAGGTGTCCACCAGCAAAAGCCCCATCTCCGGGCCACCCGGTTGCTCCGGCCTCTAAGCTTTGTGATCGGGCTTGGTCGAAATCACACTCAGACAATTCACCGGACCGGGAGACTTCATGCGGAGCTTGCTAGGATCCAATCGAAGGTGCAATAACTCTCAGATCGAAGCCACACTTCTCTGAGCAAAGGTATGAGCTAATTCTTCATCCCGAGCTTCTGGAGATTCTCCATTTCAAATGCTTTAATTTCAATGCATGATAACCGTATAGATGTGTTCGTCTCTTCAAGACGAATCCATAGAGCATAAGAACATGAAAATCCATTGAGTATCGAGTGAGATATTAGGGATTTAGTGTGGACGACTCTGGGGTGAGGACATTTGGGGACGATGAACGGATGCCGTCCATTTAATACACGCGCGGACGGACGGCCGGGATCACGTCGGATCGGAAGACGGAACGATACAGCGGGCCCCGGGAGCGCTGAGTCAGATGGCAGCGTCGAATGGGAGCGCGCCACGCGGCGTTTCGGAGCTGCCGAGGTTGACGCGGCGCCGCATGGATAAATAGAAAATTAGGGAATTTTCTGATTTATTTAATTCCATAAACTTCAAAAATTCATAACTTTGTGTAGGAAAATCATAAAAATAAAATAAAAATACCCTCTTGCTCAGTGAACAGAGGAGAATAATGTGGAAAAGAAATCATTTAATTTAATCAAGTATTTTATTTTTAATAATTTATTTACCCTCTGCATACTTTTAATTCTCCATGCATTTATACAATTCACCATGGCATGAGACCATAGGGCTTTTGAAGCCTCTGAATTTGGGAACATTCCCTAAATTTTCCAAAGTCAGAGGCCATCCCTATGATAAGTTATTGATTTTGCAAATTCATGTTACTGTTTTGAGTATTTTAATTCCAATAAATAGCATGTTGTGAAATAAATTCTAGGAAAATTTGGTGATGTTCCTTATGACCGAGAGGACCCTAGGAAAAATAGGTTTTGAGTTAGTTCATTTAAAACAACCCTAATTGGCTTAAACACCCAAAATGGATCCCTAGTTAATTAGAGCTAACCATACATCAAATTGACTTGAAATCAATTCTCCATTGACCTTTAGGATCAGAGGAACCTACCATAAAAAATTTGAGGTCAATTGGACTAGGTTAGCCCTAATAATTGGGTTGATTAAGCCACTTAGTCATTTTAAACTTTAAAAATTCATAACATTCAAAATATCTTTAAAAAATTCACCAAATTGGTTTAGGAGCCTCTCTGATATTAGGGAAATTTAAAAAAATTAAAATTTCAATTTTCTAAAAAAGTTGATTTTTTAATATTATTTTAATATTTTAATAATTAAAAAATAATAAAAATCACAAAAATAATAAAATTCACTAAAATGTCACATTTTGAATTTTAATCACTTAAGAACAAACCCCATATTTTTCCTAGGTCTATTTAGTGAGATATTAAATTTTAAAGCTCTAGGGTAATTTTAAAATTAAAAATGTATTTTCTAGCATTTTCACTAAAATAATTATAATAAATCATAGAAAAATCAGAAAATTGTAAAATTTGATTCTCTGATTTCCTTGATATCAGAGAGATTTTTGAAAAGTATAAAATTCATTTTTCAACATTTATTTTATTTTTAAATTAATTAACACTCCAAAACTTAAAATAATTATAATAAAAATAATATAATTCAAAAAATCACCAAAATTGGTCCAAGTGGTCCTCTAGTCATTAGGAATGTCCCCTAATTTTTTTAAGGACAGAAACTTTCCCTTGGTCATGTTATTAAATTTTCCTTGGAAATCTCAATTTTCTACCAAAAATAATTATATAAATAAATTAAATACAGAAAAATCACATTTTCTCCTCTCATGTCTTTATTGACATATGAGTGAAGTCAAATAAAAATTTCAAGTTCATTTAAGTTCAATTTAGTGAGTTATGAAATTATTGAGCTTGAAGGGCAAAATGGTAATTAAAAATCTTAACCCTTAATTAAAACTTTAGGTTTAATAAAAATTAACAAGTAAAATATTTGATCCTAATCTGATTGGGATGATTGAAATTTAAATAATTAAAGGGTAGAAACCCATTAAGTAATTTAAAATAATTAAACCCTAATTAAATAATTGATTAAATTTGGAAGAATAATAAAATTGGAATTATTAAAATAGGGATATTATTAGGAAATGATTTATTCTTTAATTTAAAAATCCCTAAATTAATTATCTCATTAATATTCAATTCTTAATTAAAATGATAACTCAAATTCAAAACATTAAAAGACTTAATCATTAAACTAAAATTAAATAATTAAACTCTTTTAAAATTTCAATTAAAATTAAATAAATAAAATTAAATTAAAATTAAATTAATTTAAGTAAATTAAATTAAAATTAAATTAAATCAAGTAAATTAAATTCAAATTAAATTAAATTAAATTAGAGATTAAATTAAATTAAATTAATTAAACAAATTAAATTAAATTAAATTAAATTAAATTAAATTAAATTAAATTAAATTAAATTAAATTAAATTAAATTAAATTAAATTAAATCAAATTAAATTAAAATTAAATCAAATCAAATTAATTTAATTTAACATCAAATCAAACTAAATTGAATTAAATTAAATTAAATTAAATTAAATAAATAAAATCAAATTAAATAAATTAAATTAAATTGAATTAAATTAAATTAAAGATTAAACTAAATTAAATTAAATTAAGTTGAATTAAATATGACATCACCTAAGGCATGAAGGAAATTAAATATGAAACAACTTGAACACTATTCCAAATTTAAACCCATTAATTGAAGTTAAACTAAATCACAAACCATTTGAACATCTATTTACCCTCAAAAGCTTTAGTTATCATAACTCCTAAACAGAATATTAAATGAAGTGTTACTTCACACTATAGGATATTCAAATGTCACTAGTTCATCGAGCAAGATAACAAAACTTAAAATTCTTGGACGATTAATTCATTTGTGTAATTGAATTCATTTGGACTTAAAACAATCCTAGAAATACTGAAAAGATGTTTAAGATTCTTCTTAAACACTTTCTCAATATGATAGGATGTTTATAAGAACAATTGAATTTAATTGTTCTTTGATGAAGAAAATCGTCTTCAAACCAAAACACAAGGAACCTAGACGTCATAGGAAATGACTAGCTATAGTATTAGGAATTTGGTAGAAAACCATAACCCTTACCTTAGCTTCACCTAGGAATTTGCTTAAATATTCTAATTGTGTTTTAAGTGCATCTTGGGATGACGGGAAGACCCTCCAGGTACGCTTTTATTTTATTGCAATTTACATTATTGCAATTTCATTAATCGCATTGTACTTACTTTTCTTGCATGATAAACAACTGTTGCATGAAAACCCACACCTTTAGGATAGTCCCTAAAACTGAAACCAAAACTAAGTTAAAAGTTATTGCAAGATAAAATTCACTACCACAACATTTCAAAATATAAAACAACTCAAAATTTAATAACAAACAGAACACAAAACTACAATTACAATTAAATTAAAACGTCCTGTTGGATGATCGGGAATACCTCGGATGATGTAACCTACGTGTTGCTAACGGGATTTCCCACGGTCTAAATGAAAGTGTGGAACTCATTCAGTTGAGTTTAGCAAATTCATCTGGACGAAGTGAATCCGATAAAAATAATGATGCCGGAAGGATGGAACCGTGGGATCTTAACCGGTGTCGTTATAATCAACTTTAAGATTTGTTTTAATTAAAACACAAAAACACTTAGAAATTAAGATTTTCTCTAAACCAAAACACTTTTCTCATCCCCTGATTTATGATTTCTAAAACTAAACCTCTCGCAACAACAAGAAGCTTGGAGCATGGTGGGCGGCACGGCTATCGTCACCAAGCAAAACACGGGTCTACTTCAAGCAAAGCTTTCTTAAAATTAAATAACCGAAGCCATAGGACTTCGAGGTAGTTTGCCTAGTGCAACATAAATCCTCAACTCTTCGTTAGGCATTTGCATTGCAAATTAAGCCCTAACAGGTCTTAGGATTCCGAGGTAGTCGTCGATACGACATAAACCCTCACATCTCCAGAAGTCTGTTTGTATGATTCTATCATATAAATATAAGCCCTAATTAATTAAAATTGGCAAGATCGAAATGTTAAATAACATTAGGACTTTTCCTAAATCCAAGCCAAACAATAGGATAGTCGGGAAATTACCGAAGTTCACTTCGAATCTGTGATTTCTCCTACCTTTCTTCCTTTGAATTCTCAAAATAAAATGTTCCAAACTTGATCCATTCCCTATTGAAATTCCAGAATTCAATCCTTTGAAAACTTAAACTTTGAAATCCTTGAGAGCAGAATTATTGATTATTATCGAGAGTTTTCTTAGGTGATTCCCGTCACTTAAGATGTAATTAACTATAGGGGCTTGCCCTTATAGGGAATTTTAAAGAACCAGAGTAATATAAACCTCGTTTAATGCTTTCATATTAAGCGGGGAATTTGTCGGCTTATAAAATTGGCTCGCGGACCAAACGGATGTCACAAATCTTCTAGTTTATTTAATCGAGCCCCACCATCAAACGAGTGTGTCTATCCTTAGGGATAGATACACGGTTTGTGGTGTGGTGTTCGTTTATATAAACTATTTGGGATGTGAGATCGGTTTCATCTCATATTTTAAAATCTTCAAATTTAAAATTATTTTCAAAATCAAATACTACTTTTCAAATTAATTATTTAAACTAAATTAAAAATTCGCCGACAACTTCTGTTAGGAGACCCCTTTTCAAAATAAAACACATAACCTAAAAATATGCCGACACCGGCTGGTGTGAAGTCTGAGTCAATCTCTATCACTGCTCCATCCCTCACCCTCTTTTCACCAAGTGCTAGACTCACGCCATTTCTAAAATTTAGAACCAACCGCCTGTTCGACATTTCCCTGCAAAAAAAAACAAGGAAAAGATCAGGGGCTGTACTAAGAACAAGAACAATAAGAAAAACACTTAAAAAATCTTATTCACTTCTTTTAAATTTAAAGAAAGTAGGAAAATATGAGAAAATATCAAGAATGAATGGATTTAAAAGGAAAGATTGACATTTTATTATTACGATTTCCCATTGTTTCTTTTTAACATTTTCGTTGATGAGATTTTTGTTTTATCATCCATTTTATTTTGTTTTGGGTTCGAACCCAATCACAAAGTGATTACTTCACCCATTTTTCTAGGGATAAGATTCTACTTTAGAGGCCACCCTTCTAAACATCAGGTTATGTAATACTTTTTTAAATACCATCCATTGATTGGAAGCATGGGTCGTTCTCCACGGAAATTCACCGGTTGGTAGGAACCTCCGAGTAGATCGTCTCGACCACAAATGGTCCCTCCCAGGTTGGTTCAAACTTACCTCCTTTCTTGCGGTGTGCAAGGATAGGTCTTTTGAGAATAAGAAATAAGTCACCGACTTTGAAAGTTCTTGGGTGGATCAGTTTATCATGGGCCTGGAACATCTTGGATTGATACAATTGCAAATTCTGCTGCCGACAAGTCTTTTCCCTTCCAAGCTTTCCAATTCTTCTAGTCGTAGTCTGACATTTTCTTCTGTAGTGATCTTTTCTGCAACTGCAATTCGGAGTGACGGAAGCTGAACTTCCAGGGGCAAGATGGCCTCAGACCCGTACACTAAAGCGTAATGCGTAGACTGGGTAGGAGTCCTAAAAGTCTTCATGTAGGCCCAAAAGGCTTCTAACAACTTCTCGTGTCAATTTCTCTTGTTGTCGTAAAAAATTTTCTTTAAAATTTGAACGAAAGTTTTATTAAAAGGCTCGTCCAAGCCTTTTCCTCTTGGGTAGTAGATAGTTGAGTATCGCAAATCGATTTCGTGTCTTTTGACAAAATTGTTGATCTTTGTACTTTTGAATGCAGACCCATTATCCGAAATGATCTCGTGCGGTACCCCAAAATGGTAGACTACTTGGTTCTTGAAAAACTATAACACGTGGTGTGCCTTCACTTCTCTGAGTGGTATAGCTTCTGCCCATTAGAAAAGTAGTCTGTAGCTGTAAGAATGAATCGATGTCCTCTTGAAGAAGACGGTTCTATAGGACCCACTATATCTATGCCCCAACAATCAAATGGCCACGACGCAATTGTTGAATGTAGCACATTTGCAGGTTGGTGTAGAACCACTTCGTGCACTTGGCACTGGTGACAGCTTTTGGCAACTTTCATACAGTCGGTCATCATTGAGGGCCAGTAATACCCTAGTCTTTTAATCTTCATTTTCATGTTTGGACCTGATTGATGAGCGCCACAAAGTCCTGAATGCACTTCTTTGACAATTTCACGAGCCTCGGACCCGCTCATGCACCTTAGCCACATCTGGTCAAAAGACCTTCTGTATAATGTATTGTTTATTAATGCGTAAGATAGAGTTCTTTTCTTGATTTGATGGGCTAACTACGTATCGTCAGGCAGGTTTCCTGTCTGCAAGTAGTCTATTAATGGCTGCCACCAATCTTCTGTATTTTTTGTTATTTCTGCAACTGATTCTTCTGCTTTTTTTAATTTGTGTACTGTATCCATGTCGAGTTGTGATAGGACTTGTCGTCCCTGAACTGACATTTCAACTGACTCATCCTGTAAGCAAGAAAATTCCTTTGCAAGACTGGCTAATGCATCTGCGAGAGCATTTTCTCTTCTGGGAATCTTTTAGATTGTTACGTTTAGAATTTGTTCCAACAATTTCATGGCATACTGAAAGTACTGCTCGAGCCTTGACTTTAAAATTTTGTACTGTCCGGCGACCTGTTGAATGATCAACTGAGAATCTCTGTAGTTGTTGATGTTCGTTATTCCCATCTGAATGGTTAATTCCAGTCCTGTTATGAGGGCTTCGTATTCAACTTCGTTGTTTGTACAAGGTTCCGTTAAGTGGTAGGAGTATCTTAACATCCCCCGCTCCGGTGTTATAAAGATTAGTCCGATTCCTGCCTTACCGGGCACTATCGTTTGCAATTCTTTGTTCTTCTGTGCTGAGGACGCACCGTCGAAGTATAGTTCCCAACGTCGATCATCAGGGTCTTCTAGGCTCATTATCTGCTCGTCAGGCAAATCATCATCGAGAGGCGAATCCGCCGGCAAAGGGTGTGCTGCGAGGAAGTCTGCTAGGACTTGTGCCTTTACGGTGCGAAGAGGAACGGAAGTTATGTCGAATTACAATAGTATCATCGACCACCTGGCAAGTCTACCAGAAAGCGTCGGTCGAGTCATCAAGTGTTGCAACAGATTAACTCTCGAAGTAAGGTTAACCTTATGAGAAAGCATGTAATGCCTGAGCTTTTGAGAGGCAAAGATTAGGGCCAAACAATGCTTCTCAATCGGAGGATACTTTACTTCCGTCGATATTAGATGACGGCTTAGGTAGTAGAGAGCATTTTCTTTTCCCTCATCATTGACCTGGGCTAGCAAGGCTACGAGAGAATCATCTAAAGCCGTGGTATAAAGTATCAATGGTCTACCTGAGACTGGGGCTGCTAAGCTAGGAAGTGTCATTAAATATTGCTTAACGTCCTTAAAAGCCCGCTGGCTTTTCTCATCCCAAACGAATTTGGCGTCCTTTTTAACCAATGCCGAGAAGGGCTGACACCTACCTGACAAGTTCGAGATAAAGCGTCGAAGATATGCCAACTTCCCTTGAAAGGATCGTAGTTGTTTCAAAGTTTTAGGAGGAGGCATTTCTAAAATTGCTTTAATCTTCTCCAGATCGATTTCAATCCCGCAATGTTGGACAACAAATCCTAAGAATTTCTCGGAGGCGACGCCGGAGGTGCATTTTAAGGAATTCATCTTAAGGTTAAATTGTCTTAGACCCTTGAAAATAATTCTCAAATCATACAGGTGATCTTCTTTCAGTTTACTGTTGATGACCACATCATCCACGTAGCACTCGACTTGGTTGTGAATGAGATCATCAAAAATCTTCGTCATCGCTCTTTGGTATGTTGCTCCTGCGTTCTTTAGTCCGAATGGCATTACTGTGTAGCAATACACTCCGATCGGCGTTCGGAATGCCGTGAGCTTTTCTTCTTCTGGTGCCATCTTTATCTGGTTGTATCCCAACGATCCATCCATAAATGAGATGATTTCATGCGTCAAAGTGATGTCGATCATCAGTTCAGGGATTGGTAGTGGAAATTCATCCTTTGGACATACTTTATTCAAATCTCTGAAATCCACGCAGATTCTGATATGACCATTGTTCTTTCTGATTGGTACCATGTTGGCTAACCAAGTTGGGTATTGTTCTTCATGGACAAATTTAGCATCAATTAGCTTCTTAACTTCGGCTGTTACTTGTTGCTCAATTTCTAGACGCATTCTTCTGGGAGTTTGTCTGACTAGAACAGAAGTAGGAACCACTCCTAGCCTGTGAACTGCGACTTTTGGAGGTAATCCTGGCATTTTGTCATAACTCCAAGCAAAAAAGTACTTGAATTCCATTAATAGCTTGATTATATCTTCGGAGTCTTCTTTATTGAGTAAGGAGCTAACAAATGTAGGCCTAGGCTCTTCGCTAGTACATAAGTTAACTTCCGTTAACTCGTCTATTGTAGCTTTGATTTCTTCTTCGAATTATGGTGGAGCATCTCCGATTGGTAGATCTTTGAGGTCTTTTGAATCTTCCTAGCAGTCTTTATTAGGTTCGCAAGTGACAACCAAGCAAAATCCTATATCATCAAATGATTCTACTGTGCCGAATCCAATACCATGTTTTGAATTGGGAGGCTGACCGACATTATTCTATAATTTTTCAAGCATGTTGCAATCGGCCTTTTGTCCATCGTCGAGGTAAGACACCGCGTTGAATTAAATTTTGAACACGGGGAGAGTACCACTCAAAAGGTAGTTCCATTAATTCAGATGAAGTAACATCTTCAAATTGTACATCACTTTCAGTTTTGGAAGAAGAAGCACCACGGTAGAACTTGATTGGTTTAATATTGTCACCATGTACTTCCTTGACCACCATACCCTCGTTCTTATTAGAATGGATTGGGGTCAGGGTCATAGTTTGCACATAGTGGTTAATCTTCTCGTACATTGATTTATATTCTTCATTCTTTTCATCTTCGAGAGAAATCTTGAATTGTGGTTCCTTCTGATTTATTGTCGCTACTTCTTTCTCAATTTCTTCTTATTCTTCGGAACTGTTCTCCCAATCAACATCGAGGAACGGTTTCTTCCGTCCAACTGTTCCAACGTTTCTTCCACATCCTCGTCCCCAACCTCAACCTCGGGTGCCAGTTCTGGAGAAACGTTCACTATCTCGCCGTAAGGGAGTGGTGAGTAACTGTTGGACTAGAACTTCAGGTTCTTCATCGTCTCAAATTTCTTTTGCTTCATTTGGTATGGTATTTCTGGAAAAGATTGTTTCTTTGGAGACACATAGTAGGCCGAATCTTCATGAATTCCAATTTCATGCATGGAGAACGGTTGCAAATCATCTTTGATGCACTGTTCCCCTCCTTCGTAATACTTTATGCACTAATATAGAGACGACGGTACCATCCGGTTTTCATGGATCCATGGCCGACCCAGTAGAGCGTTGAACGATGTATCAGAATCAATTATGTGGAATTTTGCGGTTGTCTTTGCTAATTCACCGGTCTTCATTAGTAGTGTTATCGATCCAAGAGCTCTTTCTCCTTTTTGATTGAAGCCTCTTAATAACATCTTGTCTGCTTCAAGCTCGCGAGCATCAATTTTAGAATATGCTAGCTTCCGAAGATTCATTATGTTGATTGATGCTCTCGGATCAACCAACACTCTGGAGAGCGTAAACTTTCCAATAATGACTGAAATGTATAACGGTCGGTTGTGATCAGCTGTTCCCAGTAATAGATCACTATCCGTGAAGGTAACACCTCGTTGTTCTTTTAACGAGCAAACCTCGTCGAAGAAATCACTGGCCATTTGAGCTAAACAAATCTCTGGATCAAGTAAAGCCTTGATCAGAGCCTCCCTCATCTCCTTTGACAGGATCAGAGCGTCGTATATGCGTAGTTTGGCTAGTAGCTTTCTAAGATGGGCTAGCACGTTGTAGTCCACTTTATTACCATGTTCCTCGATTTCTTCCCGAATGGGCAGTTCCTCTGCTAGGGTTGACTCTTCTTGAGCAACCACCTGCTTTCCTTGATCCTTTGAACCCATTCTCAGAGGTATAACTTTTCCGCTTCTTAAATTAACTTCAGTAATCTCTTCTGAATCTGGTGTTGGATCTGCTGGTGTCTCCTTTTGAATCGAGACGGCTGGCTCTTCTGGAGTTGCTTCGAGATCTGATAGTTCTAATTCTATCGTGATCGGATCTCCTCGGAATTCGCAAATGGACTCGTTGCGTGTCGAGCTTTCGTAGCCTCCTTTGTGAACATCTTCTTCATCGTGGTCATCGAGGTTGTGTATGATTTGAGAATCATTATTTGTATTGAAATCGAGATCCGGATTAAGCCGGTTGTCGCTAGTTACGTAATCATTAGAAACAGTCAAAATGTAGCCAATTCCATAACCCTTATCATTATAAGATCCCGCCTGGGCGAGCAGATAATCGTACAGAGTCAGAGGTTTGAGGGATTTCTCCCCCGAATTGGAAACAACCATCCTAGCATAAGCAGACCCTAGTCTAACCCTTGGAGTCTCAGTCTTCCTCTCTTCTACGATCTTCTCTTTCTTCTGGGGTGGTTCTTCGATTGCAAGCGATAGTGCCGGCTCGGCAAGTTTCAAACTCTGAGTCGTAGCGCACCGAAACGGTCTGGATATGATCCAAAATTTTCTTCGATGATTTTTCCAGACAATACTCCATCCATCATCAGTAGTGTACGGGTCTATCGAAACAATGGGATCTGTTGAAATAACATTGACAGAACCTCCTTTCTGGGGTTCCTTCATGTATTCCTTTGGGATCGTTATGTTCCCTTTTCGGAGATTGTTATCAAGTCAGCTCTTGAAAGTGATGAAATCCTCTATCTTGTGCCCGAGCATCTGGTGGTAAGGGTAATAGTTTGGATGATCTTTCTTATTGACTTCCTCCGGCCTCTTGGGCTCTGGTAGCTGAAAATCTGGTGTCTTCATTAAACAGCGAAACATCTTCGCTACTGCTTTAGTTTTGAATGGATATTCTCTATTTAGAAGTTCTCTTAAGGTACGAGATGAACGAGTCAATTGTTCATAATGTTGAGGCGACTGATAGCTCGGACGAGGTTGCTGATAGCCCTGCTGAGGCTGTTGATAGATCTGTGGTGGTTGTTGGTAAGTCCATTGTGGTGGTTGATAACTGGGCTATGGTCGTTCTGGTGGTATCTGCATTGGTTGCTTGCCCTTATCTACTGCCGCAACGATTCTGGATTTCTTCTCAAATGTCTTCACAGTTTTCTGCTTATCGGACTTGTCTACAAAACTTAACTACTTTTCCTCTTCTTACATGCTCCCGGCCTTGCTAAGAAACTTCTCAAAAGTCTTGATTGTAAATCCTTTAAGGAGAAGTGCTATCGGGCCATGGATATTTTTAAATAGGATGCCGACTTCATGTTGCTCTTGTAGCAGTGGCTCACACTTCATGCTTAAGTTTCTCCATCGAAGTAAGTAATCCACTAAAGTCTCGTTCAGTTTCTGTTGCTCCACCACTAGATCACCGATAGTGATGTGGTGCTGAGCCCCGGCAAACCGCTTAACGAAGAGATTCTCTAGTTCTGAAAAGGTATTTACTAAAGCGTTCGGCAATTCTACGTACCAGTCGAAGGAAATCCCTGATAAACTGCTGACGAACTGTCGGAAGAGTAAAGTGTCACTCCCACCGGCATTGCAACAACTAGCACGAAAATATGCAACGTGCTGCCGAGGGTTTCTGGTACCATCAAAAGTCTTGAACAGAGGTGGTACGAAGCCTTTTGGGTATCATACCGCATCAAATTCTTCGGGGTAAGGTTTACCCGTCTGAATAGATGTTCCGTTCTTAGATTGTGCTAAGGCCTCTCGCACCTGCTGTTCTACCATGTTTCGATGTCCTTTTCTGGAATCATGCTTTGTGCAGGATCTTTCTTTGGTTGTTCGTCTCCGTTGATGGATGTGATCTCTTTTCCTCCATCCGCAATATGGATAATTTCTTGGGGTGTCTCTTTCTGATGCTGAACCTGACTATAGAGAGTGGCTAAAGCGGCAGCCATCTCTTCCATCCTCTTTACCATCTGGAAAATTGTATCATCCTTCTCTTGAAGTCGTGCTCTCATCACTTCCGGTTCATCTCTTTCTACGACTCTGCTGGAGCACCTTGTGAAGCTGATGATGCTCGTGTCTCAACCATGTTGATTTCAGCATACTCGTCATCTATAAATTCTGATGAATCAACTTCATCTTCTAGTTTTTCTTCTCTTTCTTTTGCTAACCGTCGGATGTCGGTCCTTAACTTATCCATGGCATCTTCTAGTGGCCTTTTCCGCACGGTCTCACAGTTGTCACGTGACGGTTGTTGAACTTCCTTTCTGGGAGTCCCCTTTATTGCAGTAGCACTTTCTTCTGATTCAAGTCTCCTAACGAGACTTTTCTTCTCAGGACATTGTTTTGGTCTTAGCTCGCCAGTAGTAGGTCGCCATACCATCCTTCTTACAGCCGGAAACCTAGGACCGGATGGTCTGTCGTCTATATGCTGGAAGATGGTATCCTCCCTAATTTGCAGACTCGATACAAGAATGGGTGTACTGGCTTTTATCTTCTTCTTTGGTTTCTCTGTGGCAGCAACAGGCTCTATTCGTGGTCCGAGGCGGGATTTAGCTAGCACACGTCCCATGCTTCTTAAGATTTCTGACACAGGGCATCTTTCTTTCTTTGCCAATCTTTCTATCACAGCTTGTAGTCAAGCAAATGGCGTAGTCTTATCCCTTTTCCTTTTTTAATTGTTGTAGCAAGCAGGTCGGGGTTATGCAGCAGCGATCCTTCGATCATCCTCTTCATCTGATGCGGCAGAGAGAGGGTGAAACCTGCTCTCTTCCAACAGAGGTGTATACTCAGGCAGTTCAGGGATGTCTTCCAGGAAAGCAATTTCAGCGGCTTTGGCCTTCTCAACCCGGGCTATGTTTGTGCTTTTATTCCTTCTTTGAGTTAGAGTTAGGGGTGCAACTCTTGAACTAGACCCAATTTCGAAAATAGACGGTATCGCAACAAAATCTGTACCCTCCACGGTGACGGGCTCATCACAGACTTGGATTTCCTTCCCCTTCAATTTGGCAGAAGTCGGGGTAGGTGCAGAGATGACTAGACCGGTGGGGGTAGAGACAATAGTCCTTCTATGAACAGTAGTACTCCTTTCAGCTGGAAACCTTTGCAGGGGAGGGAATTCTTGAGTCGATTTCAGGTTGAACTCAATCAGGGTTTCTCAGTTTTTGACGCTTTGTCCATTAGTGTGAAGAGAGTGACATCAGCGAACTTGATATCTATATTACCAAATCCTTGTCTGAAACAGATGATCCCATTGTCTGTCAGCTCATCCTTGTAGGCAGCCAAGTCCATTTTGTTGGTGAAGGAGAAGATTAACTTTAGAGCAGTCATTTTTTTGCAGGGCAGATTCCGAACGTCAGTCCCGAATTATATTTCCTTTCGTCGTAAAATTTAGGATGAAAAAGAAAGAGTCCAAAACATTTTCATTTATCTTAGTGTATTTGTGATTATTAAAAGAGATTGTTTATTAGAAGGTTGTTTGTTAGTGGGTTCATTTGTTAGAAACAAAACGATTAAAGGAAAAAGGTTATAGAAAAGGTAAAGGGCCCGATTTAGAATTGGAAAGGAAGAGAAAGTCTTATGCAAGGCTTCTCGACTCAAAGGACCGCTCCTAAACTAACACTTATTGGGGGTCCACACCAACTCAGAAAAGAGGTAAAAGGATCTCGAAACCTCTCCGTTTAGGGGTGTCTAAACAGTGGCTCCTAAATCCGAGGGGAGTTGGCTATACTCGTTCAAGACAGAAATGAACGAGGTATTCCAACTGAAGAATGGTAGTTTTCTCCACTAGGGAATTGGATACACTACCGATTTATGAAAGCAAAACGATCTGATAAAAATGGAGAGAGGAACTATCCCCAGCGGAGTCGCCAGAAATTGTACGACTTATTTTTGGGTTATGTGTTTTATTTTGAAAAGGGGGTTGCCTACAGAAGTCCTCGGCAAATTTTAAATTTTAAATTTAATTTAAATATATATATAATTTAGAAAGTAGCATTTGATTTTGAAAATAACTTTAAATTTGAAAGTTTTAAGATATAAAATCAAACCGATCTCACATCCCGAATAGTTTATATAAACGAGCACCGCACCACAAAACATATATTTATCACGAGGAATAGATACACTGCTTCATGATGGGGCTCGATTAAATAAACTAAAAGATTTGTGACATCTGTTTGGTCTGCGAACCAATTTTATAAGCCGACAAGTTCCCCTACTTAATATAGAGGAATTAAGCAGGGTTTATATTACCTGGGTTCTTAAAGTTCCTTATAAGGGCAAGCCCCTATAGTTAATTACATCTTAAATGACAGGAATCATTTAAGAAAACTCTCGATAATGATCAATAGTTTTGCTCTCAAGAATTTCAAAGTTTAAGGTTTTCAAAGAATTGAATTTTGGAATTTCAATAGGGAATGGATCAAATTTAGGACAATTTATTTTGGGAATTCAAGGGAAGAGAAGTAGGAGAAGTTGAGGATACAAGAAGAATTTTGGCAACTTCCAAACTATCCAATTATTTGGCTTCGAGTCTAAGAAAATTATTTAATGTTGCAATCCTGCCAATTTTAATTAATTAGGACTTATGTTTGTATGATATAATCACACAAATAACCTCAAAGATGTGAGGGTTTAAGTCGTATCAAACGACTACCTCGAAGTCCTAAGACCGGTTAGGGCTTAATTTGCATAACATGATTACACAAATGCCTAACGAAAAGTTGAGGATTTATGTTGCACTAAGCAAACTACCTCGAAATCCTATGGCTTTGTTTTTTTAAAACTAAGAAAGGTTTCTGTGAAGTAGATTCAAGTTTTGCCGATGACGATGGCCGTCGTCGCCCACCATGCTCCAAGCTCCTTGTTGTTGCGGAGGTTTAGTTTTAGAAGGTGAAAATCAGGGGATGAGAAAAGTGTCTTGGATTAGAGAAAAACTTAAAATCCAAGTGTTTTTAATGTTTTAATTAGAACAAATCTTAAAGTTGATTATAACAACACTGGTTAGGATCCCACGGTTCCATCATTCTGACATCGTTATTTTTATCGGATTCACTTAGTCCAGATGAATTTGCTAAACTCAACTGAATGAGTTCCACACTTTCATTTAGACCGTGGGAAATCCCGTTAGTAACACATAGGTTACATCATCCGAGGTATTCCCGATCGTCCAATGAGATATTTTAATTTATTTGTAATTGCAGTTTTGTTGTTTTGTTTGTGATTAAATTTCGAGTTGTTTTATATTTTAGAATGTTGTGGCGGTGAATTTTATCTTGTGATGACTTTTAATTTAGTTTTGGTTTTAGTTTTGTGGCTATCCTATAGGTTTTGGTATTCATGCAATAGTTGTTTTACCATGCAAGAAAATTAAAATGCAGCACATGTACGTAAATTGCAACAATCTAAAAGCGTACCTGGAGGGTCTTCCCGTCATCTCAAGCTACACTTAAAACGCATGTTAGAGCATTTAGACATATTTTTGCAACAAATAGCTAGGTAAAGCTAAGGGAAAGGGTTTTGGTTGTCTACCAGAATCCTAATCCTATTGCTAGTCATTTCCTATGACGTCTAGGTTGTTGGTTTGGTTTAAGGATAATTTTCTTCACCAAAGAACAATTAAGTTCAATTATTCTTCTAAAACACCCCATCGTATCGAGGAAGTGTTTAAGACGAATCTTAAACATCTTTTCAATACTTCTGGGATTATTTTGAGTTCAAATTAATTTTATTGTATTGGTGAATTAATCATCAAAGGATTTTAATTTTGTTTTGTTTCTAGCTCAGTCAACTTAGGACATTTGAATATCTTATGTGTGAAGTGACACTTCACTTGACGCTTCATTTAAGAGTTATAATAATAAAAGCCTTTTAAGGGCAAAGTAATAAATATTTTAATGATTTAATTTGATTTGATTTAATTATAAAAATTAATTAATGATTATTAAGTTTGGAATAAGGTTCGAAGATTTAATTTAAATCTTTACACTTTAAGTGATATTTTATTTCAGATTAACATTTTATGTTTTAGATTTACTTATATTGAAAAAGGTGTTGAAATTTTTCATATGTTTTGATTTAACTCTTAATGTTTTTATTTAGGTTTGTTTTTAAGTGATGTTAATTTAATTTAATTTCATTTAATTTAATTTAATTTAATTTTAATTTTAATTTATTTTAATTTTAATTTAATTTTAATTTAATTTAATTTAATTTTAATTTAATTTTAATTTTAATTTAAATTTAATTTTTAATTTTAATTTAATTTTAATTTAATTTAATTTTAGTTTCAATATTATAAATTTAATTTAATTTAATTGTTTAGGTGTTAATTTAATTTAATTTATACTTCGACGTGACTTAATTTAATTTAATTTAATTTAACTCCAAGATTTTAAATTTGATTTTAATCATTGGACCATTTAAAATTTTAAGCTTTAATTCATTTTAAGGTTATCTTCTTTTAATTTTTAATTAATTTATTTTGGATTATTATTTTAATTTTTAATTAAGAACTAAATATTATTGAAGTGATTTATTTAAGGATTTTTAAATTAAAGAATAAATATCCTCTCAATAATATCCCTATTTTAATAATCCAATTTTTAAATATATTATTTCCAAAATTTAAATTATTTAATTAATTAGAGTTTCATTTTGATATTTTCAAAGTGTTTAATGGGTTTCTACCCTTTTAACTTCCCTAAGTTTCAATCATCCAAGAGAAAATTAAAATCAAATATTTTACCCTCCATTTTGATTAAACCTAAAGTTTTAATTAAGGGTTAAAATTCTTTAATTACCTTTATGCCCTTTTGGGCTTATTTATTTCATAACTCACTAAATTGAGCTCAAATGAATTTGAAATTTTTATGTCACCTCACATACATGTCAATTAAGACATTAGAGGAAAAAATGTGATTTTTCTGACTTTAATTTATTTATATAATTATTTTTAGTAGAAAATATGAGTTTTCAAAGAAAATTCAACAACATGACCAAGGTAAAGTTTCTGTTCTTAAGAAAATTATGGGATGTTTCTAATGACCAGAAAACCTCTTGGACCAATTTTCATGATTTTTTGAATTATATTTTATTTATAATAATTATTTTGAGTTTTAGAATATTAATTAATTTTAAAATAAAATAAAAATTGAAAAATAGATTTTATATTTTTCTTAAATTTATCTGACCTCAAGGAGTTCAAAGAAATAAAGTTTATAATTTTCTAATTTTTTTTGATTTATTAGAATTATTTTAGTGAAAAAGGTTGAAAATTCATTTTTTAATATTAAAAATTACATTAAGCCTTTAAAATTCAATATCTTATCCTAGGGACTTAGGGAAAAATATTTGGTTTGTTCCTAATTGATTAGGAGTCAAAATGTGACATTTTTGTGATTTTTAATATTTTTCTCATTTTTATTATTTTTTAATTATTAAAATATTAAAATATTGTGAAAAATCAACTTTTTTTAGAAAATTATAATTTTAATTTTCCTGAACTACCCTGATATCAGAGAAGCTCCAAAACCATTGTTGTGAATTTTTAAAAGTATTTTTGGAGTTATGAATTTTTAAATTTCCATTTTTCTTATGAGGCTTAATCAATCCATTTGGTGGGGTTAATCAAGCCCAATTGATTTCAAAATTTAATGTAAGGTTCTTCTAACCCTAAAGAGCAATGGAGAATTATTTTCAAGTCAATTTGGTGTGTAGTTAACCTTAATTAATTAAAATTCAAATTTGGGATTTTAGGCCAATTAGGGTTATTATGAATGAATTAACTTAAAATATATTTTTCGTAGGGTCCCCTGGTCCTAAGAAACACCACCAAATTTTCTTGGAATTTATTTTACATCATGCTAATTATTGAAATTAGAATACCTAAAACAGTGACATGAACTTGAAAAATCAATAACTTTTCACAGAGATGGCCTCTGACCTTGAAAATTCAGGGAATGTTTCCAAGATCAGGGGCTTCAAAAGCCTTATGGTCTCATGCCATGGTGAATTGTCGATGCAAATGGAGAATCAAAACATTGGAAATAGTAAATAAATTATTAAAAAAAAATACTCATCCAATTAACTTGATTTCTTTTTCACATTATTCTCCTCTATTCACTGAACAAGAGTGTATTTTTATTTTATTTTTGTGATTTTCCAAGCAAAGATATGAATTTTTGAAATTCTGGTATTTAAATAAAACCAAAAAATCCTAATTTTCTATTTATCTGACTTGGCGCCGTGTCATCCTCGTCCGGATCGAAAGCCCACGCGGCGCTCCGTGACTCGGCGGCACCATCTGAGTCAGCGCTACGGGGGCCCGCCATTCACGTACCATTGTGTTGTCCGACTTGATCTCGACTGTCCGCTCGATACACGCGCGATCCAACCGCTCATGGTCATCGTCTCCAACTGGTGTGCACTCGTGACCGTCCACACTAAAACCTTAAGATCTCACTCGATTCTCCATGGATTTTTGCGTTCTTATACTCTATCGATTCGTCTTGAAGAGACTAACACATCTATATGGTTAAGGTGCATTGAAATCAACTCAAACTAAATGGAGAATCTCCAGGAGCTCGGGAGGAAGAGTGAGTTCATACCTTCACTCAGAGAAGTGAAGCTTCGATCTGAGGGTTGTGTCACCTTCGATTGAGTCCAAGCAAGCTCCAGATGAAGTCTCTTTCTCTGGGGAAATGCCTCGGTACAAAAGTGACCAAGGCCGATCACAAAGCTTGGAGGCCTGGAAGCAATGGGCCGGCCTCGGTGAGGGGGCTTTTGCTCGGAGAACTTCTCCTCTTGGTATGGTGAAGGTGTAGAGTCAATCAATTTGAAGATTGGCTCACTGTGGTGAAGTGTCCTGGTTTTGAGCTTGAATTTCAACTCCAAAATTAGACTCACAGAGAGGGCTTTAGGGCTGTATTTCAGTGGGGATCAAGTTCTCTATGTCTGGAGAGGGATCTAGAGTGATTTTGGCAGGGTTTTGGTAAGGTTTGGTTCAACACCTTTCTTGGCCGAGAGGAGGTGGTGCTTAAATAGAGGTGGCTGGAGAGCTCACCATGGGGGTTTAATGGCTTAGATCAACTGCTCAGGGCAAGGGAAGAACAACCATGGTGTTCAATTGGGCTGGGACAACTCAGCAAGGAGAAATTAAAAAATTAGCTCACATGGGTGCTCTCGGCCTGGTGGTTTCCGACGGAGGTGGTGGCTGGTCGGCCAGTGTCAAGTCACTGTTGTCATCAGGAGGGTCAGGGGTTGGCAATGGTGCAAGCAATGGAGATTGGCCATGTGTAGAAAGCTTCATTCAAAATGGAATGGGGAAGGGGCTCCTTTGGACTCAATTTGGTCATCCTGTGGGTTTGGGTTTGGTGCACCTTTCCAAGCTCTGATTTTGGCTGAGGGAGGTCAGGTGAGTCAACTAGATTAGTGGGAAGAAGTCACTATCCAAGCATGTTTAAGTTTAAACTTAATTTAGGGGAAGCATTAAAAGGTTTAATCACCTTTAAGAGAATCCTTATAGAGGCTCCTCCTCTTGACTTTTATGGGATGGTCACATGTCAAACTTCTCATGGCTTTACATGGGGCTTAAGGATGGCTTCATGGCTTCATTTGGGCTTGGGGATGGCTTAGTCAATTTCATTGGAATGGATTTTAGGAATTTTGGCATTTTGATGGGAATTTGGATAAAGCCTAATTTAGAATGATTCAATCATAGGTTTCAAACTTTAGGGAATGATTTTATCAAGTGGATGATGAGAAGGAATTGTCATGTGGGCTTTAGATGAATTTTTGGGCTTTTGGGTTTGGTAGAAGTGGGCTTTTTAAATGGCTTAAATGGGTGGGCCTTTATATTTCAGAATGGACTTTTGGATGAAGAATTTTTTGAAATACCATGCAAAATAAATGTTGGGTTTAGTTTAGGGATGTTTCATGAATGGTTTGGAATCAATTTGGTGTGATTTGGAGTAGAATTAGGTTGAATTTGGGTTTTTTTGGGATAGGGGCCAAGGTGGGCCAAATTGGGCTAACTTGGGCTGAGGTTAGGCTAAGGTTGAATTTGCTGTAAAATTAATGTTGAAAAATGTTTATGGGAGTGTTACAAAGAGTTTTAAACTTTGGTTGGGCTCTAATTTTGGGATTTGAGCCCATTTGGGTTAGGTTTGGGCATATGTCAATTTAAGGGATTTTGGTTTTGGGTTAGGTTTGGGTGGAGTTTAGGTTCAAATTTTGGGTAAATCAAGTTAGTGTTTTGTTTATGGGGATGTTAGGAAGGCTTTAGAAAAGATTTGGGGCCAAATGGAGTTGAATTGGGCTAGGTTTGGGTCATGGGTCAAAATTGGGCCTTATGCCCCAAATTGGAATTGGGCCCAAATGTCAATCAAATTGGACTTAGATTTGGTCTAAATTGATATTGGGGATATTGAATTGAAGTTTAGAATTTAATTTGACAAAAATTGAGGTCAATTGGGGTGGCTTGGTTTGACATTGGGTTCACTTGGGTTAAAAAAAATGGGTCAAATTGGGGTTTTCATAAAAGTGGAGTAAATTGGCAAAATTGGCCCATAGTGTAGTTAAACAAAATGAAATTGAGAATATTTGGGATTTTCATGAATTTTCTGAGAATTTTTAGAATTTTTTGGATTTTTGGGGGTAAAAGGGTATTTTGGTAATTTGGGGGGGGGGGTTTAGGGGTATTTTTAGAAATTTTGGTATTTTTGGCCAAAGATGGTTAATTTGAGTGGTGGGAAGTGTTTAGGATTAATTTTGAGGAATCTTGGGTAATTTAGGTAATTTTGCAAATTATGGGTCATTTCAAGGGTATTTGGTAGATTTGGTGGGTCCGGGGCCCCGGGGGTCAAAAACTAAAATTTTGAAAAAAAAGAAGATTGATCAAGTGTGAGTGAAATGGAATCATTTTGGTTGAGCCATGAAGCCATATTAAGCCCATATGAGCCATGAGAGGACTCATTTGAGGCATTCACTATGTTGTTCCTAACCCTCTTAGCGAAGGGCCTAGGGGTTAAGGACCATCCATGTGAATTACCTACATGAGTAAGGAAGTCGAGTTGGATGAGAGTCTGGTTTTAGGACTTGGAATGTGTGTGAGAGTGTAGTGTATTTTCTAGTCAACCCTCACCAGACCAGGCCATCCAGAGTATTCCTAAGGCCAAAAAGTCCTATAGGGAACTCATCCTTTAAACCTCCATATTTAATTTCAAACCTCTAGGTGATTAGGTGTCTACAATCAAGCTTGTTGGGTTTACAGGGAGTTAGGAAGTAGTTTTAATTTCTAAGTGGTGAGTTCCATTTCTAGTCCTCTAAGATTAGTCAAAGGAAAAGCCTAAGGCTAGATCCTAAGTACTAAAGAGAGAAGCAAAAGACCTCATCAAAAATGAGGTCAGCATCACATTGATTGGTCAAAAAAGTGTGTTTGATTGCTATAAAGAGTTTAGAAAATGAGTAGGGTGACTTTGAGTTAGTTTTGGGGGTCATTTTGGTTTATATTCAATATTTGGTCAATTTAGGGGAAAGTTAGCTAAGCTTGGGTTTAAGTTGGGCTAGCATGGAATTATAGCTCAATTGATGGTTCAAAATGGTTTATGGGGATGTCATGTAGGGTTCTCAACATAAATTGGGTGTTAATGTTGGGGTGAAGGCATTGAATTTGATGGATTTTGGACATGTGGTCAATTTAGGGTAAAATTGAGAATTTTGGATTTGGTTGGGCTTTGGTGAGGTTTGGGCTCAAATTGGGGAGAGATTGATAGTTCAATTTTGTTTAAGGGAATATAATGAAAAGTCTAAAATTCAAAATTAGGGGAAATTGGTTGACATTGGGTTTAATTTTGGGAGATTTTGTGATATGGTCAAAATTGGGGCTTTTTGGTTTGGGTTCAAATGTGGGTCAAATTGGGCTTGAATTTCATTTCAATTGGGATTATGGATATTGAATTAAAGTTTATAATTGTAATTGGGGAGAATTTAAGTGAGTTTGGTGGACACTGGGTGTGATTTGGGCCTTAAGGGGCAATTTGAGGCTTTTGGTCAAATTGGGCTAATTTGGCCAAATTGAGTCAATGTTGTGATTCAAAATTGAAATTGGGAATATTTTAAATTTTTGGGCTAGAAGGGGCATTTTAGTCATTTTGGATAATTTGGGGGTAATTTGGGAATTTTGGTAATTTTGAGGTGTTTTGTGTATTTTAAGTGTTGAGGAATATTTTGAGATGATTTTTGCAGGATTTTAGTAATTTTATTTGATTTTTAGAATTTTGGGCAAAATTAGAGTTTTAGGGGTAATTTTGTCATTTCGTGGAGTTTAGGTTCAAAAGGGTCAACAATTGGGATTTTTTGTAAAATTCGGGTTTAAACGCCTTGGAGAAAGGGGATTCTCCATTTGGATCCTCCATGCTACTACTAATCAAACCCTATCCTGAGGCTAAGAGCTTGGGGAAACCACCCACATGAGTTTCCAAAAGTGTAGGGGATGAAGTTTAAGGAAGTTTGGTTTAGGGTTGTGAGGTAGTGTGTGAGAGTGTAATGTGCAAGTGTGTGTGAGCCTCATTTAGACCATGCGGGCTAAATCCCAAGGCTTGACCTTCCTGTAGGGAACTCTTCTTGAGCTTCCTAATGCTTGGTTTCATCCTCCTAAGCATTTTAGAGGTTAAACTTTAAACATTTGAAAACTTCAAGTGGAGCAAATAAGTGTCTTAAATTTCTATTAGGGTAAGGGTTCCATTACCAGTCTTCTAAGATAGTCACTAGGAAATTCCTATGGCTAGACCCTAGGCTATTCTAAAGGAAGACTACACCTTAATGAAAGTGAGGTCAACAAATGGACCCCCAATAGGAGTGGTGTGTTGGGCAAGAATACCGTACGTATTGGTGTTGACCGACAAGATCAACAAAACTAACACAACAGTCTAAGTCAAAACTTAAGACAAAACTTAGAATTCAACGAGAAAGATTCTGCTAGGGATTATCTGGTGAAAACATTTGCACCCGGGAACTCTTGTTGAGGAATACAAGTGAATCACCCTCGAGCTGGAGCTATTTAAAGCTTCTAATATTCTGAAGGGAACCGATTCGATTTGATTTGAAATTAGAAATTAGATTTAGAATTAGGATTTGATTTATTTTCAGATTTGATTTATTTTCAGATTTGAATCTGATTTCAATTTTATGGAATATTAATTTTTATTTCGAGTTTGAATTTGATTTTGAATTTTATGAAATTTATGGAAATTTGTGTTTATCTATTCTCAAATTTGTGAAATTTTTTTACTTTGATTTGATTTTGAGAATTTTAATTTCGTGAGAGTCTTCGAGTTTATGTGATTGATGAGTGGAGAATCGTAATTTAGGTACCGACCCCGAAAATGAGAATCAAAATTTAGGTACTAAACTTGAAATATCGTGAATGTGGAAAATATCTCGGAAAGGAAGCAGAAAGTTAGGGAAATTTATGGAATCGGACGATGAAGCTCTGACCTAGAAATATCATCAAAGGTGGAAAATATCTTGGAAAAGAAGTGGAAATTTTGGGAAAGTTATGGAATCAGACGACTAAGCTCCAACCCAGAAATATCGTGGAAGGTAGAAAATATCTCGTAAAAAATATGAAATTTTAAGGAAATTAAGAGAATCAGACGACTGAGCTCTGACCCAAAATCGTGGAAGGTGGAAAATATCTCAGAAAGGATGTGGAAATATAGGGAAATTGAGGGAATCAGAAGACTGAGCTCCGACCTAGAAATCTGATGGAAGGAGGAAAATATCACAAAATGGATGTGAAAATTTAGAAAAATTGAGGGAATCAGATGACTCAGCTCCGACTCGAAAATATCATGGATGATGGAAAATATCTCAGAAAGGATGTGGAAATTAAGGGAAATTGAGGGAATCAGATGACTGATCATCAACTAAGAAATATCGTGGATGATGGAAAATATCTCGCAAATGATGTGGAAATTTAGGGAAATTGAGGGAACTAGATGACTAAGCTCCGACCCGAAAATATCATTGAAGGCGAAAAGTATCTCAAAAAGAATGTGAAAACTTAAGAAAACTGAGGGAATTAGACAACTGAGCTCTGACCTGAAATTATCGTGGAAGGTCGAAAATATCTCAGAAAGGATGCGGAAATTTAGGGAAATTGAGGGAATTAGAAGACTAAACTCCGACCCAAAAATATCGTGGAGTGTGGAAAACTTTTCGGAAAGATTGTTGAAATTTAAGGAAATTTATGGAATCAGATGACTGAGCTCCCACCTGGAAATATCGTGGAAGGTGAAAAAATATCTCGAAAGGGAAGTGAAATTCAGGGAAATTGAACGAAATCAAACTTTAGGTACTGATCTCGGGATTTCACGTGAAAAGATTTAGAGAAAATTTGATATTAACCTTTGAAGATCCGGTAAAGACTTGTAGCCATTGCGAGATTTGTAGAATTTGGTGATATTTTGAATTTGTGGAAAGTGACATTGTGTAAAGCGCCAAAATTCGTAGAGTGCTTTTGGAAATGTGAAATCTGAGAATGAGTACAAAGACTCAGAGTTTCGAGAAATAATTAGAATATAATTTTTTTTCAATTTATCAGTTTTGAATTTATTTTGTTTCATTTTATTTAATTTGTGGAAATAAACGCTTTTAGATTCAATTTTATTTTATTTCATTTTATTCTAATTTTTTTCGTTTGTTATCATTTTCTTTTTAATATTTTTCTTGTATAATTCCTTGATCATTTAATTTGGGACCAGTATGCGATATTGCGGCTTTTTGACCATTGTGCCAAAAAGAAACATATCTAAAAAACTCGATGAGCTGAAATATAAATCTTAACTAATTTTGCAAAAAGTAGTAGTACAACTGATCACATGCTGACAAGTATCTAAAAGTAAATCGAGTGTACATGTCTGAACAAAACCGACATATCACATGAGCTAGTACAGAAAAGTGGTTACAAGTGTCGTGAACTAGTGCAGGAGGTAAAAGAATTCTGTCGTCCTAGGCTACCCCTTGAACAGGCCAACCTACCAAGGCTAAGCTCTGGAACAAAAGTCCCCTTGCGAACACCTGGAGCTACTGACCCGACCCGCAATAACGCAGTAATATTCGCTTCCAAAAGATGGCCAAAAACTTGACCCAATTTATAAATAGCGGCTAGTGTATAAAATCAAAATGTTGTAAAATTTTAGAAAATATTTTGCACACTAGGGGTACTACGCAAGTATACGTATCGTTTCAAGTAATATAGGGTTTTCTTTTATAACCCCAATATCGATCCCACAGAGAAGCGAGGTAAGAAATCCTTTAGGCTAATTCCAGTCTATTTCTATAAGGCCTAAATTTGGAATGTCGATTAAAATGAGTTTTCTAATAACTAATCCTAAATTAAATTCTTAAATAAAAAGATAACTTATGAATAAATTGGTTTGGAGAAATTTGAGATATTAAAAATTACCTTTCTCTTGCAATTACATAGATAATGTGTAAGAAAGATATGCTTAGAATTAATGTAGTAATGCCAAATAGAAGCATTCCTATTCTTTACCCTTTGGTACATGCATGAAGAACATTGGCTAATCTATAGGTCGGTTCAGGATGTTTTATTAGTAGAATGGGTTAATCTAGGCTCACACTACTAGATGTCCAAGGGTGGCTATGGTCGGCCCTACTAGTGACCCGTTCCCTTTCTATAGATCAAATTATTAGAATTTAGTCTGTCACTTTAAAAACTAATCAATTCTGCACCCAGTAAACAATATCTCCTTATTTATTTGCACTTCACCTTGAATAACCTGCACAAGGCCTTCGACTACCCAAGGATTCATGTGATATATACTAGTTAAGAATTCATCTCCTTATAGGTCTCAGATTTCTTCAACAGGTTTTAACAATACAAGTGATCAATTTGTAAAGTAAATGAAGATTCGATATGAATATCATCACCATAATTTAATAAGAGAATATCTAAGAAAATCCTAATTCTTAAACATGCATCTATTTCATTACAAAATAAAAGTAAATGAAAATAATGACATAAGAAGTAAAAGAATTGATAGAATTGTGTAATAAATTAAGTGTCAACAAGAAACTTATTTCATTAGTATTCGATTATATTTCTACGACTATCTGTCACCTAGAAGCATCTAATAGATAATTCTATCATAAAAATGATTTTCCTACGCATGCCACTACTTCATATTAAAAGAAAGAGTAAAGGAAATCACTTACAAAACATGGATAATTCACGACAGAAAACTTGGTCTAAAACAAAGAAAATCCACTAGAAAATGTTTACAATAAATACAAAGAAATGAAGAACATAATACTTAGCTTTTTCCTCTGAAAGAAAGAAGAAATTCTCTCCACCAAAGTTTCCCACCGATCCATGCGCCGCTCGTACATCCCTTACATAAATTTCACAAAATCCCCCACCAATCTCTCCATAAGATACAGAAATCTACATCTTCATGACACTAAAATGACTAAAATGACTAAGGGGAAAGAGAGAGACTAAAGGTGCGATTTTCTCTGAAGGAGTGGACTCCTATTTATAGGCTCCAAGAGTTACCTTGAGGCACCTCTTCAAAATGTGTCCAAATTCAATGAATCTTCTAGAAGGTGTCTCTAGTGCCTAGGCGCCAGACTCCGTTGATGAAGTCTTCGCACCCCTTCACTTTGGGTTGCACCTCTTCGCGATTAAAACCGTTCCAATGTGTCTAGATACATTGTATCACATGTCTTATATATTAGGAATAACTTCCAGGCTTCTAGAAGGCCTAAAAACTACTTAACACCGTCAAAATAACTCTCAAAGTCGTCAAAAATCTGTCACATAACCATTTCTGGATGATTATGGCGCCTAAGCCTTGATTATGGCGCCTAGGCGCCGTTTTCTCGTCATCACTGGCGCCTAGGCGCCACCCTGTGCGCAGCTCCACCAGTTTGCTCTGTTTGGCTCCGTTTCAACTCCGTTTCGCCCCATTTCAGTTGCGTTGCATTCCTAACATCTTACCTACATAATATACATAAAAACAACCTTTCTCAAAAGTATAATTTCATCCAAAAACATGTGAGAAATATGAAAGATAGTAAGCATAGAAAGACATATTGATATGTGTTAAGTCAGAAGTTTCTTTCTTGCTCATTTTTGCTTAAAATTACATAGTTTTTGCTTCATTTTCTCTAAAATCATATTTTTTTACTTGAAAACAAAAATATGCATAATTATGCAATATACCTTCCTTTATAGTGTAATATCATTAAAAAAAATGCATAAAGTGAGCATGAAATGAACACTAAAAATAGGTACTTCTTTTTCATGGATCAGGTACTGCTATCGTAGTGTCAAGGGACGAAGGCTTTCCAAGTCTGGATCTGGCTCGTAGTAAAATGGTGCCTTATTCTCATCCATTCTTCTAAAAGTAACATATAATCTTTGTCTCATGACTCCTGGGATGCAATGCTTTGCAAGATCTACCCCATTTCCTTTTAGAACTAACATTGATCCGACTGGTAGAGGGATTTTGACAGAACCTCATAACTCTCCTAGCCACACAATTTGAATAGCCAAACAATATATTCCTTTCACTTATAAATGAGACTGTGAAGAAAGACCTCACAAAGTCATGGTGGTCAATGTGAGGAGGGATACATCCCTATTCTCATAGATGTTTATAATGCACTGTTGGAAATACAGTCTGCAGGCAGCACGTGCCACTCAACCATTCTCTTTATCATTTTCCTAATTTGTTGCGGCATCAGATCCACCTCATCATGCTGTAGAATCCCTGGGAGATGACTCTGTCAATCTTCTGAGAAGTTATAGCAACACCCACATTGAATGGTGATCCTGCCCTTTCCTCTCTTTCATTTTGTCGGCTCTGTGTATGTCCTTTCCTTTAGAAGCTCTGCTCTGCTCAAATCTTGGTGGCTAAAAATACAATTCATAATTTTCTCTTGATCATTCCTTGATATACATCTGTGTTAAGCTCGAGGCCTTCTAAAATATTGATGAATCTTCCTTGGATTTCCTCATAATGCTGGAATTCTTTCTTTCTAACTATTCTGAATTTGGCCATCACGTGGTATAGGACTCCTCATTGCAGTGACAGTAGAATGAACTATGGTACGTAAGGCTCTACAACAGGATTCTACCTACTCTTAAGTAGCATCGAGGTGGCTGTGCACTCCTAGCACTTGTTGTACTCCTACAACTGTAGAACATGACACTGCTAGCATTCTGAAAATGCCTCTATGAGTGAATGTCGTCTGAGTAGACTCGAGCTGCAAGTTGAGCACCTAGTAAAAATCTCTTCCATCAGATCCCATGCCTGTGCAAGTTCCTCAGTAATCTCTAGCTCTGTCTCTATGTGCGATGAGCTATCATTCGTTTTTTTCATCTCTGGCTCATAAAATTCATCTGTAATAGATGGTAGCTCGGCGGCTAACTCACGAGCCTATCTCTTCTCCATCGCAACCAAGAGGCGATGCTTGCGGCGATTTGCATTTCTTCTCTTTGTGTGCACTAACGATGCGTCTGGAAGCCTCTCAACGGTTGCGGTGACAAGATCACCTTCTGATGTAGTGATCATGGACGAAATCTGAGTGTGTCTGCCAGTAGGCAGGTGTGAGTCAACAAAACCTCCAGTGTCTCCTTGTCCCGATGTCTGTTCGGTCTCTCTACGACTAATTTTAATCACTAATTTCAAATTTGTAACCCCTCGTAGTCGACGTAAACTCGGAAGTAATCCAAGTCAAAGCTATTCACACTTCCAACAAGTGCTTTTTCTTCACGAAGCACAAGGTTTAAGCTATCTTCGAAAGTGAATACCAACTTGTGACCTGACACTTTCTACATTAGAAAAACAGGGGAAAATGTTAGTGGTTGGTATTTTGCATGAACAAGAACAATGACAAACTTATTATTTTTTATTTAGCGACTTTTGCAAATATTTTGATGACATTATCTTACTTAATGTAGTTTTACAAAATTAGAAACTTAATAAGCGTAATTTGTCTTGTGAAAAGATTTATTTTATTTCATTCAACGTTATTCTATTACAAAATTTGGACCCAGTCATAGACACTGGACAGACGGCTCATTTCGGAACAATTGTCCTCATTCAGAATTTCTTTACATTGCGTAATTCTTCTTTAGTTAACGTCCATTTATCGACAACATGGGTCTATCCCATTGAGAATCCAACAGCTGTACTACCGCTGGAGTAAACCTTCTCTACCACAAATGGTCCCTCCCATGCTGGTTCAAAATTTCCATCTATCTTGTGGTGTGCAAGAATAGGCCTTCTAAGAATAAGAACAAGGTCACTGACTTTGAACGACCTCAGGCGGACCAATTTATCATGGGCTCGAATCATCTTTGCTTGATAAAGTTCTAATTTCTGTTGTGTGAGCAATATTTTTCCTTCAAGGCTTTCTAACTCTATAATTCGAAGTTTGTCCTTCTCTTCTTTTATTATCTGATTAATGATGGCGATTCTGAGCGATGGTGTTGAACCTTTAACGGGAGCACTGCCTCGGACCCATAGACAAGTGCGTAAGGTGGAGACTGTGTCGGTGTTCCGACTATCATCCTATAATCCCACAAAGCCTCCAGTAACTTCCCGTTCCATCCTCTTTTGTTATCATCGGGTGTTTTCTTTAAAATATGCACAAGTGTCTTCTTGATGGCTTATGCCAAGCCATTTTCTTTCGGGTAGTAGATTGTAGAATATCGCCAGTCGATCCCGTACCTTCTGATGAAGTTTTTGATCTTGGTGCTCTTGAAGGCAGACCCACTATCTGAAATGATTCTGTGCCGTACACCGAAGAGGTAGACGATCTGATTCTTGAAGAACTATAGCACCTGTGGCACTGTAACTTCTTATAATGAAACAATCCCTTCAGGGTCTATCTGTCCTACAATGTTCATGCCCTAACATGCGAATGGCCATGAGGCAACCATGGGGTGTAGAACATTCAGAGGTTTGTGCAAGATCACTCCATGCCATTGACATTGATGACATTTCTTAGATGCATCCATGCAATCTGTCATCATTGCCGACCAATAGTATCTAAGTCTCTTGATTTTTATTTTCATTTTCGAGCCTGACTGGTGAGCTCCACACAATCCGACATGTACTTCATTGATGATTTTCTGCACTTCTGCCCTGTTGAGACATCTGAGCCACATTTGGTCAAATGATCTTTTGTATAAAATGTTATCAATTAAGGTATATGACAAAGCCCTCTTCTGAATCTGATGTGCTGTTGACTTGTGTTCTGGTAACCTTTCTATTTGTAAATATTTTGTTAACGGTTTATGCTAATCTTCTTTATCATCTGACACTGTAGCTGCCATCTCTTCCTTTCAGAGCTTATGTAAATTGTCGGGGTCAATTTTCCATAAAACCTGATGTCCTTGTATTGTAATGTCTATGGAGTCTTCTTGTGGACACGCAATTTCTTTAGCAAGCTTTACTAAATCATTCGCATGAGCATTGTCTGCTCGAAGAATCCTATAGATCATCACACTTGTAAAATGCTCTAGCAATTTCATCATATTTTAGTGGTATTCTTCTAATCTCAGTTTCAGAATCTTATACTGTCCTGCAACTTGTTGAATGATAAGTTGTGAGTCGCCATATATGGCGATGTATGTAATGTTCATTAATATTACCAATTCCAGGCCGGTGATTAGAGCTTCTAATTTTTCCTCGTTGTTGGTGCACGCCTCTTTCATATGGTAGGAGAATCTTAATATTCCCTGATCCGGTGTCACGAAGATTAAACTAATTCCTGCTTTGCTTGATATCATTGTCTGCTATCCTTTATATCTTCTGACAGATGAAGCTCCATCGAAGTACATCTCCAACGTTTGGCACTGGGCTGTTCCACTTGTAGTATCTGTTCGTCTAGTAGTTTATCATTAGGGGGGTCACAACTAGCAGTGGGAGCGCAGTAATAAAGTCTGCAAGAATTTTCCCTTTGATAATTCGAAGGGGTACAAAAGTTATATCAAATTGTAGTAAAATCATTGACCACCTTGCTATACATTTGGAAAGTGTTGGTTGGGTCATCAAATATTGCAATAGATTAAATTTTGAAATCAAGTTGACCTTATGAGACAACATATAATGCCTAAGCATATGAGCGGCTGATGCGATGCAACTTTATATATGCTTTAAAATACAAGAATTTAATACCACTTTTTGGAATATTTAATTTCCAGCAAATGGCTTCAAAAACTTGACGCGCGAGGTTTTCTTTTGTAATTTTATTTTTAGATTTTATTATGATAAAAGTCGCACTTTTAAACGCAAGTATATGTATTGTTCAAGTAATACAGGGTTCTAGTGGAGTCCTGGTTATCGATCCCACAGGTATAGAGAATTTTATAAAAAAGTAAGAAATATAAGTAATATTTTGAAATTTTCAAATGCAATTTATGTATACCTTTTTTTAATATATATATTCAAATTTAATTAACTAATAATTTTTACTAAAAGAAAGTAAGCAAGAAGTAGTAAAGTAAAGTAAGCAGAAATTAAACTTCAATGCAAGTATAAAAACGACTTTCTCCTTTTTCAACTAATCCAAGAATTATAGAGAAACTATCTTTTGTAGGGAATTAAGATTATGGTATTGTGCCAAATAGAAGCATTCATATTATTTACCCTTTGGACCAAGTGCAAAGAACATTGACTAATTTATAAATAGGCTGAGGACGTTTTATTAGTAGAATGGGTTAATCTAGGCTCACACTACTAGATGTCTAAGGGTGGTTATGCTCTGCCCTACCAGTGACCCGTTACCTTTCTATAAACTAAATCATTAGAATTTAGTCTTTCATTCTAAAAACTAACTAATATTAAGCCCAATAAATATTATCTTCATATTTTTTTGCACTTCACCTTAAACAATCCGCGTATAGCCTGCGATTACCTAAGGATTCATGTGATATCTACTAGTTAAGAATTTATCTCCGGATAGGTCTCAAAATTCTTCAACAGGTTTTAACAACTTAAATGGCCAATTTAAAAAGTAAACTAAGATCAGGTATTAATATCATCACAATGTTTTAAATTTTTTTATATTTAATTCTCCTACAAAATTTAATTAATTTATAATCTTTTCATAGTTGAAGGGAGAAAGATAACTAACTACTCAGAACACAATGAATAACACAACAAAACATATTTATAAAACTTTGAACCGAAGTACAAATACTTATCTGAAGTTTTCCATCAAGTGATCCGCTGAATTCTACCTACTCCAAAGTAATGATGAAAAACTTCAACAGCAATAACACACCATAAACACTCAAAATAAACTCAAAGTAAGTGGCACCCTAAGTATGGAAGAGACTAAATGAAACTAGAAATGATATAGAAGATACTAAAATGGATAGGTGTACTAAGAGGGGGGTGGTTTGGGGTTTGGTGCCATTTTTCTGTAGAATGGGCTCCTATTTATAGAGCTCTGAATTTGACCAGGGGTTACTTATGGCACCTCTTCAAAATTCGTCCAAATTCAATGTAAGGAACCAAACCATTTGACTAGGTCTTTCACACCTCTTCATTTGAGGTCGCACCTCTTCGCAATCCAGACCATTTTCTTGTGTCCAAATACATTGTATCACATGTCCTATATATTAGGAGTAACTTCGAATCTTCTAGAAGCTACAATAACCACTTAACACCGTCAAATTAACTACCCAAAGTCATCAAAAAAACTTGACAGTGTCTGTATCGAACTGTCACTTAGGCGCCAGATTCTGGTGCTAGGCGCTAGGCTAATAATTCCAAAATTTTTCTCCATAAGCTCCATTTTGCTCCTTTTTTCTCCTTTTTCCTTCTTTTTCTTTCTTGGACTCTTTTTAAATCATCTACATCCAAAAACATGAAAATACCTTTCATTAAAGCATAATATCCTTAAGAATTGAATCATAAATAAGGCATAAAAATGGGTATTTTTTTGGTAGATCAAATTCCCCCAAACTTGAATGTTACTTGCCTCAAGTAACCCTTTTAATTACATAAAATAGATAACATTTGGAATGAAGTTAAAATATTTAAGATTCCTTATAACTTTTGTTTTTATAAATGCTTTAGCAAATCATTAAATAAATCTCACTAATTAAGTTTAATTTTAGGAATTTAAGAATATTTAACTACCAAATATTAAGACATTCAATTTTCATTTATTTCAAGAGTAACTGTAGTTTATCGTATCAAGGTCACATAGAATATTTACAAGAAAAAAGATTTTCATAAAATATTTTTCTAGTAAAAATATGTGTACATGGAAATTAAGTTAAAAAAGTAATTAGTTTTCTTACTATAAGATAATTCTTGTGAAGCCAATTTTTTATTAGACATTTCTTCAAGCTTCTCCTCACTTTTTTTTTAAGTGAGGAATACTATTTTTGATAGCCTGTTAATGATTTTGAACTTCACTATCCTTACTTATTTTCAAAAACTTATACATTCTTAATTAATGAATATGACATTAATAATTTATTATTTTTCAAATCTTATTTCAATCTTTTCTTTTTCAAGCAAAAATCTTGATTCCTTAGTATTTCAAAAATACAATTCTCATTACTATAAATCGAAAATTTTTGATTTTATTATTCTTTAGGCTAAATAATTCTATTCTTAAAATCCATCAAAATTTTTGAAATTTTAGTTAAGTTTACTAAATTATTTATAAAATAAAAAATTTAGGTAATCTTAAATAGATTTTTTATTCCTTATGTTATGTTAATATATTTTTAAAGAAAATATTAGTTTTTAAAGGAAAAATAATATTTAAATTTGATAAACATTTTCCCTTCCCCCAAACTTCAACTTTAGTATAAATATGAATTATGAAATTTTCTAAAGCATGAGAGAAAGAAATAAACCGGAATTAATCTAAGTACAATAATGATGTAGTAAGGAAAAATTAACTTCTAATTCTACACATGCTTTAATATGAATATAACAGAAATGATTAAGCATATATAGAAAAAGTTTTGCAGAGCATGAGTCAATTTCTAAAAATAAATTTTCTTTTTTTTTCCTTTTTTATATTTTTGAACATGTAAATTTACTAACTATTCATGAACACAAAATAGTAGGCTGAAACAGAAATAAACTTATAGAAATTCATTCACATTTCAGTCTTAAACACACATCAGATAATCTAAAAATAGTTTTAACATAAAAAGTTTATAATAACACTAACAAATAACGTCACAATAAATAGCATAAGAAACAAGATACTCACTAAAAACAAAAACAATAATCTCTAGAGATAAGTCAAGCTACTAATCACTATCTGTAGCTTCATCATCGTCATCCCCAAAAGAAAACTCCATATCCTTAGGATCAACATAAGGTGAAAATCTTGGACAAGTAAGGAATTGAACATCATGCTCACCCTTCAGAAATCTCACTAAAGACTCTGAATACTCAGCATTGTAATCACTCTTTCTTTGTGTATACTCAGAAAGAAGATCAATCTTCTTGTCTATCGTATCTACTCTACAGTGAGTTAAGAATAACTCATGCTGCTGCTCTATAAACTGATCATGCATGGTTTCCCAAAAAGTAGATGATGGCTCAGTAGAAGTAGATGGTCTAGAATTAGAAGCTCTACCTGAAGTAGGTAATGAGCCAGCAGGTGTAGTAGAACTCTTACCTCGTAGTCCATCATAAATGCTGACGCTTTCTCTTCCTATAAACTTTGTCGACTTGAGCTTTTCCTTATAAAGCTCAGCAACTACTCCAGCACTTTGACATAGAGAATAGAACAGAGATGGAAAACCAAGTCCAATAGAAGTGCTAAAACGAGCAGCAACCTCTACAGAATCATAAATAATGCTCCCTAAATCAATAGACTTCCCCTCTTGAATGCAGTAGTTAAGAATAGCTCTATCTTTGGTAACTTCACTCAGATTATTGGATGGAAGGAGACGAGTAGAAATAAAGTAGTGCCATGCCTTGGAAACACCATTAAGCTTAGAAGATGAAAAATTTACCCTTTTCCCGTTCCAAATCTTCCAGGCTCCAGCACTATCAGTCAGGTAGGCAATGACCATATCCAAATCACCCTCAGATGGAGATAATCCTGAGTAATAACACTCTATGTTTGGCGGCAGGCCATAGAAAATGTTGATGCGTTCAGGAGTGAATCCTACTCCAACTCCTCGAATGAAAATCTCGTATTACTCCTCATCCACGAAATTAGCATAAAATTCTCTAACAATAGGGATAACGGAAACAACAGTGAAATAGCAGAATCGTTGCCAGTTGAGCACAACGATTGTTTCCTCAATTCTTTCTCCAGTATTATAAAAACTTCACTCCGGGATAAATTTCTGAGTCGTAGCAAAATCATTGTATCGAAATTATGCAGCAGCTGTGACGAACTTGCTACAATCAAAATTTTCTCGTTCCTTTCCTAGCTTAGATTTGGGTGCCATCTAAACGTGAAAATAAAAACACGAAATAAATTCAACGGATCTAGGAAAATAAACTAATTTAAGCTTTTTAAACTTGAAAAAGCTTAAAAATTCATGGATTTAACCATAAAAAATCAAAATTTTTCTCAAAATTTCAGTTTTTCTAAATGAGAGCAAAATTTGTGGTGAAAATAAAAAATAAAGAGTTTAAAATGTAGATCTGACCTCGAGATGAAGAAATCGGGTGATTTCAAGCTAAAAAACTTGAAAATCTGGCTCTAAATGGGATCTCTAGGTGGTGTTTTCGTGAAAAACAGTGCAGAAGGAAGCTTAGGCGTCAAAAATGGCGTGGGGAGTTTAAGAAGATGAGTTTTCGAGTTCAAGCTGAACTGGCGCCTAGGCGTCGAATTCTGGCGCCTAGGCGCCAGACTCGCCTTTCCAAAAATTCGATTTAAATTAAATATTTTCCACCAAATCTTGTCAAATTTGACTTCTAATTACACTTATGAGACTATTAATCCATTTTATAACCTCTAAATATTTTCATAATCAATTTAAAATGGTAGTATAGATCCACATAAATGTATCCAATGCTTCAATTCTAAATCCTAAAATCCATTCTAAATTAAATAACTTTCAGTACAAGACTGTATCAAGGTTCATCGTTTTATAAAGAACACAAACAACAATATATTCAAAGCAAATATTCAAATCCAACAACACACATTGAAAAATTAAGCAAACACAGAAATGAGATATTCAACACACTAAGACAAAACTTGATCACACCTAAAACACATATAAGATCTATTAACACCGATCTTCAATTTCCATCTCTTTGCAATGAAGTTCTCTAGGACGGAAGGGGTAGAACACAAACGCCCTTGGAAATTCCAAAGCTGCCTTTTCATCAATCCACTTGTTCTTCGCGTACATTTCTACTTGAGCGTCATGATAGGCAGCCATATGATCATAATGGTATACTTTCTAAATTATAAATGGTCTCATCCATTTAGATTTTAATTTTCAAGGAAAAAATTTTAAACGAGCATTAAGTAATAATACTTCTTGTCGAAACTAACACATATTGGGGGTCCACCCCACCTCAGAAAAGAGGTAAAAGGATCTCGGAACCTCTCTTTTTAAGGGTGTCTAAACAGTGGCTCCTAAATCTGAGAGGATTTGGCTATACTCGTTCAAGACAAAAATGAACGGGGTATTCCAACGGAAGAATGGTAGTTTTGGTTCATTGGGGATATGGACTCACCACCGATTTATGAAAGCAAAACCATCTAATCAAAATGGAGAGAGGAACTAGTCCCCAGCGGAGTCGCCATAAGCTGTCGGTCAATTTTTAATTTTAAATTTAATTAAAATTTATATATATATATATATATATATATATATATATAGTTTTAAAAGATCGCATTTGATTTTGAAAATAATTTTAATTTTAAAAGTTTTTAGATATGAAATTAAACCGATCTCACATCCCAAAAAGTTTTTATAAACGAGCATCAAACCACAAATCACGTATTTATCCCGAGGAATAGACACACTGCTTGATAATGGGGCTCTATTAAATAAACTAGAAGATTTGTGACATCCGTTTGGTCTGCGAACCAATTTTATAAGCCGACAAGTTCCCCTGCTTAATATAAATGAATTAAGTAGGGATTATATTACCTGGGTTCTTAAAGTTCCCTATAAGGGCAAGCCCCTATAGTTAATTACATCTTAAATGACGGGAATCATTTAAGAAAACTCTCGATAATGATTAGTGTTTTTGCTCTCACGAATTTCAAAGTTTAAGGTTTTCAAAGGATTGGATTTTGGAATTTTCAATCGGGAATGGATCAAATTTGGAACAATTTATGTTAAGAGTCCAAAAAAAGAGAAGTAGGAGAAGTTGAGGATCCAAGAAGAATCTTGGAAATTTCCTAAACTATCCTATTGTTTGGCTTCAATTTGGGAGTTTATTTAATGTTTCAATCTTGCCAATTTTAATTAATTAGGACTTATATTTGCATGACGCAGTCATGCAAATAGCCTCGAAGATGTGAGAGTTTATGTCGTACCAAAAAACTACCTCAGAGTCCTAAGACCAGTTAGGGCTTAATTTACATGACATGATCATGCAAAAGCCTAACGAAGAGTTGAGGATTTATGTTGCACTAGGCAAACTACCTCGAAGTCTTATGGCTTTGTTATTTAACTCTAAGAAAGGTTTTGCTGAAGTAGATCCGAGTTTTGCTGATGACGATGGTCGTGCTGCCCACTGTGCTCCAAGCTCCTTGTTGTTGTAGAGGTTTAGTTTTAGAAGTCATAAATCTGGAGATGAGAGATGAGTTTTGGTTTAGAGAAGATCTTAGAATCTAAGTGTTTTTAATATTTTAATTAAAACAAATCTTAGAGTTGTTTAAACAGAACCGATTAAGATCCCACGGTTCCGTCATCCCAGCACCGTTATTTTCATTGAACTCACTTAGTCCATATGAATTTGATAAAATCAACTGAATGAGTTCCACACTTTCATTTAGACTGTGGGAAATCTCATTAGCAACAAGTGAGTTACATCATCCGAGGTATTCCCGATCATTCAACGAGACGTTTTAATTTAGTTATAATTGTAGTTTTGTTGTTATGTTTGTGATTTAATTTTGAGTTGTTTTATATTTCGGAATGTTGTGGTGGTGAATTTTATCTTGCAATGACTTTTTAATTTAGTTTTGGGTTCAGTTCAGGGACTATCCTAAAGGTTTTGGTTTTCATACAACAGTCTTATTTATCATGCAAGAAAAAGTAAAGTACAGTGCATGTAAGTAAATTGCAAAAAAATAAAAGCGTACCTGGAGGGTCTTCCCGTCATCCCAAGCTGCACTCAAAACACATGTTAAGGCATTTAAATATTTTGCAAGAAATACCTAGGTAAAGCTAAGGGAAAGGGTTTTGGTTGTCTACCAAATTCCTAATCCTATAACTAGTCATCTCTTATGACGTCTAGGTTCCTGGTTTGGTTTAAGGATGATTTTCTTCATCAAAGAACAACTAGATTCAATTGTTCTTCTAAAACATCACGTCATATTGAGGAAGTGCTTAGGGAGAGTCCTAAACATCTTTTCAATATTTCTGAGATTGTTTTGAGTCCAAGTAAATTTAGTTGCACAGGTGAATTAATCATCCAGGGGTTTAGGTTTTGTTCTCTTACTCAGTGAACTAGGACATTTGAATGTCCTATACGTGAAGTAACACTTCACTTGATACTTCATTTAAGAGTTATAATAATAAGAGCTTTATAAAGGGCAAAACAACTTATTAAGTATTTTAATGATTTAAACTTAATGATTTAATTTTAATTTTGACTTAATTATAAAAAAAATTATGTTTGGAATAATGTTTAAGTCATTTTTTTTAGATTTAATTTAAATCTTTACATTTTAAATGATGTTATATCTCAGATTCAACCTTTATGTTTTAAACCTACTTTAAGTGTTTGGTTTAACTCTTATTGATTTCATTTTGGTGTGTTGCTAGATGATTTTAATTCAATTAAATTTTAATTTAATTTAATTTAATTTAATTTGATTTAATTTAATTTAATTTGGTTTAATTTAAATTAATTTAAATTTTAATTTAATTTGATTTAATTTAATTTTAATTCAACTTAATTTGATTTAATTTATTTTGATTTAAATTTAATTTTATCTTAATAGTTTAAATATGATTTAATTTAATTGTTAAGGTGTTAACCTGATTTAGATTTTGATTTAATTTAATCTCAACATCTTAAATTTAATTTAATTTAATTGTTAAATTGTTTAGCATTTTAAATTTTAAGTTAGGATTATCCTTTTAGTTAAGAATTAAATATTATTGAAGTGATTAATTTTGTGATTCATAAATTAAAGAATAAATATCCTCTTAATAATATCCCTACTTTAATAATTCCAATTTCTATTACTCTTCCAAAATTTCAATTAATTAATTAATTAAAGTTTTATTTTAATTATTTTTGAAATGGTTAGTAGGTTTCTACCCTCAATCACTTAAGTTTCAATCATCCAAAATCAGCTTAAAGCCAAATATTTTACCCTCCCCTTTTTGATTAATCCTAAAATTTTAATTAAGGGTTGAAATTTTTTAATTACCCTTTTGCCCTTCAAGCTTAATAATTCTATAACTCACTAAACTAAGCTCAAATGAACTTGAAATTTTTATGTAACCTCACTCACATGTCAACTAAGACATTAGAGGAGAAAATGTGATTTTTCTGTATTTAATTTATGTATGTAATTATTTATAATAAAAAATAGGGGTTTTCAAGGAAAATTCAATAACATGACCAAGGAAATGTTTCTTTCCTTAAGAAAATTCTGGGGTGTCCCTAATGACCAGAGGACCACTTGGAACAATTTTGGTAATTTTTTGAATTATATTTTATTTATTAGAATTAATTTGAGTTTTGGAGTATTAATTAATTTAAAAAGAAATAAAAGTTGAAAAATAGATTTTATATTTTTTTGAAAAATCTCTCTGACCTCGTGGAAATCAGAGAACCAAATTTTATATTTTTCTGATTTTTCTTTCATTTATTAAAATTATTTTAGTGGAAATGTTAAAGAAAATCATTTTTTTTAATTCAAAAATTGTTTTAAGCCTTTAAAATTCAATATCTTAGCCTAGAGACTTAGGAAAAATATTTGGTTTGTTCCTAGGTGATTAGAATTCAAAATGTGTCATTTTGGTGTTTTTTAATACTTTTATGATTTTTATTATTTTTTAATTATTAAAAATATTAAAATAATGATAAAAATTAACTTTTTTAAAAAATTACAATTTTAATTTTCCTAAGTACCTCTGATGTCAGAGAAGCCCCAAAACTATTTTTGTGAATTTTTGAAAACTATTTTGTGAGTTATGAATTTTTAAAGTTTAATTCTGGTTATGTGACTTAATTAATCCATTTAGTGGGTTTAAACATTTCCAATTGATTTCAAATTTTTATGTGATGTTCCTCTGATCCTAAAGATCAGTGGAGAATTGATTTTAAGTTAATTTGATGTGTAATTAACCCTAATTAATTAAAGTTCAATTTTGGGTGTTTAGGCCAATTAGGGTTGTTCCATGTGAATTAACTCAAAACCTATTTTTCCTAGGTTCCTTTGATCATAAGAAACATCACCAAATTTTATTCTTAGCATGCTAATTATTGGAATTAAAATACTCAAAAAAGTAACATGAACTTGGAAAATCAATAAATTCTCATAGGGATGGCCTTTGACCTTGGAAAATTCAGGGAATGTTCCCAAGTTCAGAGGCTTCAAAATCCCCATGGTCTCATGCCATGGTGAATTGCCTATGCAAATGAAGAATTAAAATAATGCAGAGAGTAAATAAATCATTAAAAAAAATACTTGATGAAATGACTTGATTTCTTTTTCACAGTATTCTCCTATATTCACTAAGCAAGAAGGTATTTTTATTTTATTTTTGTGATTTTTCTATGCAAAGATATGAATTTTTGAAGTTCTGGTAATTAAATAAATAGAAAATAGCCCTAATTTCCTACTTATCCACGCAGCGCCACGCCATCCTCGACAGCTCCGAAAGGCCAAGCGGCGCACTCTGATTCAGCGCCGCCATCTGAGTCAGCGCTGCGGGGGCCCGCCATTCATGTATCATCTCCAGGTTCGACAACTTCTGAGCCGTTCGTCCAATACACCCGCGAATGGACGACATCCGTTCATCGTCTCCGATCGACTTCACCCGAAAGCCGTCCATCTTCCAGGCTTGATATCTCTCTCGATTCTTAACCGATTTCTACGTTCTTATACTCTATGGATTAGTCTTGAAGAGACGAACATATCCATACGGTTTATGTGGCATGAAATTAACCCAATCAAAATAGAGAATGTTCAGAAGCTCGGGAAGAAGAGAGAGCTCACACCTTTGCTCAGAGAAGTGTGGCTTCGATGCGAGAGTTGTGTCACCTTCGATTGAACCTAAGTAAGCTCCGGATGAAGTCTCCGGCCCCGGGGAATTGCCTAGACCCGATTTCCACCGGACCCGATTTCAACCTTTGGAGGCTGAGAACAAATGGTCGGCCTGGAGAGGGGGCTTTCACTGGGGAACTCCTTCTCTTGGTCTTGTGCAGGTGTGGGTGAGTTTAATTTGATGTTGATGGAGGATTTGAGAGTGTCCTATTCTGTTCTGAGAATTGAGCTCCAAAATTGAGCTCAATCAGTGGGAGTTAGGGCAAGAGAACAGTGGGGATGGATTGCTCTTGGCTAGGGGAAGCTTTGTAAGGAGTTTGGAGGGATTCTGTGAAGGTTTGGTTCAGCCAACCTTTTAGCCGAGAGGGGTTTGCTGGCTTAAATAGCCATGTCCATGGCTTCCCGTGGGGAGTTAGGGGCTTGGATCAACCGCTCGTGGCAAGGGAAGAACAGCTGCAATGGCCATTGGGCATGGGGCAGCTCAGCAGGTGGGAATTCCAAACTTTGGCTCATCCCAAGGTTTCAGCCATGACATTTTCCGGTGACTGTGGTGGCTGGCAGGCCAGTGTCTGGTCAACCTCAGGCTCAGGGAAGTCAGGGCTTGATTCCTGTCGGTTCAATTGAGTTTTGCCAAGTGTAAAGGGGCTGGATCAAAGTGGCATGGAGGAGTGTCCATTTTGGCTTGATTTGGTCCAAGCCATGGTTTTGGGTTTGGTTCATCTCCCCATGGCCTGTTTTTGGGTTGAGGAGGTCAGGTGGGTCAGGTTCACATGTGTGGTGAAGTCCACATCAAGTTTGTTTAAGTTAATTTTGGGTTAGGGTGAGACATTAAAAGGGTTAAAAAGGTTTAGTGAGAGCTTAGCAAAAGGTCCCCCTCCCCTTGCCTTTAATAGCTTGGTGAAAATTCCAACAATCCTTGGCTTCATGTGGCTTATACATGGCTTCATGGCTCACATTTGGCTTGGCAAGAGTTTGGTCAAATTTCATGGAAATGGGTTTTAGGAATTTTTGGAAATTTTGGGGTTATTTGATGGGATTTGGCATATTACCATTTTGGTTTGATTTTCATGAAGGATTTAGCACTTTGGAAGTGATATTAATTGAGTGAGGATGAGATGAGATTGTAATGTGGGCTTTAGGAAGGGTTTGGGCTTTTAAAATTTGGTAAAGGTGGGCTTTAAAAATGGTTTAAGGGAATGGGCTTTTATGTTTCAAAATGGGCTTTTAGATGAACAATTTTACAAAGGGCCATGCTAAATAAATGTTGGGTTTTTTTGAGTGATGTGTTATGAGTGATTTGAGACAAATTTGAGGTGATTTGGAATTAAATTGAGACTAATTTGGGTCCCCTTAGTGATAGGGTTAAATAGATCAAAATGGACTAACTTGGGCTAAGGTTGGGCTAATGTTGAAATTGATGTAAATTCAATGTTGAGAAATGTTTATGGGAGTGTAACAAAGAGTTTTCAACCTTGGTTGGGCTTTAATATTGGGATTTGGGCCTATTTGGGTTCATGGTGGATTTAGACCTATTTAGGGAATTTTAGGTTTGGGTTTAGTTTGAGTAAGGTTTGGGTCCAAATTTTGGGCAAACTATGTTAATGTTTTACTTGTGGATATGTTAGGTAATATTTAGAAAAGGTTTGGGACCAATTGGAGTTGAATTGGGTTGGTTTGAGCTAGGTTTAGGTCATGGGCCAAAATTGGGCCTTACGCTTCAAATTGAAATTGGACTCAAATGTCAATCAAATTGGACTTGAATTTGGTCTAAATTGATATTGGGGATGTTGAATTGAAGCTTAGAATTGAATTGGACCATAATTGAGATCAATTGGGGTGGTTTGGTTTGACATTGGGTTCACTTGGGTTTCAAATGGGCTAAATTGGGGGTTTTGGTAAAAGTGGGATAAATTGGCAAAATTGGCCCATGGTGTAGTTAAACAAAATGAAATTGAGAATATTTGAGATTTTCTGGAATTTTCTGGGAATTTTTGGAATTTTGGGTCAAGAGGGGCATTTTGGTAATTTGGAAGGTAGTGGGGGTATTTTTGGAAATTTTGGTATTTTTGGTTATGGATGATCAATTTGAATGGTTGGGAAATGTTCAAGGTTGATTTTGGAAAAGTTTTGGGTGATTTGAAAATTTTGGTGGTTTTGGGTAGTTTCAAGGGTTTTTTTTTGGTAGGCTAGGTGGGTCCGGGGCCCCGGGGGTCAAAAATTGAAATTTTGGAAAAATGAAAATTGAGCAAGTGTGATTAAAATGGAATCATTTTGGTTGAGCCATGAAACCATGATAAGCTCATATGAGCCATGAAAGGACTCATTTGAGGCATTCACTATGTTGTTGCTAACCTTCTTAGCCAGGGGCTTAGGGGTTAAGGTTCATCCATGTGAATTACCTACATGAGTCAGGAGATCAAGTTGGGTATATGTGTAGTTTTCAGGATGTGTGTGTGAGGGTGTAGCGTTTGTGTAAGTTAGCTCTCATCAGACCAGGCCACTCAGGGTGATCCTAAGGCCAAAGAGTCCTATAGGGAACTCATCCTTTAAACTTCCACATTTGATCACAACCCTCTAGGTGATTAGGGGTTTACAATCAAGCTTTCGGGGTTTGCAGGGAGTTAAGAAGTAGTTCGAATTTCTAAGTGGTGGATTCCATTTCTAGTCTTCTAGGATAGTCAAAGGAAAAGCCTAAGGCTAGATCCTAAGTACTAAAAGGAGAAGAGAAGACCTCATCAAAAATGAGGTCAACAAATGGACCCCAATAGGTGTGGTGTGCTAACCAAGCACACCGCGTGTATTGGTGTTGACCGAAGAGATCGACAAAACCAACACAGATATCCAAGTGACACACTTAGGGCAGAGTTGAAGAATTTCCGCATGGGGAGTATCAGGTATATTTCCAAGACTGGAGGTTCCTGAACTCTCGCTGGGGAAAGGAAAAGGAGGTAAATTCCAAATCACAAGATTTGGAGAATTTCGATTTAGATTTTGTTTCATTTTATGTTCAAGTTTTGATGTGTGGGTTTAGATTTGGAGTTTTAATTTAGATTGAGTTTTATTATAAGATTAATTTGACGAAATCTTGATTTTGAAATTTCGATTTGAAATGAGAATTAAAACCTAGGTTTCAACCTCAGGATTGCAAGGAAAACTGGAATTTAGGTATTAGCCTCGGAGTGTGAATTGGAGTTTAAGTGTCGATTGAAAAGGATGAGAATCAGAACTTAGGTACTGATCTCGAAAGAGAACTGGAATTTAGGTACCAGTCTCACAAGTTTGGAATTGAAATTTAGATGTCAATTCGAAAGAGAATCAAAATTTAGGTATCAATTTCAAAATGAGAACTGGAATGTAGGTACCAGTCTCGGAAATTTTGAATTGAAATGTAGGTATCAATTCAGCTGAGAATCGAAATGTAGGTATTGATCTTGAAATGAGAACTGTAATGTAGGTACCAGTCTAGGAAATTTTGAATTGATATGTTGGTATCAATTCAGATGAGAATCAAAATGTAGGTATCGATCTCGAAATGAGAACTGGAATGTAGGTACCAGTCTCGAAAATTTTGAATTGAAATGTAGGTATCAATTTAGATGAGAATCAAAATGTAGTTATCGATCTCAAAATGGGAACCGGAATGTAAGTACCAGTCTCTAAAATTCTTAATTAAAATGTAGGTATCAATTCAGATGATAATCAAAATGTAGGTATCGATCTCAAAATGAGAACTGGAATGTAGGTACCAGTCTCGAAAATTTTGAATTGAAATATAGGTATCAATTCAGATGAGAATCAAAATGTATGTATCTATCTCGAAATGAGAACTGGAATGTAGGTACTAGTCTCGGAAATTTTGAATTGAAATGTAGGTATCAATTCGGATGAGAATCGAAATGTAGGTATCGATCTCGAAATGAGAACTGAAATGTTGGTACCAGTCTCGAAAATTTTGAATTGAAATGTAGGTATCAATTGGGATGAGAATCAAAATGTTGGTATCGATCTCGAAATGAGAACTGGAATGTAGGTACCTGTCTCAGAAATTTTGAATTGAAATGTAGCTATCAATACAGATGAGAATCGAAATGTAGGTATCGATCTCGAAATGAGAACTGGAATGTAGGTACCAATCAAGGAAATTTTGAATTGAAATGTAGGTATCAATTCAGATGAGAATCAAAATATAGGTATCGATCTCGAAATGAGAACTAGAATGTAGGTACTGGTCTCGAAATTTTGAATTGAAATGCATGTATCAATTCAGATGAGAATCGAAATGTAGGTATCGATCTCGAAATGAGAACTGGAATGTAGGTACCAGTCTCAGAAATTTTGAATTGAAATGTACTGTGGAGATTTGGATTTAGCGGGAGATTAAAATGAGATGTGAAAGTGTTCCACATCCCACGAGAATCAATCAAAGTTTGATTATTTTGTGCCATTGGAACCAAATCGAAAATTTTTCGTGGTTCTGAAATCATCCCGAGAGAGGGTTTCAAAGGAGGTCTGAAGTAGATCTTGATTTGAAGAAGAATTGGAGGATTTGAAAAGATGGATTTAGACTGGAATTCAATTTGAGATTTATATTCATTTTATTTGTCCTTTAACGATCCCAATTTTTTTTATTTGTTGTTTATTTAGTGTTCATGTGAATTTGAAGTTCATTTTACTATTTTGATTTTTAGGAAACGTTCTCATTTATTTTCTTTTCTCTTCTGTTCTTCGTTCAATGTTCATTTAATTCTAATGGCGTTTCCCAGTCAATTTGCACAAAAAAAAAGAGGTGAAGGCAAAATATGACGTAGTCATTTTCATTCCAACTTGCTGAAAGTACATCATACAACTTAATCTAGTCATGATGACATTTTCCTCAGAAATTTAATGTCTCGTATAATCCATGTAAATCTAAAACGGACTGTGTAAACTTCTCGTTGATCCATCCAAAAGCGTCTGTCAAAAAATCCATGTCTGAATAGTAAGAAACATGGGTAATAACATCACCTTCCAAGCCACCCTTGGCAGGAATGTCGCATGGATGTGCATTGGAGGTGTGCTATTTCCCATGTAACTCACAGTTCGTAGGGCCAGAGACTCTCCAATTCTGAATCTGGCTGGAAGTGGTAAGACGCCTTTCTATCGTCCATCCTTCTAAAAGTAACGGAGATCCGCTCCACTGGCACTCCCGGTATACAATGTTTTGCGGTATCTGCTCCATTTCCTTTTAATATCATGACGGAACCTATCGGAAGTGGTATCTCCACCGGCCCTTGGAACTTACCCGGGCGTGCTATCCGGAGGTCAGATCCGAACATGATATTTCATTGGTTGACGAACGAAATTCTGCAGAAAGGTCTGACAAAGTCGTGGTGGTCTATGTGTGGAGGTATGCAGTAGCCCTACTAGTAAATGTTGATGATGTAACTGTTGGGTATGCAGTCTGCTGGCAGCACCCTCCAGGTTATCATTATTTTCACCATTCTTTTAATTATCCTCGACATTGGATCCACCTCACTGCGACGGAGTATCCCTGATGGATTTCGTTTTCTATCCTCCGCGAAGTTATAGCAACATCCACGTTGTATTGTGACTCTTTCTTTCCCTGACATCCATCTCCGGGGTTCTGAATAAGTCTTTTCCCTCAGACGGCCTGCTCGGCCCATCTTCTAAAGCTCTAAGATGCAGTCCACAATCTGTTGCTGCTCGTACCCTAAGAATACATATGTGTGTAACTCGAGGCCTTCCAAAATGTTGATTCTCTTGCATCTAATCCTTTCAAAGTATTCCAAAGTCTTTTTCTCAACATTTTGCATTCTTTCTACTTCATATTCTGGGATGATCTGCAAGTGACAAGGTCTAGTAACGTATTGCGGGATGTATGGCTCAATCCCGTCACATTCTCCTGCATACCTTGGCTCCTCGGGGATTGTCTCTGTTGGGACATCCTCCAAGGTTGCTTCCGCAACAAGGTTTCTTACCACTGGTGGCTCTGTCTGGCGTCGTGTTAGTCTCTCTGCCTCTGATCTTCTTAGAGTTTCCCTTATCTTTTCTGTTGTTCTCGGAGCTAGTTTCCTCTTTTCAGGTTCCTGATGAACTGGTATCTTTGAAATGTGTGTGTCGGTGGTATCAGCTGTCTCTTCGTGTTGATCTGCTGCTAGATTAGTCAACATCTTGCGGATGCGGCGAATTCTTATTCCTTCTCTGGGTAGCAGTGAGAGTAGCTCTCCTTACCCCTTGAATTTACGCGGGCGCAGCTGCCGACGAGCTCCGCCTCTCGCCGTGGCAACTACTGACTTGATTTTCTTGTTCTCCTCGGTGTTTGTCTTCCTCTTTTTGTTGTTGGATTGGTGGCTTGGGCCACCCATCTTCATCACTGTCTGGCTGTGAAGCTCTTCTTGATTAACTGGGATCCAATCATTTTATTTGTACTGTAAGCCGGCTGGTGTGAAGTCAGAATCAATCTCTATCACTGCTCCATCCTTCACCCTCTTTTCATCAAGTGCTAGACACACTCAATTTCTAAAGTTTAGAACCAACCACTCGTTCGACATTTCCCTGCAAAAAAAAAAACAAGGAAAGGATCAGGGGCTGTACTAAGAATAAGAACATGAAGAAAATATTTATTAATGAAATTTTTTTCTTTTATTAATGAAATATGGTTTCCCATATTTTCTTTTTAACAATTTTTTGTTGATGAGATTTTTTTTTTATATCATCCATTTTATTTTGTTTCGGGTTCGGACCTAGTCGCAAAGTGATTACATCACCCGTGTTTCTAGGGATAAGATTCTACTTTAGAGGCTACCCTTCGAAACATCAGGTTGCGTAATACTTCTTTAAAAACCTCCCATTGATTGGAAGCATGGGTCGTTCTCCACGGCAATTCACCTGTTTGGAGGAACCTCCTTAGTAGACTGTGTCGACCATGAACGGCCCTTCCCATGTTGGTTCAAATTTACTACCTATCTTGCGATGTGCAAGAATCGGTCTTCTGAGAACAAGAACTAAGTCACCGATTTTGAAAGTTCTTGGGCGGACCAGTTTATCATGGGTCTGGATCATCTTGGCTTGATACAGTTCCAAATTCTGCTGTGCGGAAAGTCTTTTCTCTTCCAAGCTTTCCAATTCTTCCAATCGCAGTCTGGCATTTTCTTCAATAGTAATCTTTTCTGTAACTACGATTCTGAGTGATGGAAGCTGGACTTTCAATGGTAACACTGCCTCAGACCCATACACTAAAGCGTAAGGCGTACACTGAGTAAGAGTCCTAAAAGTCGTCTTGTAGGCCCATAAGGCTTCTAACAACTTCTCATGTCAATTTCACTTGTTGTCGTCCAAAGTTTTCTTTAAGATCTGAACGAGAGTTTTATTAAAAGCTTCGGCCAAGCTGTTTGCTCTTGGGTAGTAGATCGTTGAGTATCGCTAATCGATCTCGTGTCTTCTGACAAAATTGTTGATTTTTTATACTTTTGAATGTAGACCCATTATCTGAAACGATCCTGCGCGGTACCCCGAAATGGTAGACGACTTGGTTCTTGAAAAACTGTAGCACGTGGTGTGCCTTTACTTCCCTGAGTGGTATAGCTTCTGCCCATTTAGAAAAGTAGTCTGTAGCTGCAAGGATGAAGCGATGTCCTCTTGAAGAAGGCGGTTCTATCAGACCCACTATATCTGTGCCCCAACACTCAAACAACCACGACGTGATTGTTGGATGTACCACATTTGGAGATTTGTGTAGAACCACTCCGTGCACTTGGCACCGGTGACAACTTTTGGCAACTTTCATACAGTCGGTCATCATTGAGGGCCAGTAGTACCCTAGTCTTTTAATCTTCATTTTCATTTTCGGACCCGACTGATGAGCGCCACAAAGTCCTGAATGTACTTCTTTAACGATTTCACGAGCCTCGGACCCGCTCAGGCATCTTAGCCACATCTGATCAAACGACCTTCTATATAATGTATTGTTTATTAATGTGTAAGACAGAGTTCTTTTCTTGATTTGATGGGCTATCGACTTATCATCGGGTAGGTTCCTGTTTGCAGGTAGTCTATTAATGGTTGTCGCCAATCTTCTGTATTTTCTATCACTGCTGCAATTGTTTCTTCTGCTTTTTCTGATTTATGTATTGTATCCATGTCGAGCTGTGATAGGACCTGTAGTCCTTGAACTGACACTTCAACTGACTCATCTTGTAAGCAGGCAAATTCCTTTGCAAGGCGAGCTAACGCATCTGCAAGAGCATTTTTTTTTCTTGGAATCTTGTAGATTGATACGTTTGGAATTTCTTCCAACAATTTCATGGCGTACTGAAAGTACTGCTCGAGTCTTGGTTTCAGAATCCTGTACTGTCTGGCGATCTATTGAATGATCAACTGAGAATCTCCATAGATGTTGATGTCCATTATTCCCATTTGAATGGTTAGTTCCAGTCCTGTTATGAGGGCTTTGTATTCCACCTTGTTGTTTGTGCATGGTTCTGTTAAGTGGTAGGAGTATCTTAACATCCCCCGCTCCAGTGTTATAAAGATTAGTCTGATTCCTGCCTTACCGGGCACTATTGTTTGCAATTCTTTGTTCTTCTGTGCTGAGGACGAACCGTCGAAGTATAGTTCCCAACGTCGATCATCAGTGTCTTCTAGGCTCATTATCTGCTTGTCAGGCAAATCTTCGTCTAGAGGCTAATCTGCCGGTAAAGGGTGTGATGCAAGGAAGTGAGCTAGAACTTTTCCCTTTACGGCGCGAAGAGGAACGAAAGTTATGTTAAATTTCAATAGTATCATCGACCACCTGGCAAGTCTGCCAGAGAGCGTCGGTCGGGTCATCAAGTATTGCAACAAATTAACTCTCAAAATAAGGTTGACCTTATGAGAAAGCATGTAATGCCTAAGCTTCTGTGCGGCGAAGATCAGGGCCAAGCAGTGCTTCTCAATAGGAGGATACTTTACTTCCGTCAAGATTAGACGACGGCTTAAGTAGTAGAGAGCATTTTCTTTTCTCTCATCATCGACTCGGGCTAGCGGTGGCTCCAGGGAGTCGTCTAAAGCCGCGGTATAAAGTATCAACTCGTCTACCCGAGACCAGAGTCGCTAAGACAGGAGGTGTCATTAAATATTGCTTAACGTCCTTGAAAGCCAGCTGGCATTTCTCATCCCAAACGAATTTGGCGTCCTTTTTAACTAATGCCGAGAAGGGCTGACACTTACCTAACAAGTTCAAGATTAAGCTTCAAAGATATGTCAACTTCCCTTGAAAGGATCGTAGTTGTTTCAATGTTTTAGGAGGAGGCATTTCTAAAATAGCTTTAAGCTTTTCTGGATCAATTTCAATCCCGCGATGTCGGACAAAAAATCCTAAGAATTTCCCGGAGGTGACGCCGAAGGCGCATTTTAAGGGATTCATCTTAAGGTTGTATTGTCTTAGTCGTTCGAAAACAATTCTCAAATCATACAGGTGATCTTCCTTCAGTTTGCTTTTGATGACCACATCATCCACGTAGCACTCAATTTGGTTGTGAATGAGATCATCAAAAATCTTCGTCATCGCTCTTTGGTATGTTGCTCCTGCGTTCTTTAGTCCGAAAGGCATTAATGTGTAGCAATACACTCCAATCGGCGTTCTGAATGCCGTGAGTTTTTTGTCTTCTGGTGCCATCTTTATCTGGTTGTATCTTGTTGATCCATCCATGAATGAAAATATTTCATGTGTTGAAGCAATGTCGATCATTAGTTCTGGGATTGGTAGTGGAAATTAGTCTTTTGGACATGCTTTATTTAAATCTCTGAAGTCTACGCAGATTCTTATATGAGCATTCTTCTTTCTAACAGGTACCACATTGGCTAACCAAGTAGGGTATTGTTCTTCACGGACAAATTTAGCGTCTATTAGCTTCTTAACTTCGGCTATTACTTATTGCTCAATTTCTAAACGCATTCTTCTAGGAGCTTGTCTGACTAGAACAGAAGTAGGATCTACTCCTAACTTGTGAACTGCGACTTCTGGAGCTAATCCTGACATTTCATCTTAACTCCAAGCAAAACAATCCTTGAATTCCATTAGTAGCTTGATTATTTCCTCGCAATCTTCTTTATTGAATAAGGAGCTAACAAAAGTAGGCATGGGCTCTACGCTAGTACCTAAGTTAACTTCCGTTAACTCGTCTATTGTAGATTTGATTTCTTCCTCGAATTCTAGTGGAGCATCTCCGATTGGTAGATCTTCGAGATCTTCTGAAGCTTCCAAACAGTCTTTATTAGGTTCGCAAGTGACGACCAAGCAAAATCCCGTATCGTCAACTGATCCTACTGTGCCGAATCCGAGACCATGTTTTTAATTGGGAGGCCGACCGGCATTATTCCATAATTTTTCAAAGTGTTGTGATCGGCCTTTTGTCCATTATCGAGGTAAGACACCATGTTGAATTAAATTTTGAACACAGGGAGAGTACCACTCAAAAGGTAATTCCATTAATTCGGAAGAAGTAACATCTTCAAATTGTACATCTTTTTCATTATTGGAAGAAGAAGCACCACGGTAAAACTTTATTGGCTTAGTACCACCATCATGTACTTCCTTGACCACCATACCCTCGATCTTATTAGAATGGATCAGGGTCAGGGTCATAGTATGTACAAGATGGTTAATCTTCTCGTGCATTAATTTGTATTCTTCATTCTTTTCATCTTCGAGAGAGATCTTGAACTGGGGTTTCTTTTGACTTATTTTCACTGCTCCTTTCTTGATTTCATCTCCTTCCTAGGAAGTGTTCTCCCAATTAACATCAATGACCAGTTTCTTTTGTCCAATTGTTCCAACATTTCCTCCACGTCCTTGTCCCCGGCCTCGACCTCGGGTGCGAGTTCTGGAGAAATCTTCACCATCTCGCCGTAACGGAGTGGTGAGTAACTGTTGAACTAGAACTTCAGGTTCTTCATCATCTCGAATTTCTTTTGCTTCATTTGGTATGGTATTTCTGGAAAAGATTGTTTTCTTCGGGGGCGCGTAGTAGGCCGCATCTTCATGAATTCCAATCTCGTGAACGGAGAATGGTTGCAAGTCACCTTTGATACACTGTTCCCCTCCTTCATAATACTTTATGCACTGGTGCAGAGATGACGGTACCATCCAGTTTTCATGGATCCACGGTCGACCCAGTAGAGCGTTGAACGATGCCTCAGAATCAATTATGTCGAATTTTTCGGTTGTCTTCGCAAAATCACCGGTCTTCATTAGTAGTGTTATCAATCCAAGAGCTCTTTCTCCTTTTTGATTTAAGCCTCTTAATAGCATCTTCTCTGTTTCAAGCTCGCGAGCATCAATTTATAAATATGCTAACGTCCGAAGATTCATTATGATGATTGAGCGTAAACCTTCCAATAGTGACTGAAATGTATAACGGTCGGTTGTGATCTGCTGCTCCCAGTAATAGATCATTGTCCGTGAAGGTAACACCTCGCTGTTCTTTTAACGAACAAACCTCGTCAAAGGAATTACCGACCATTTGAGCTAAAAAGATCTTTGAATCAAGTAAAGCCTTAATCAGAGCCTCCCTCATCTCCTTTGACAGGATCAGAGCGTCGTATATGCTTAGTTTGGCTGGTAGCTTCCAAAGATGGGCTAGCACATTATAGTCCACTTTATTACCATGTTCCTTGGTTTCTTCCCGAATTGGAAATTCCTCTGTCGGGGTTGGCTCTTCCTGAGCAACCACCTGCTTTCCTTTATCCTTTGGACCCATTCTCGGGGGTAGAATTTTTTCGCTTCTTAAATTTACTTCAGTTATCTCTTCTAAATTTGGTGTTAAATCTACCAGTGTTTCCTCTTAAATTGGAAGAACTTGCTCTTCTGAAGTTGCTTCGGTGTCTGATGGTTCTAATTCTATCATGATCAGAGCCCCTCGGAATTCACAAATGGACTCGTTGCTTGTTGAGCTTTGGTAGCCTCCTTTGTGAGCACCTTCTTCATCGTGGTCATCGAGGTTGTGTATGATTTAAGAATAATTATTTGTATTGGAATCGAGATCCGGATTAAGCCGATTGTCGCTAGTTACACAATCATTAGAAATATAGTCAAAACGTAGCCAACGCCATAACCCTTATCATTATAAGATCCCGCCGGGGCGAGCAAATAATCATACAGATTCAGGAGTTCGAGGGATTTCTCCCCCTAATCGGAAACAACCATGCTAGGATAAGCAGCCCCTAGTCTACCCTTCGGAGCCTCAGTGTTCTTTTCTTCCACGATCTTCTCCTCTTTCTGGGGCGGTTCTTCAATCACAAGTGATAGTGCAGGCTCGACAGGCTTCAAACTCTGAGTTGAAGCATGTACCGAAGTGGCTTGGATGTGATCCAAAATTTTCTTCGATGATTTTATCCAGACAGTACTCCATCCATCATCAGTCGTGTAAGGGTCTATCGGAACAATGGGATCCGTTGAAACAACATTGACGGAACCCTCCTTCTGGGGTTCCTTCATGTATTCCTTTGGGATCGTTATATTGCCTTTTCGGAGATTGTCATCAAGCCAACTCTTGAAAGTGATGCAATCCTCTATCTTGTGTCCAAGCATCTGGTGGTAAGGGCAATAGTTCGGATGATCTTCCTTATTGACTTCCTCCGGCTTCTTGGGCTCGGCGATCGAAAATCTTGTGTCTTCATTAAGCACGTGAACATCTTCGCTATCGCTTCGCTTTTGAATGGATATTCTTTATTTAGAAGCTCTCTTAAGGTACGTGATGAACGAGGCGGTTGTTCATAATGCCGAGGCAACCGATAGCTCGGACGAGGCCGCCGATAGCCTCGCCGAGGTTGTCGATAGCTTCGTGGTGGTTGGTAACTAGGCTGCGGTCGCTCTAGCAGTATCTGCATTGGCTGCTTGCCCTTATCTACAGCCGCGACGATTCCAAATTTCTTTTCGAATGTTTTCACAGGCTTCTGCTTATTGTTCTTGTTCACGAAACTTAACTGCTTTGCTTCTTCTTGCATGCTCCCGGCCTTGCTAAAAAACTTCTCGAAAGTCTTCATTGTAAATCCTTTAAGGAGAAGTGCTATCGGGCCATGGATATTTTTAAGTAGGATGTCGACTGCATGTTGTTCTTGAAGTTGTGGTTCACACTTCATGCTTAAGTTTCTCCATCGAAGTATGTAATCCACTAAAGTCTCGTTCGGTTTTTGTCGCTCCACCACTAGATCAACGATAGTGATGTGGTGCTGAACCCTGACAAATCGTTTAACGAAGAGATTCTCCAGTTCTGAAAAGTCTTCACTGAGCCGTTCGACAATTCTGCGTACCAGTCGAAGGCGATCCCTGATGAACTGCTGACGAACTAGTGGAAGAGTAAAGCGTCGCTCCCACCGGCATTGCAGCAACTAGCACGAAAATGTTCGACATGCTGCCGAGGGTTTCCTGTTCCATCAAAAGTATTAAACAGAGGTGGTACGAAGCCTTTCGGGTATTGGACTACATCGAACTCTTCGGGGTAAGGTATACCTATCTGAATAGATGCTCCACTCTTGGATTGTACTAAGGCTTCTCGCACCTGCTGTTCTACCATGTTTTTAATGTCCTTTTCTGGAATCATGCTTTGTGTAGAATCCTTCTTTGGTAGTTCGTCTCCGTTGACGGATGTGATCTCTTTTCCTCCATCCACAATATGGATGATCTCTGGGGGTGTCTCTTTCGAGGTCGGGCTCCGACTCGGAGAGTGGCTAAGGCGGCGCCCATCTCTTCAATCCTCTTTGCCATCCGGGAAATTGTATCATCTCTTTCCCGAAGCTGTGCTCTCAACACTTCTAGTTCATCTCTTTCCGCAGCTGCCGGAGCACCTTGCGAAGCTGACGATGCTCGTGTCTCAACCATGTTGATCTAGGCATACTCCTCATCCATGAACTCTGATGAGTCAATTTTGTCTCCTAATTCTTCTTCTCTTTCTTTTGCTAACCGTCGGATGTTGGTCCTTAACTTGTCCATGGCATCCTCTAGTGGCCCTTTTCGCACGGTCTCACAGTTGTTCGTGACGGTTGTTGAACTTCCTTCCCGGAGTCCCCTTTATTGCGGTAGCACTTTCTTCCGATTCAAGTCTCCCGACGAGACTTTTCTTCTCGTGACATTATTTTGGTCTTAGTTCGCCGCAGTAGGTCGCCATACCATCCTTCTTGCAGCTAGAAGCCTAGGAACGGATGGTCTATCGGCTATGTGCTGGAAGGTGGTATCCTCCCTAATTTGTAGACCCGATACAAAACTGGGTGGTCTGGCTTTTATCTTCTTCTTTGGCTTCTCTGTGGCCGTAACAGGTTATATTTGCGGTCCGAGGTGGGATTTAACTGGCACCCGTCCTATCCTTCTTAAGATTTCTGATACAGGGCATCTTTCTTTCTTTTCCAATCTTTCTATAACAGCTTTCTGCAGAGCCAATGGCGTAGTCTTATCCCTTTTCCTCTTGTAAATGTTGTAGTATGCAGGTCGGGGTAATGCGGTGGCGATCCTACAAACATCGTCTTCATCTGATGCAGCAGAGAGGGGTGAAACTCGCTCCCTTCCAACAGAGGTATATACTCGAGCGCTTCTTCTCTTTCTTCGAGAATTTCTTCTAGAAAAGCAACTTCAGCAGCTCTAGCTTTCTTGGTGATCTTTCCGCTTCTATTTCTCCTTCGAGTCCGAGTTAGGGGTGCAACTTCGAACCGGACCCAATCTCAAAAACGGATGGTATCGTAGCGAAATCTGTACCCTCCACTGTGACAGTGCTCATCACGTACTTGGATTTCCTTCCCCTTCGTTTGGCGGAAGTCGGGGTAGGTGCAGAGATGACTAGACCGGTGGGGGTAGAGACAACGATCCTCCTACGAACGAAGAGTACTCCTCTTAGCTGGAATCCTTTCGGTAGGAGGGAATTCTCGAGCCGACTTCGAGTTGAACTCAATTACAGGCTCTTCAGTTTCTAACACTTTGTCCATTAGTGTGAAGAGAGTGACGTCAGTGAACTTGACATCTGTGTTGCCAAATCCTTGTCCGAAACGGATGATCCCATTGTCGGGCAGTTCATCCTTGTAAATGGCGAAGTCCATTCCATTGGTGAAGGAGAAGATTAGCTTTGGGGCAGTCATTTTCTGCAGGGCAGATTCCGAGTATTAGTTCAGAATTATGCTTCCCTTTGTCACAAAGTTTAGGACAAAAAAAGAAAGTGTCCGAACACATTTTCGTTTATCTTAGTGTATTTGTGATTTTAAAAGGATTTATTCATCAAAGGAGTCGTTTATTAGAGGATTTGTTTATTAGGAATGAAATGATTAAAGTTATAGAAAAGGTAAAGGTTTCGATTCAGAATCAGAAAGGAAGAGAAATTCTTATGCAAGACTTCTCGACTCGAAGGACCGCTCCTAAATTAACACCTATTGGGGTCCATCCCACCTCAGAAAAGAGGTAAAAGGATCTTGGAACCTCTCTTTTTAAGGGTGTCTAAATAGTGGCTCCTAAATCCGAGAGGAGTTGTCTATACTCGTTCAAGACAGAAATGAACAGGGTATTTCAATAGAAGAATGGTAGTTTTGGTCCATTAGGGATATGGACTCACCACCGATTTATGAAAGCAAAATCATCTAATCAAAATGGAGAGAGGAACTAGTCCCCAGCGGAGTCGCCAGAAGCTGTCGGTGACTTTTTAATTTTGAATTTAATTTAAATATATATATATATAGTTTTAAAAGATAGCATTTGATTTTGAAAGTAATTTTATGTTTAAAAGTTTTAAGATATGAAATCAAACCGATCTCACATCCCAAATAGTTTATATAAACGAGCACCGCACAACAAACCATGTATTTATCCCGAGGAATAGACACACTACTTGATAATGAGGCTCGATTAAATAAACTAGAAGATTTGTGACATCCGTTTGGTCTGCGAACCAATTTTATAAGCCGATAAGTTCCCCTGCTTAATATAAATGAATTAAGCAGGGTTTATATTACCTGGGTGCTTAAAGTTCCCTATAAGGGCAAGCCCCTATAGTTAATTACATCTTAAATGACGGGAATCATTTAAGAAAAATCTCGATAATGATTAGTGGTTTTGCTCTCAAGAATTTCAAAGTTTAAGGTTTTCAAAGGATTGGATTTTGGAATTTTCAATAGGGAATGGATGAAATTTGGAACAATTTATTTTAGGAGTCCAAAGGAAGAGAAGTAGGAGAAGTTGAGGATCCAAGAAAAATTTTGGCAACTTCCCAAACTATCCTATTGTTTGGCTTCACTTTGGGAGTTTATTTAATGTTTCAATCCTGCCAATTTTAATTAATTAGGACTTATATTTGCATGACGCGATCATGCAAATAGCCTCGAAGATGTGAGGGTTTATGTCATACCAAACAACTTCCTCGGAGTCCTAAGACCAGTTAGGGCTTAATTTACATGACATGATCATGCAAATGCCTAAAGAAGAGTTGAGGATTTATGTTGCACTAGGCAAACTACCTCGAAGTCCCATGGCTTTGTTATTTAACTCTAAGAAAGGTTTTGCTGAAGTAGATCCGAGTTTTGCTGATGACGATGGCCGTGCTGCCCAATGTGCTCCAAGCTCCTTGTTGTTGTAGAGGTTTAGTTTTAGAAGTCATAAATCAGGAGATGAGAGAAGTGTTTTGGTTTAGAGAAGATCTTAAAATCCAAGCGTTTTTAATATTTTAATTAAAACAAATCTTAAAGTTGTTTAAACAAAACTGATTAAGATCCCACGGCTCCGTCATCCCAAGCACCGTTATTTTCATTAAAATCACTTAGTCCGTATGACTCGCTAAACTCAACCGAATGAGTTCCACACTTTCATTTAGATCGTGGGAAATCCCGTTAAGCAACACTTGGGTTACATCATCCGAAGTATTCTCGATCATTCAACGAGGCGTTTTAATTTACTTATAATTGTAGTTTTGTTGTTCTATTTGTGATTAAATTTTGAGTTGTTTTATATTTTGGAATGTTGTGGCGGTGAATTTTATCTTGCAATGACTTTTTAATTTAGTTTTGCTTTCAGTTCAGGGACTATCCTAAAGGTTTTGGTTTTCATACAACAGTTTTGTTTATCATGCAAGAAAAAGTAAAGTACAATGCATGTAAGTAAATTGCAATAAAATAAAAGTGTACCTGGAGGGTCTTCCCGTCATCCCAAGCTGCACTTAAAACACATGTTAATGCATTTAAATATTTTGCAAGAAATAACTAGGTAAAGCTAAGGGAAAGGGTTTGGGTTGTCTACCAAATTCTTAATCCTATAACTAGTCATCTCCTATGACGTCTAGGTTCTTGGTTTGGTTTAAGGATGATTTTCTTCATCAAAGAACAACTAGATTCAATTGTTCTTCTAAAACATCCCGTCATATTGAGGAAGTGATTAGGGCGAGTCCTAAACATCTTTTCAATATTTCTGGGATTGTTTTGAGTCCAAGTAAATTTAGTTGCACAGGTGAATTAATCATCCAGGAGTTTAAGTTTTGTTCTCTTGCTCGGTGAACTAGGACATTAGAATGTCCTATAAGTGAAGTAACACTTCACGTGATACTTCATTTAAGAGTTATAATAATAAGAGCTTTAAAAAGGGCAAAACAACTTATTAAGTATTTTAATGATTTAAACATAATGATTTAATTTTAATTTTGACTTAATTATTAAAAAAATTTAAGTTTGGAATAGTGTTCAAGTCATTTTTTTTAGATTTAATTTAAATCTTTACGTTTTAAATCATGTTATATCTCAGATTCAACCTTTATGTTTTAAACCTACTTTAAGTGTTTGGTTTAACTCTTAATGATTTCATTTAGGTGTGTTGTTAGATGATTTTAATTTAATTTAATTTTAATTTAATTTAATTTTAATTTAATTTAACTTTAATTTAATTTAATTTAATTTGATTTGATTTCATTTAATTTAATTTAATTTGGTTTAATTTAATTTAATTTTAATTTTAATTTAATTTGATTTAATTTAATTTTAATTTAATTTTAATTCAACTTAATTTAATTTAATTTATTTTGATTTTATTTTAATTTTATCTTAGTACATTAAATATGATTTAATTTAATTGTTAAGGTGTTAACTTGATTTAGATTTTGATTTAATTTAATCTCAACATCTTAAATTTAATTTAATTTAATTGTTAAATTGTTTAGCATTTTAAATTTTAAGTTAGGATTATCCTTTTAGTTAAGAATTAAATATTATTGAAGTGATTAATTTAGGGATTCATAAATTAAAGAATAAATATCCTCTTAATAATATCCCTACTTTAATAATTCCAATTTCTATTACTCTTCCAAAATTTCAATTAATTAATTAATTAAAGTTTTATTTTAATTATTTTTGAAATGGTTAGTAGGTTTCTACTCTCAATCACTTAAGTTTCAATCATCCAAAATCAGCTTAAAACCAAATATTTTACCCTCCCCTTTTTGATTAATCCTAAAATTTTAATTAAGGGTTGAAATTTTTTAATTACCCTTTTGCCCTTCAAGCTTAATAATTCTATAACTCACTTAACTAAGCTCAAATGAACTTGAAATTTTTATTTAACCTCACTCACATGTCAACTAAGACATTAGAGGAGAAAATGTGATTTTTCTATATTTAATTTATTTATGTAATTATTTCTAATGGAAAATAGGGGTTTTCAAGGAAAATTCAATAACATGACCAAGGAAATGTTTCTGTTGTTAATAAAATTATGAGATGTCCCTAATGACTAGAGGACCACTTGCATCAATTTTGGTGATTTTTTGAATTATTTTTTATTTATTAGAATTATTTTGAGTTTTGGAGTATTAATTAATTTAAAAAAGAAATAAAAGTTAAAAAATGGAATTTATATTTTTTTAAAAATCTCTCTAACATCAGGAAATTAGAGAACCAATTTTTATATTTTTTTAATTTTTCTTTGATTTATTAGAATTATTTTAGTGGAAATGTTAAAGAAAATCATTTTTTTTAATTCAAAAATTGTTTTAAGCCTTTAAAATTCAATATCTTACCCTAGAGACTTAGGAAAAATATTTGGTATGTTCCTAGGTGATTAGAATTTAAAATGTGTCATTATGGTGATTTTAAATATTTTTATGATTTTTATTATTTTTTAATTATTAAATATATTAGAATAATGATAAAAATCAACTTTTTAAAAAAAAATACAATTTTAATTTTCCTAAGTTCCTCTGATGTCAGAGAAGCCCCAAAATCATTTTTATGAATTTTTGAAAAGTATTTTGTGAGTTATGAATTTTTAAAGTTTAATTTTGGTTATGTGACTTAATTAATCCATTTAGTGGGGTTAAACATATCCAATTGATTTCAAATTTTTATGTGATGTTCCTCTAATCCTAAAGATTAGTGGAGAATAACTTTCAAGTTAATTTGATGTGTAATTAACCCTAATTAATTAAAGTTCAATTTTGGGTGTTTAGGCCACGTAGGGTTGTTCCATGTGAATTAACTCAAAACCTATTTTTCCTAGGTTTCTTTGGTCATAAGAAACATCACCAAATTTTCCTAGAATTTATTTCTCAGCATGCTAATTATTGGAATTAAAATACTCAAAACAGTAACATGAACTTGGGAAATCAATAACTTCTCATAGGGATGGCCTCTGACCTTGGAAAATTCAGGGAATGTTCCCAAGTTCAGAGGCTTCAAGTCTCATGCCATGGTGAATTGCCTATGCAAATGAAGAAGTAAAACAATGCAGAGAGTAAATAAATCATTAAAAATAAAATACGTGATGAAATGACTTTATTTCTTTTCCACATTATTCTCCTCTGTTCACTGAGAAAGAGGGTATTTTTATTTTATTTTTGTAATTTTTCTATGCAAAGATATGGATTTTTAAAGTTCTGGTAATTAAATAAATAGAAAATAGCCCTAATTTCCTACTTATCCACGCGGCGCCACGCCATCCTCGGCATCTCCGAAAGGCCACGCGGCGCTCTTTGATTAGGGGCCGCCATCTGAGTTAGCTCTGCAGGGGCCCGCCATGCATTTATCATCTCCCGGTTCGACACCATCTGAGCTGTTCGTCCAATACACGCGCGAATGGATGACATCCATTCATCGTCTCCGATCGACTTCACCCGAGAGCAGTCTATCTTCCAGGCTTGATATCTCTCTCGATTCTTAACTGATTTCTACATTCTTATACTCTATGGATTCATCTTGAAGAGACTAACATATCCATACGGTTTATGTGGCATGAAATTAACCCAATCAAAATAGATAATGTTCAGAAGATTGGGAAGAAGAGAGAGCTCATACCTTTGCTCAGAGAAGTGTGGCTTTGATCTGAGAGTTGTGTCACCTTCTATTGAACCTATGCAAGCTCCAGATGAAGTCTCTGGCCCTGGGGAATTGGCTAGACCTAATTTCCACCAGACCCGGCTTCAACCTTTGGAGGCTAGATCAAATGGGTGGCCTAGAGAGGGGGCTTTCACTGGGGAACTCCTTCTCTTGGTCTTGTGCAGGTGTGGGTGAGTTTAATTTGATTTTGATGGAGGATTTGAGAGTGTCCTATTATGGCCTGATAATTGAGCTCCAAAATTTAGCTCAATCAATGGGAGTTAGGGCAGGAGAACAGTGGGGATGGATTACCCTTGGCTAGGGGAAGCTTTGTGAGGAGTTTGGAGGGATTCTATGATGGTTTGGTTCAGCCAACCTTTTAGCTGAGAGGGGTTTGCTGGCTTAAATATCCATGACCATGGCTTCCCAGGGGGAGTTAAAGGCTTGGATCAACTGCTAAGGGCAAGGGAAGAACAGCTGCAATGGCCATTGGGCATGGGGCAGCTCAGCAGGTGGGAATTCTAAACTTTGGCTCATTCCAAGGTTTCGGCCATGGCATTTTCCGACGACTGTGGTGGTCGGCCGGCTCGGGTCGGGTCAACCTCAGTGCTCGTGGAAGTCGTGGCTTGATTCCTGTGGGTTCAATCGAGTTTTGCCAAGTGTAAAGGGGTTGGATCAAAGTGGCATGGAGGAGTGTCCATTTTGGCTTGATCTGGTCCAAGCCATGGTTTTGGGTTTGGTTCATCTCCCCATGGCTTGATTTTGGGCTGAGGAGGTCGGGTGGGTCAGGTTCACATGTGTGGTGAAGTCCACATCAATTTTGTTTAAGTTAATTTTTGGGTTAGGGTGAGACATTAAATGGGTTAAAAAGGTTTAGTGAGAGCTTAGAAAAGGCCCCCCTCCCCTTGCTATTAATAGCTTGATGAAAAGTCAAACCATCCATGGCTGCTTGTGGCTTATACATGGCTTTATGAATCACATTTGGCTTGGCAAGAGTTTGGTCAATTTTCATGGAAAAGGGTTTTAGGAATTTTTGGAAATTTTGGGGTTATTTGATGGGATTTGGCATAATACCATTTTGGTTTGATTTTCATGATGGATTTAGCACTTAGGGAGTGATATTAATTGAGTGAGGATGTGATGAGATTAAAATGTGGGCTTTAGGATGGGTTTGGGCTTTTAAAATTTGGTAAAGGTGGGCTTTAAAAATGGTTTAAGGGAATGGGCTTTTATGTTTCCAAATGGGCTTTTAGATGAAAAATTTTACAAAGGGTCATGCTAAATAAATGTTGGGTTTGGTCTAGGGATGTGTCATGAGTGATTTGAGACAAATTTGAGGTGATTTGGAATTGAATTGAGTCTAATTTGGGTCCCCTTGGTGATAGAGTCAAAATAGATCAAAATGGACTAAGTTGGGCTAAGGTTGGGCTAATGTTGAAATTAATGTAAAGTCAATGTTGAGAAATGTATATGGGAGTGTAACAAAGAGTTTTCAACCTTGGTTGGGCTTTAATCTTGGGATTTGGGCCTATTTGGGTTCATGGTGGATTTAGGCCTATTTAGGGAATTTTGGGTTTGGGTTTAATTTGAGTAAGGTTTGGGTCCAAATTTTGGGCAAAATATGTTAGTTTTTTGTTTTTGGAGATGTTACGAAAGATTTAGAAAAGGTTTAGGACCAATTAGGGTTGAATTGGGTTGGTTTGAGCTAGGTTTAGGTCATGGGCCAAAATTGGGCCTTAGGCTTCAAATTGGAATTAGGCTCAAATGTCAATCAAATTGGACTTGGATTTGGTCTAAATTGATATTGGGGATATTGAATTGAAGCTTAGAATTGAATTGGACCAGAATTGAGATCAATTGGGGTGGTTTGGTTTGACATTGGGTTCACTTGGGTTTAAAATGGGCTAAATTGGGGGTTTTAGTAAAAGTGGAGTAAATTGGCTAAAGTGGCCCATGGTGTAGTTAAACAAAATGAACATGGAAATATTTGGGATTTTCTGAAATTTTCTAGGAATTTTTGGAATTTTTGGATTTTTGGGTTAAGAGGGGCATTTTGGTAATTTGGAGGGTATTGGCGGTATTTTTGGAAATTTTGGTATTTTTGGTTATGGATGATCAATTTGAATGGTTTGGAAATGTTCAAGGTTGATTTTGGAAAAGTTTTGGGTGATTTGGAAATTTTGGTGGTTTTGGGTAGTTTCAAGAGGTTTTTTTTTGTAGGCTAGGTGGGTCCGAGGCCCCTGGGGTCAAAAATTGAAATTTTGGAAAAATGAAAAATTGAGCAAGTGTGAGTGAAATGAAATCATTTTGGTTGAGCCATGATAACCTCATATGAGTCATGAAAGGACTCATTTGAGGCATTCACATATGTTGTTCCTAACCTTCTTAGCCAGGGGCTTAGGGTTTAAGGTCCATCCATGTGAATTACCTACATGAGTCAGGAGATCAAGTTGGGTATATGTGTAGTTTTCAGGATGTGTGTGTGAGGGTGTAGTGTATGTGTAAGTCGCCTCTCATCGACCAGTGCCACCTGTGGTGATCCTAAGGCCAAAGAGTCCTATAGGGAACTCATCCTTTAAACTTCCACATTCGATCTCAACCCTCAGGTGATTAGGGGTTTACAATCAAGCTTGCGGGGTTTGCGAGGAATTAAGAAGTAGTTTGAATTTCTAAGTGGTGGATTCCATTTCTAGTCTTCTAGGATAGTCAAAGGAAAAGCCTAAGGCTAGATCCTAAGTACTAAAAGGAGAAGAGAAGACCTCATCAAAAATGAGGTCAACAGGAGTAGCCTCCTATTTATAGGCTTCAAGGGTTGCCTTGAGGTACCTCTTCAAAATGTGTCCATGTTCATTGAATCTTCTAGAAGGTGTGTCTGGCGCCTAAACGCCGGAATCTGCCGCCTAGGCCCCGGACTCTGCATCCAGTTCTTTGCACCTCTTCACTTTGGATCGCACCTCTTCGCGATACTAACCGTTTCCAAGCGTCCAAATACAATGTATCACATGTCCTATAATTCAGGAATAACTGCCAATCTTCTAGATGGTTCAATAACCGCTAAAACCATCAAAATAAATGTCCAAAAGTCGTCAAATCTTACAGAATTCTGTATCAAACTGGCGCTTAGGCGCCGGATTCTGGCGCCTAGGCGCCAGGCCAATTATTTTAACAATTTTGCATTTTGGCTCCATGTTTGCTCATTTTTGCTCCTTTTTCATCCCTTTTTCCTTCTTGAACATTTTTTCCTCACCTACATCCAAAAGCACAAAAATACCTTTCATTAAAGCAAAATATCCTACAAATTTTGATAAAAGTCAAGGCATAAAAATAGGTATTTTTTTCATGGATCAGTGATCCCCAATAGATATAAGGTCAACGGCGCCAAAAACTTGGTGTCGTCAGATATAAGTGCGCTGATGATTTTAGATATGAAAATTATGATTTTATAATATGGGATACTACGAAAATATACGTATCGTTTATCAAGTAATATATGACTTTCTGATTAAGCCTTGAGATATCGATCCTACAGGGAAAATGTGAAATCTTCAAAGGAATCAGAGAAATTATCTTTTTACTTTCTTTAATCGTTTTTGAAAAAGTATGTCTTGATTTTGAAAAGTTTTGAAGGTTGATATGTCTTTTGAAATTTTCTTAATAAAAATGCAAAGTAAGAATTTAAAATTACAATAACTAATAACACTCGATGTAAAATACTATTAACTAGAATATCTTTTTCTTTCCTTTCACCAAGTAGTGATAATTCTTAAAGTATTATTGTGGAAGTATTCAAATTTTTTTTTGTGACAGATAGAAGCAAGTGTATTCTTTACCCTTACTTGGTTCTATAAAGAACATAGCTTAATTTGAAATTTATATTATTTTGAACAAGGTTAGGCAGGGAAGATACCGGTTTCTCACTCTAGAGTTTCCTATTTCCACCACTTGGGGGCTAACTACTCATAACAAAACTCAAAACTTCAAACCAAATTAGGGGGTTTTAGCCTGTCACTCTAAAATCCTCTAATTTTACTCCCTTTTATAAAAATATCTTCAAATATTACATTCAATTATACGGACTACAGTTCTCACCCATATTATTTCATGTGATTCTTACTAACTTTTATGAGACAATACCGCATTGGATCTTACATAATCTCAAGAAATTTTACAACTTAATAGACCTAATTAAGAAGTAAATAAAGTTTTTAGAATCAATCTTCACAACTTCTTCCAACTTTTAAACAATTATACTTTCCACAACAATTCTCTTTAAATTAATTACTTCTCCATTTAAGAAAGAAAAAGATAAAGTAAACTACTCAGAATGCATTGAGAAAATATAAAAACACATTGATTTGAAATTAAAAACAACGATAAGAAAAATAATAAACGAAAACAAGTATTAATAAACTAAATAAAAGTAAACACTTATCTAAAAGTCCTCTCTACAAGACTAAGGAAGTTCCTATAAAACTTTGACTCTTCCCTAAACTACTTCTCAGAGCAAATCTCCCAACTCCGTTGACTCGGAATACAGACTTCGGACTTCAATAAAAACTAATCTAAAACAAAGAAAAGAAGTGGGAAGAAGAATACTTCACTCCGACCCTTTTCTCATTTTTACTCTCTACTCCTACTCTAAATAAAAACTTTTAAAATGCAGTGGAAGAACAATGGAAGTACTCTTAAAATTGTAGTGGAAGAGTCTCCTTAAATTGCCTCCCCTAAATCTTTTCTAAGACTCTCTTTAAATAGTAAACCAAAAGGTGCCTTGGTGTCTCTTCAAAAAGTGTCCAGATTCGAATTATCTACTAAGGAACACACCCCTTCATTCAAACTTGCCGCCCAAAGGAAGTTATGGATGTTACCACCAAGAGTTACATCCCATCCCCTTTGAAATTGGTGCTAAATCCATTTGAATCTCGATTTTTAAATGTGGCAGCTAAGCGTCGGCCCAGCGGTGCTTAGCCGTCAGTGCTAAATTTTTTTGCTCCAAATTTGATCCAATTTTGCTTCTTTCATCATGACCATCCATTTTCATCATACCTGCAAGAAAAACACAAAAATACCTTCCATTGAAGTGCAATATCATTAAAAAGGGTATACAAATATACATAAAAATACTATATATTTTAGGTGTATCAAAATCCCCCAAACTTAAAATGTTACTTGTCATCATGTGACAGTTAACCTCATAGAACATTTTAGCATGCAAATTATGTAATGAGTTTTTTAGGAAGATAACAAAATTTTGTTCTAGAAATGGAATAGTATAATTTTGAAAAAATTTCAGTAATTAAAACCAACTTAAAGTTTAGAAATTTCTTAAGTAAAAGAAAATGATAAATATAAGTCTCTATCTATTTCAGAAATATTTGTAGATTTTTCAAAATATAGGATTCAAACATTTATTTTTCTCACTAAAAAATCTTTATTTGAAAAATAATTTTACTTACTATATTACAACTTTAAGTTTTAGATTTTCTCTGAACTTATATCTTAAACTTTAGGTGTGAAACCAATTTTTGATTAGGTCCTTAAATCCTCAAGTTTCTCCTCCCTTTTCATATACTACATTTTTCACTTTTTTTTGATAAGGCAAGGATTACTATATCAGGATTGACTTTAATGATTTTGAATTCCATCCTTTCATTTAAAATAAAGATCAGAAATACATCTTTCACTTAAAAATCATAATAATAGTATCTGAAAATTACTCTTCAATAAAAGAAATTTAATTTTTGAAGAATAAAAGTCAAAACTTCTATTTATCCAAAAATACAAAACTTCTTACTAAAGATAGTTTAACTTTATTTAACACCTCTTCATTAAGAAAATTTTAACTTTAGGTTTTTCATGATTACTATAAATTTTAACTAAATTATTTTATTCATTTCTATATTCAAAATTTTGTTCCCCTAATATAACTTCATGTACATAATTGTTTTCAATCAAAAATAAGATTTATTTTTAAGTATTCTTGAGAATCAAATAAAATTTTAGGTTTTTGAAAATCAATGTTTTTAAAATCCCCCTAAACTTCAAATTTTTAATTAAGATAAAACATTTAAGCATAAGAAATGATACATGGGTCAGAAATAAAAACTAACGTATCATGCTTGCAGGAATTTTTAATATCCTAATATGCGAGTATAACAATTTAAATACAGGAGTAAAATGAAATTAAATTTAGTTTTTCAAAACAATTTTTTTTTTTTATATGACAAGAAAAGTAAAAATTTCAGAAGATTTCTACAGTAGTGGAGGTTTTCAAAGCAAATACAACAACAACAATAACAACAATAACAACGACAAAGCCTTATTTCCACTAAGTGGGGTCGGCTACATGAATCCTTTTTCTCCATTGCGTCCTACTTAGTGTCAAATTTTCGTTTAATTCTAATAAATTAAGATCATTTTTTATGCAATAATCCCAAGTTTTCCTAGGTCTGCCTCTGTCTTTCTTAACATAAGTTGTATTTAAAACATCTACTCTCCAAATCGGATCATCAGGTGGTCGACGTTTAATGTGACCAAACCATCTAAGGCTCTCTCTAATTTTATCCGTCACTGGTGCAACTCCAACCCTATTACAGATATTTTCAAAGCAAATACACACCAACTAAAATAACACACTGATACAGATAACAGATGATAGTGGAATTTAAAAAATTTTAAACATGTAGTTTTCCTAAGTAGAAGTTCCTAATAGTGGTTTATAATTTCCTAACAGTTTTTGGAATTAAAGTACACACAACTAAAACCTCTGAGATAACATACACATAAAAACATTTACTATTACACACTACCACACAACAACATATAAATCAACAATAAAATAACAATAATACCTGAATATGCATAACAGATAAACAGTACAACTACAATTTGCATACTATCAAGGTTAACATCACAACACAATCATCAAACAAAATACTAGATAAAGTACATAGTGACACAACACATCAATACAACAACTAAAACAAACAACATACATCTACTCATCTTCCTCATCATCATCATCATCTTGCTCGCTCCAATCTCTGGATGGAACATAAGGTAAATAGAATGGATGAGGTGGCATCTCAACACTCTGATCTCCTCTAATTAGTCTATCCAAATATTGCTGATAATTCTCCTCATATTCATCATGTTTTACAATATATCTCTCAACATTATCTAGCTTACCATCCATATCTCTCACATGCTCTCAAGTAAGATTCTCTTTTTTCAAAATCTTTCTTAATAAACCAGACTGTGAATCAGTAGATGACGAAGCAAATGAAATAGTAGCACGAGAAGCGAATGCGACGAAGCGAAGTAGTAGAAGCCCTACCAAATCCTCCTCTTCAACCAAACTCCGAATGTACAAGTGTAAGCACCAACATTTACACTAGTAATTGGTCTCAATGGTCTGAAGTACCTCTTCCCTGTGTTTCAAATTTCACTCCGCATCTTTCACAAAGTGAATGAATCAAGGAATAAAATCCCATACCTGCAGTCATGGTTGATCTAGCACAGTTCAAAACATAATCATAAATTATGTTTCCAATATCAATCGGCTTCGCATGTTGAATACAATGGTTCAACACCGCTCTTTCTCTCGTCACTTCACTGGTATGACTTGATGGTAACAACTTAGATGAGATAAAATAATGCCATGCCTTAGAAATGACATTCAATTTGGAAGCAGGAAAGTTCACTCTTCTATCATTTGTAATTTTCCATAACCCTCTTCCATCAGTCAGAAATTCCATAATCTCATCTAATTCTCCTTATGAAGGATGATAGTTAGAATAAAAACAGAAAATGTCAGGAGGTAGTCCATAAAAGGTATTGATTTCACCTGAAGAAAAGTTTACTTCATGCCTCCTAACCATCACCTGATTTTCCTCTACAGCAATTAAATTTGCATAAAATTCTCTTACCACGTAAACAACAAGAATGACGAGAGAAACAACAAGTAATTCGCCGCTTTCTTCTTGCAATCATATTTTCAATTACCTCTCCGGCTTACTAAACACTCGCTCGAGAATCAACTTACGTGATCGCAATGCATCGACGTATCATTCCTCGACCCTCAAACTAACAAATTTGTCAGAATCAAACTGCGTGTTTTCTCGTGCACGCTTTGACTTTGGATCCATCTCTAAAAATTCACAAAAAATTCACCATAAATTCCAAAATCAAACTAAACTTGCTAAATTATCTTCCAAAAGATATTTTCACTAAATCCAAGCAATTTATCAAGCTTCTCCTTAAATTTTCACCACGAATAGTGATTTTAAGATCTTCCAAAATGTACTTAAAATACATGGTGAAAATCAAAAATTTTTACTTAGAAGTAGTGCTCTTACCTCAAGGAATCCAAATCTAACAATTTTTGTTGAGATCGGCTCTTAAATAATCCACAATATGATACCCTAGACTCCTCTTTCGCGGCAAAGCAAAGGTTGAAGACGATGGGGTGGTTGTAAATGGCAATTATCGGGTTTCTAACTTTCGGGAACCAATTTTTGCGAAGTGGCACCTAAGCGCGAACTCTCAGCGCTTAGCTGTGAAATCTGGCATGTAAGCGCTGACACTTTGGCGCTTAGCTGCCAATACCCAAATTTTCATAATTAAGGTATATGCAATAAATCACTTTGTTAATTACCCTCAATTACTCCGAAATAATTATTTTTCCCCACAAATCTTCTAATACTCCAGATCAAAGTTTAACAACCATTGATTCCACACAAATTTCACAAAAACAAACTTATATTAAAATAAACGTAACATTCAATACAATACTAGAATTTTTTTCCAAACATAAAGGATAAAATTCTCAAAATACAAGCCACTATAATCTTAAACTGATAAGTGTACATCTCTAAGATGTACCCATCACATCATCAAGCATATATTAAAGCATTAAACACACCAAAAATGACCTCACAGGAACACTAACATAACATATAAGACACTAAACAAATAGAAACAAAACACTTTTTATTCCACTCTCCATTAGGCGGAATATAACCAGGACCACTATTATTCTCATTTGACCCTTCAAGAATATAAATTTCATAAAATAGGTGATCATTGTTCATTCTTATATCATCTTCTTCAATCCATTTATTCTTCACAAACATCACCTTATTTATTTCTTCCACATACCTTGAATGATTGAATTGCATCTTGAGTTGCCATCCCATGTGATCCAGATGTAAAGTAATATCATTGATCTTTGCTTCCATTGAAGTCACTCGGGCTTTAATTTTTGCAATCATCTCTGCAATACCTTAAATTCTAACATCTAGATATCCATCAAATAACTCCTTAGCACTATCACTAATGAACTTACTTTTATTAGAATCTTGATTCTTCTTCATCTCCTTCTCCCAGGAAGACATGGTGCTCAAAATTCTCTTCTTAGACTTCAGAAATGAAAATAGGACTTGGGGCAAGTGTTTTCCTTAAGTCAGGACCTTTTTATAGACTTGGGAGATGCTAGAATATTCTCTAACACGTTTAGAATCTCCTAAATAACTCCCACAACTTCTCCCCCATGATCTAGGCTCTAAATTCACATTTTTTATAACTGTTGCACCTATGCGCCAACTAGTCAGCGCTTAGCCGCCAGTGCATAATTTAGCACAGGTCTGCTAAGTGTCCAAATTCTCATTCTGACTTTTCCAAATCATCAATTAAGGTCAAATAAACTCCACTTAAGTTTAAAAACTCCAAATTACTACCACTAAAAATATAAAAACAAACCAAACAAAGCAAACAAAACACGCAAAACAAATATAAAGCAAACACACTGATAAATATGGGTTGCCTCCCACAAAGCGCTTATTTTAACGTCTTCAGCCTGACATACCCAGAACTCATTCTGAGTGACCCAACATTGAATTCTCATCAGATTTAGATTTATTGACTAAAAAATATGGTTTAAGTCTATGTTCGTTAACTTTAAATATTTTTCCTGTCCTAGGATATAGAATATCTACAACTCCATAAGAATAAACTTTTATTACAATGAATGGACCCAATCACGTGGACTTATGTTTTCCAGAAAATATTCTCAATCTAGCATTATACAGCAAACTTGTTGTCCTGGTACAAGATTTTTAGTATGATTCTTCTGATCATGCCATAACTTCATCTTTTTCTTATAAATCTTAGCATTTTCATAAGATTCATTCCTTATTTCTTCAAGCTCATTCAATTGAAATAATCTCTTTCCAGCACATCATTCAAATTATAATTGAACTCTTTAATAGCCCAATAAGCCTTATGCTCAAGTTCAAAATGTAAATGACAAGCTTTTTCAAAAATCAGCCTATATGGGGACATTCCTATAGATGTTCTGTAAGCAGACCTATAGACCCACAAAGCATAATCCAGTTTAATTGACCAATCATTTCTATTTGGATTAACAGTTTTTTCCAATATTCATTTAATTTCATGATTGGATAATTCAATCAAACCACTTGTCTGAGGATGATAAGAAGTAGCAATGCAATGATTAATATGATATTTCTTTACTAACTTCCTAATAATCGCATTTCTAAAATGACTTCCTCCATAAGTTATGATTACTCTTGGTATTCCAAATCTGCAAAATATATTCTTTTCTAAAAATTTTGAAATACTTTGAGCATCACATCGAGGTAAAGCAATAGCTTCAATCCATTTGGATACATAGTCCATTGCTATTAAAATATAAACATTGACGAAAGATGGTGTAAATGGTACCATAAAATCTAATCCCCAAACATCAAATATTTCAACTTCCAACATATAATTGAGGGGCATCTCATTTCTTCTAGAAATATTGCCTACACACTGACATCTATCACAATTTTTAATATAAACATTCACATCCTTAAAAATTGTAGGCTAATAAAATCCTGATTGTAATATTTTATATGCAGCTTTATCACTTCCAAAATGTCCCTCATAATCAGAATCATGATATTTTTTAATAATTTAATAAGTCTCTTCTAAAGGTACACATCTTTGAATTATAAGATCCTTTCTTTGTTTATATAAAAATGGGTCATACCAAAATAAGTCTTAGCATCAGACAGAAATTTCTTCTTTTCATGATATGTCAAACCATAGGGTATAATATTACTAACAATAAAGTTTACTATGTCTGCATACCACGGAACACTCCATTCTTTAATAGTGAACAATTTTTCATCAGGAAAATGTTCATTAATTTCTTCAATATCACAGAAAGATTTTTCAATTTCAAGCCTGGATAAATGATCAGCAATTTGATTATCAGAACCCTTCCTATCTACTATCTCAAAATCAAATTCTTGTAAAAGTAGAATCCATCTTATAAGTCTTAGTTTTGTATCATTTTTCTTCATTAAGTATTTGATAGCAGAATGATGTGTATGCACAATACAATTAGTTCCAATTAAATATGATTGAAAGTTATCAAAGGCAAATATTATAGCTAATAACTCTTTCTCAGTAGTGGTATAATTAATTTGAGCTTCATTAAGAGTTTTACTAGCATAATAAATTACTTTGAAAATTTTATCATATTTCTGACCCAAAACAACACCAATAGCATAATCACTAGCATCACACATTAATTCAAAAGGTTTTTCCCAATTTGGTGAAATTATTATAGGTGTAGTGATTAATTTTTCTTTTAATGTTTCAAAGGCTTTATGGCAGTCATCATTATGATTAAAAATTGCATCCTTTTCCAGTAAATGACATAAGGGTTTTGTAATCTTTGAAAAATCTTTGATGTAATGCCTGTAAAATCCAAATGTTCTAAAAAACTTCTAATTCTCCTTACATTGGTTGGGCAAGGTAAATTAGATATAACATGAATTTTTGTAGGATCTACCTCCTTTTTCGAAAATCTGATCTCCCAAAACAATTCCTTCTGCTACCATAAATTGGCATTTTTCCCAATTAAGGACCAAATTAGTTTCTTCACAGCGTTTTAGAACTTTAGATAGATGTTCTAAACATGATTCAAATGAAATTCCAAACACCGAAAAGTCATCCATAAAAACTTCAATCCCTTTTTCAATTAAATCACATAAAATAGCCATCATACATCTCTGAAATGTAGCAGGGGCATTACATAAACCAAAGAGCATTCTTCTAAAAGAAAATGTACCATAAGGACTAGTAAATGTAGTTTTTTCTTGATCCTCAGGAGCAATTTGAATTTGGTGGTAACCAGTATATCCATCCAGAAAACAAAAGTATTTATGCCCAGCCAGTCTATCCAACATTTGATCTAGAAAGGGGAGTGGAAAATGATCTTTCCTTGTGGCAAGGTTTAAATTTTTGTAATCAATGCATATTCGCCACCCTGTAATTAGTCTAGTTGGTATCATTTCATTATTTTCATTAATAGTCACAGTTACTCCACCTTTCTTTGGAACACAATGAAATAGGGTAGATAATTCCAGCATCCAACCACTTTAAAATTTCTTTCTTAACAACTTCATTCATGATAGGATTCAATCTCCTTTGGGGATCAGCCTGCGGTTTGCTATTATCTTCCATAAGAATTTTGTGCATACAAATTGAAGGACTGATTCCTTTAATATCGGCAATTATCCATCCAAAGGCTTTCTTGTGCTTATTCAGAATTTCAAGCAAACTCTTTTCTTCTTTTTCGCTTAATCGAGAGGAAATTATAACGGGTAAGGTCGAGGATTCACCTTGAAAAACATATTTCAAATGATCAGGAAGCATTTTTAACTCAAGTTCAGCAGGTTTTTCAATTGATGGACCATAAGATTTATCTTTTTTAGTCATATCCAACAATTCAAAACTTTCACGAACATACTTTAAATCTTCTTCTTGAAAATCTTCAAAATCAAATAACTCCTCTTCTTGCTTATATTCAAATTCTTTTCTTTCAGCTTTCTCTTCATAAGTTAATTTGAAATGACATTCACTTAAATATTCGATAACATCCATCCTAAAACACTCATCTTCTTTACTTCTTGCAGGATATTTCATTGATTTTGAAATATTAAATGTAACAGTTTGATCATTAATCCTCATCGTTAATTCCCCTATTTGCACATCTATCATGACTCTGCCTGTAGCTAGAAAAGGTATCCCCAAAATTATGGGTATCTCTTTATTTTTCTCTGTATCTAACACAATGAAATCCACAGGAAAAATAAATTGATCCACTTTTACCAAAACATCTTCTATAACTCCTTTAGGATATGTGATCAAACGATCTGCTAATTGTAGAAATACTGTAGTTGGGGTTATTTCTTCTAGTCCCAGTCTTTTGAATATTGCTAGAGGCATAAGGTTAATGCTTGCACCGAAATCACATAAAGCTTTTCCACAGAATCTTTCTCCGATTGCACATGGAATTGTGAAACTACCAGGATCTTTAAGTTTTTCGTGAAGTTTTTTCTGAATTATCACACTGCACTCCTCACTAAGTGCAACAATCTCATTTTCTTTGAACTTCCTCTTTTTATTAAGAATGTCCTTCATAAATTTTGCATAGCTTGACATTTTCTCTAGGGCTTCAGCAAATGGAATATTAATAGTAAGCTTCTTTAATATCTCCAAGAATTTTGAAAATTGCTTATCCAACTTTTGTTGACGAAGTCTCTGAGGAAATGGAGGTGGTGGTTTTTCTAAATCAACCTTAGGTGGAAAAATAGGTCTTTCAAAACCTTTTAGAGCGTCCTCTTTAGGTCTTTCAATTTTTTCTTTCTCTACTGCATTCTCTTTTTGAACTCTACCTTCCAATTCTTTTCCACTTCTTAGTTGAATTGCTTTCACTTGTTCTTTATTCTTTTCTCTTGTATTCACTTCAGTATTACTTAGAAGAATTCCTTGGGATCTATTACTTAAGGAATTTGTAATTTGTCCCAATTGATTTTCAATATTTATGATGGCTGCTCCTTGAATTTGTAATTGATTTCCCATATGTGATACTACTTCTTCCATAAACAACTTCTTCTCCTTAAATTGTAAAGCATGGTTATAACCTGAAGGATAAGTTAATCTATTATTATTATTACCTTGGTTGTTCCAATTCCTCAATGGGTTTACTTGGGTGTTCCCCCATTGTTGATTAACACCACTCTGATTATTGTTATTTCAGTTAAAATTTGGATGATTCTTCGAACATAGGTTATAATTATTGGAATATGGGTTGTTAGGTTTGATTATTGCATTCACAGTTTCTGGTGAAGAATAAGAATAAACCATTTGGCTTAATGAATTTTCTTCAATCATGAGATTTGGTTGAGAAAAATTCATCCCAAATTGGTCTATCTTCCTTAATACAGCAACAACTTGATTTGCTAACATTGTAAAAGCATCATTTTCATAAACATTGGCTACCTTTTTAGGATTTAACCTTTCAGAAGGCCATTGAAGATTATTATTATCCATTTCTTCAATTAAAGCATAAGCATCAGAAAATGGTTTAGACATTAATGATTCACCAGCAGCAGCATCAATGATTGATCTAATAGATCCAACTAATCCATTATAAAAAGTTTGAATTTTTAACCAATCTGGTATCGCATGATGTGGACATTTCCTGAGGAGATCAGTAAATCTTTCCAATGCTTCATATATTGATTCCCCTTCAAACTGACAAAAAGATGTTATAACATTTCTTAACTTAGCAGTCTTAGATGGTGGAAAATATTTAGCAAGGAATTTTTGTGACAGTTCACCCCAAGTTCCAATTGATCCAGGTGCTAATGAATGTAACCACATTTTAGCTTTATCCCTTAGTGAGAAAGGAAAAAGTTTAGATCTAACAGCATCATCCTAAACACCATCATATTTAAAAGTAGCACACAACTCTAGAAAATCAGCAAGATGCAAATTAGGATCTTCAGTTGTTGCTCCCCCAAACTGATTATTTGACACCATTTGGATAATAACAGGATTAAGCTCAAAAGAATTAGCAGCTACAATAGGGTTTTGAATACTACCATGGAGTTTATCTACTGTAGGGTTAACATAATCTCTTAAAGGTCTTAATTCTTGATGGATGCCAACATTTTGATTTTGATGATTTGCTATTTCTTGAATATTTTTTTCTTTTTCTGTATTTTTAATTTTTTTTATTTTTCTGATAGTTCTTTCTAATTCAGAATCGTAAGTCACAAGTCCTTCAGAACCTGAACTACGCATACAACAATAAAATAAAACAAAACACAACACACTAACAAAAATAAAGAAAATTAAAAATTTATAATTTCTTAATTCTCTTTAGAATGCAATTTAAATTAATTTCCCCGGCAACGGCGCCAAAAACTTGATTCCAGATAGATATAAGTGCAACGGCACCAAAAACTTGGTACCGTCAGATATATGTGCGCTGATGATTTTAGATATGAAAATTATGATTTTATAATATGGGATACTACGCCAGTATACGTATCATTTATCAAGTAATATAGTACTTTCTGATTAAGCTCTGAGATCGAACCCACAGAGAAAATGTGAAATCTTTAAAGGAATCAGGGAAATTATCTTTTTACTCTCTTTAGTTGTTTTCGAAAAAGTATGCCTTAATTTTGAAAAGTTATGAAGGTTGATATGTCTTTTGAAGTTTTCTTAATAAAAATGCAAAGCAAGAAATTAAAATTACAATAACTAATAACACTGGATGTAAAATACTATTAACTAGAATATCTTTTTCTTTCCTTTCATAAAGTAGTAATAATTCTTAAAGTATTGTTGTGGAAGTTTTCAAATTTGTGTTGTGACAGATAGAAGCAAATGTGTTCTTTACCCTTACTTGGTTCTATGAAGAACATAGGTTAATTTGAAATTTATATTGTTTTGAACATGGTTAGGCAGGGAAGATACCAGTTTCTCACTCTAGAGTTCCCTCGATTCCCACCACCTGAGGGCTAACTACTCATTACAAAACTCAAATCTTCAAACCAAATTAGGGGATTTTAGCCTGTCACTCAAAAATCAGCTAATATTACTCCCATCTATAAAAATATCTTCTAATATTACATTTAATTATATGTACTACAGTTCTCACCCATATAATTTCATGTGATTCTTACTAACTTATATGAGACAATACCGCATTGGATCTTACATAATCACAAGAAATTTTACAACTTAACAGACCAAATTAAGAAGTAAACAAAGGCTTTAGAATCAATCTTCACAACTTCTTCCAACTTTTAAAAATTTATATTTCCACAACAATTCTCTTTAAATTAATTACTTCTCCATTTAAGAAAGAAAAAGATAAAGTAAACTATTCAGAATGCATTGAGAAAATATGAAAACACATTGATTTGAATGTGACTTAAGTTTATTTAATTCATTATTTAATTTATTATTTAATTCAATGTGTCTTATTTATTTAATTAATTGTTGTTAAGTTTATTTAATTAATTAATTGTTATTTACGTGTTTTATTTAATTAATTGTTATTTATTCAATTTATTTATTTCGTTTTTCTTTAACTTAATATTTGTTTATTTAGATTATTATCTTTGGTTTTGTTTTTTTGTTTTTTATTTTGTTATTTAATTTAATTTATTATTATTTACAATTATTATTAATTTAATTTAATTCATTTATTTAATTTAATGTAAAGTATTAATGTTTAATTTAATTTAATTTGTTTTATTTTATCATATTTAATTTAAATTACTATTTATTTAGATCACTATTTAATTTAATTTAATTTAATTTAATTAATTTATTTAGTTTAATTTAACTTATTATTTATTTGCATTATCATTTAAATTAATTTTATATTTGGTTTTCATTTAATTAATTTAATTTAACTTATTTATTTATTTACATTATTATTTAATTTAATATAATTCATTTAATTTATCTAAATAATTTAATTTAATTTATTACTTATTATCATTGAGTTTAATTTTATATTTAATTTTCATTTATTTAGTTTAATTAAATTAAATTAATTTATTTAATTAATTTATTTTAATTTAAATTACTTATTTATTTACATTATCTTTTAATTTAATATATTTTTGATTTTTTTAATTTAATTAATTTATTTAATTTAATTTAATTTAATTTAAACTATTATTTATTAATTTGTTTCTTATTTACTTAATTAATTATTATTAAATGTAATTTATTTAATTTAATTATTATTTAATTTAATTTATTTAATTTAATTATAATTTGATTTTAATTATTTAATTTTAATTTAATTCATTATTCATTTTTATTATTATATATATATATATATATATATATATATATATATTATTTATTTTTTTATCCCTTATAAGTTATGTTATTTTTAATTAATTATATGTATATTTTTATTACTTAAATGTTATTGATTTATTATTATTAATTTATGTTATTAATTTACATTAATTATTATTATCATTTTTATTATTATTTATTAATTTATAAGACATTTCATTTTCTCTCTCTTAAATTATTCTTTTCTTTATTTTAAAGTTATTATCATTTATATTAATTTATTATTTCTTAAAATAATTATTTACATGTATATTAAAATTTAGATTATTTTAAAAGAAATGATGCTTTTATTTACCTATTTTTATTATTTATTTATCTATTTATAAAGCTTTTCTTTTTTTTTCTCTTTCCTAAATTATCCTTTTCTTTATTTTAAATTATTATCCTTTATTTAAGGCCATTAGAATTATTATTTTTTTCATATAGTTACACTTATATTATTTTAAAAAGCATGAAATTTTTATTTACTTATTTTTTTGTTATTTATTTATTTTTACAATTATTTTTAATTATTATTATCTCTTTCTTATATTTTCATTATCTTTTTTAAGTTTATAATTATTTATTTTATTCCTATCACATTATTTTTATTGCTCACATATTGTTATTATTAATTTACATATATATGTTATTATTCCTTTAGTTATTCATATTTAAGTAGTATTTATTTAATTTTACAATATAGTGTAATTATTTATTATTTATTTACTTTATTATAAACATTATGTATTTAGTGTATATAATTTATTTATAATATTATTTAACACATATAATATTTTTATTTTTACATATATGTATAGTTATGTTATTCATACATTATTAAAAATTTATTCCATTCCCTCTTACCTCATTTTATTTTTATTTCTCTTCTTCTTTCATTCTTTATTTCTTTTATGTTATATTTCTTTTTTTCTTTTTCTTTTTATTTTCTTTATGTTATGTTCATTTCTCTTTTTTTCTCATTTCCTTTATGCTCTTTTAAACTTTAAATCTTATCTTTTTATGTTAGTAGAAATCGGATTTGTAAATATTTGAAATTAGTAAGCTAATTAAATAATTTGCATAAAAAAAGATCATAAGACTAAAACATGGAAAGATTTAAGAAAAGCTAAATAGTTTGCTTTAAGGAAATCCCTAAGGCTAAGCATGAAATGGCTACATGAATTTGCATACAAGAAAGAGAAAAAAAAAAGAATCCTAAAGACTAAGCATGGGAATGTTTAAATAACTTGAAGATTTGAAAAAGGAAATAACCTACAAATGATTTTTTTTTTATTTTAAATAGCTTGCGTGAAGGAAATCCCTAAGGCTAGGCATGGAAACATTTGCATGAAAGAGAGAAATCTTAAGACTATACATAGAAATGGCTTAAAGATGCAAAAGAAAATTCATAAAGTTTGCATGAAAAGAGAAAGAAAATTTTAGAGCTAAGCATGAAGATGGGAAAGAAATATTTATATATATATATATATAAGCTTAAGTATTTCACAAAATAAAGAGTAGGGGGAATAGATTACCTTAGCTTGGAAGATGGAGAGGAGGAAGACTAGAGGCTCACGGCTAGGAGGAAATTTTGGGGGATGGAATGACTAAGTGTGAGAGTATGTGTAAGTAAGTGTGTAAGAGTGGGTATGGGGTTTCAAGGTCTTCAGCAATAATGTAGATATGGTTGTCTAGAAGAACTTTCATGAAGACATAAAATGGTTTTGACAAGGTTTAGGGGGTCAATTTGGTGGATTTAGAACATGTGTCCAACTTGGCTCAAAATGGGGAGGTTTTGGTCCAAAATGGATTTTGGGTAAGATCTGAGCTCAAATTATGGGCCATTGATGATCCAATTCAGTTTAAGGAGGTGTTATAAAGAGCTTGGAATTGAAATTTGGGAGGAATTGATTGGCATTGGGTCACTTTAGGAATTTTGCGTTATTTAGGCAATATTGGGGATATTAGATTTCAAGTGGAATTGGATTTGAATGTGGGTCACATTGGACTTGAATTTGGTCTATATTGATATTTGAGATGTTGAATTTTGGTTTGGAATTGAATTTGATCAAAATTGGGGTCAATTGGGTCAAAATTAGGTTTGGTTTAGGCACTTTTAGGTTAAATGGGCCAAGTTGGGATTTTTAATTGAAAGTGTATTAATTTGGCAAAATTGGACCATGGTGTGGTTGAATAAAATGAAATTAGGGCTTTTTAGGATTTCTTTGAATTTTTTGAGAATTTTTTTGGAATTTTTGGATTTTTGGGCAAAAAGGGTATTTTGGGTATTTTGAGGGTATTGGGGGGTATTTTTTGAAATTTTGGAATTTTTTGTCATGAATGGTCAATTGGAGTGGTAGGGAATATCTTAGAATGATTTTTGTGGGATTTTGGTGAATTTGGGGAATTTTGGGTAATTTAGGTCATTTTGGGAGGCCGGAGGCCAGAAATTGAAACTTTGGGGATTTGAAGATGGCTTCAAAGTGAGCATGATGTAATGGTTTAAATTGAGTTATAGATGAAGGGTCACTCTCATTTGGTCCTCTATGTGTTGGTCCCTACCACTTAGTCATAGACTGAGGGCTGGGCTATCCACATGAGTTTCCAAAGAGTTCAGGGTTGAAATTAGGATGTGTATGTTGTGAATGTGAAGTGTATGAGTGGTGATCTCCAGACCTCCCTCGGGGTAATTCCTAAGGCCTGACCACCTATAGGAGACTTCCCCAGATTCCTTATGCTTGCCTTTTCCTACCAAAAGGTGGAGGTTAGGCCTTAAGCATATGAAAACCCTCTAGTGAAGCAAGAAGAGTTTTGAATTTTTATGGGGAGGGTTCCATGACTAGTCCTCTAAGAAAGTCACCAGGAGAGTCCTATGGCTAGACCCTAGGCTATTCTAAAGAGAGACTAGACCTCAACCAAAAGTGAGGTCAACAGTCTTCAAATGTCCTTATCCTCTTTTCTCAACTCAAAGTTCTTTTGAAATTTATCCTCAAATTCTCTTCCAAGTCTTAGTTCAATAATTTTATCCTGTTCATCATTCAATTTAGGTTTTTCTTGTGATTGAGTTGCATCTAAAGATATAAAGACTGGTTGTGTAGATGAATTCCCTAAATAGGTAGTCTTTAAAATTGTATGGGGTATATCCATCTTAAGTTCATGAGATTTTTCAATAAATGTAATTAAAAGTTTACTATTTTTGGCATCGTCCATCATTTCACACCTCTCCTGAACATATATACAGTCTTCTTTAAATAACGTTTTTGAATCATCATGAAAATACATTTCAATCTCATCTGTTAACTTACTCTCAAAACTTTCTTGGAAATGGTCTTTACTTAGATAATCAATTTCATCTATCCAAAAACAATCATCATCTTTTCTCTCAGCTGGATATTTCATAGTCTTTAATACATTAAAAGAGACTTTCTGGTCATTAATACTCATAATCAACTCTCCTTTCTGCACATCTATCATATCTTGTCCGGTAACATGGAAAGGTCTCCCTAAAATAATTGGAATTTCTTTATCTTCCTCCATATCTAAAACAATAAAGTCTAAAGGAAAGATAAATTTATCCACTTTAACAAGCACGTCTTCTATAACTCCTTTTGGATAAATAACAGATCGATCAACTAACATAAGGGTTACAGTAGTGTGAGAAATATCGACTAAACCTAACCTTCTAAATATAGATAGAGGCATCACATTAATGCTCACTCCCAAATCACATAAAGCTTTTCCACATAATCTTTCTCCAATTACACAAAGAATTGTAAAGCCATAGGATCTTTAAATTTCCGAGGAAAATTTTTCTGAAGTATAGCGTTGCACTCCTCACTAAGTGAAATTGTCTCGTAATCCCCAAATTTCCTTTTCTTGTTTATTATCTCCTTCATAAACTTTGCATCTATTCTAAAGCTTCAGTGAAAGAAATATTTATCATTAATTTCTTAAGTACTTTCATGAACTTTAAAAATTTCTTATCCAACTCATGCTGTCTAAGTCTTTGAGGAAATGGAGGTGGTGGTCTTTCCAAACTGATTTTAATTGGAGAAATTAATTTTTCCAAATTCTTAGAAACATGTTTTTCAGGTCTTTTAGTTACCTTTGTTTCTCTCACATCTTTCTCTTTTCTAACCACATCCTCTATCTCTCTTTCGCTTTTTAATTAGACAACTTCTACTTGTTCATTAGTGTTCTCTTATGGGTTGATCTCAACGTTGCTAGGAAGTGTTCCTTGGGGTCTATTGATAAGTGAATTATCAATTTGTCCCACTTGATTCTCTATATTTTTAATGGCAGCATTTTGACTTTGCAACTGGTTTCCCATTTGCAATACCACTTCTTCCATAGACATCTTCTTATCCTCAAATTGTTGATCATTGTTAGAGTTCGGTGGATATGAAGGTCTATTGTTTGTGTTCCCCTGATTATTCCAGCTTCCATTAAGATTCGCATGATTATTTTCTCATTTTTGTTTTCCACCATCAGTAGTATGATTCCAGTTAAATTTATGATGGTTCTCCCAACAAAGGTTGTAAAAGATAGAATATAGGTTGTTTATGGTATTTAAAGCGCCATATGATAAGTTAGAATCAATTATATGCCCTAATGAACTTTCCTTACTTACAGAAGTAAATTGAGGCTGGTTCATTCCAAATTGGTCCAACTTCCTTGATATTATGGCAACCTGAGATGCAGGAATTGTAGTCACATCTGTATCATGAACACTAGCTACATTTTTATGATTTACCCTTGCAGAGCGCCATTGAAATTCATTTGTAGCAATTTTTTCAATTAATGCATATGGTTCATTAAATGTTTTTGATATTAATGAACCACCAGCAGTAGCATCAATTATAGACCTAAGGGATCCTACTAACCCATTATAAAAAATTTGAATCATTAACCAATTGGGCAGAGCATGAAGTGGACACTTTCTTAGGAGTTCCTTAAATCTTTCCCAAGCTTCGTATAGTGATTCTCCTTTATATTGACAAAATGAGATAATATCGTTTCTAAGTTTAATAGTCCTTGAATGTGGAAAATACTTATCTAGGAATTTCCGAGTTAACTCCTCCCAATTTTTAATAGAGCCAGTTGCTAATGAGTATAACCATATTTTAGCCTTATCCCTTAGTGAGAAAGGAAAAAGCCTTAACCTAACAGCATCGTCTGACATGCCATTATAACGAAATGTAGCTCAAAGTTCTAGAAAACTAGATAAGTGTAAATAGGAATCCTCCAAAGGAGTTCCCCCAAACTGATTGTTCCGCACAAGTTGGATAATCTCAGGATTTATTGCAAACGAGTCAGCTTTTATGACAGGGTTTTCTATACATGAGTGAATTTCATCTGTCATAGGATTTACGTAATCCCTCAATGAAGTATGATGATTTTCTAAGTTATTTTCTTGAAAGTTTTTCATTTCAATTTCTACTTTTTCGAGTCCTTTCTGTATTTTTATTTTTTTTATTTTTTCCAACTCGTGATCATAAGGCACAAGTTTTGCAGATCCTTTGTTTCACATACATAGCACAACAAATAATACATTAACAATTAAATAAATAATAGATAAAATATATTCAACACAACAAAATATTTTCAAGAACACCTTACTTTTCACACAAACAATTTTTTTTCTTTTTTTACAACACTTTTTTATATAACAAAACACTTTTCACACAAAAATAATTTTTACGACACTACAGTTTTCCAAGTCTAAACCTAATTATTTCAACTAAAATTCTTCTAAAGTTCTTACCGAAGCTTCCCCGTCAATGGCGCCAAATACTTGACCTAACCCGCAATAACGCAGTAATTTTTGCTTCCAAAAGATGGCAAAAAAATTGACCTAATTTCTAAATAGCAGCTAGTTTATAAAGTTAAAATGTTGTAAAATTTTTTAAAATATTTTACCACTAGGGGTACTACGCAAGTATACGTATTGTCTCAAGTAATATATGGTTTTCTTTTATAACCCCAGTATTGATCCCATAGAGAAGCGAGGTAATCAATCCTTTAGGCTAATTCCAGTCTATTTCTATAAGGCCTAAAATTGGAATTTTGATGAAAATGGTTGTTTTTAATAACTAATCCTAAATAAAGTTCTTAAATAAAAAGATAACTTAGGGATAAATTGGTTTGGAGAATTTCTAGATATCAAAAACTACTTTCTCTTGCAATTCATAGATAATGTGTAGGAAAGAGATGATTAGAATTTTATGTAGTAGTGCCAAATAGAACCAATCCTATTCTTTACCTTCGCTCGAATGTATAAAGAATGTTGGCTAATCTATAGATCGGTTCAGGATGTATTATTAGTAGAATGGGTTAATCTAAGTTCACACTTCTAGATGTCCAAGAGTGGCTATGGTCGGCCCTACCAGTGACCCGTTCCCTTTTGTATAGACTAAATTATTAGAATTTAGTCTGTCACTATAAAAACTAATCAATTTTGCGCCCAATAAATAATATCTCCCTATTTATTTGCACTTCACCTTGAATAACCAGTAGAAAGCCTTCGTCTACCCTAGAATTCATGTGATATCTACTAGTCAAGAACTCATCTCCGGATAGGTCTCAGAAGTCTTCAACAGATTTTAACAATACAAGTGATCAATTTGTAAAATAAATGAAGATCTGGTATGAATATCATCACCATAATTTAATAAGAGAATATCTAAGAAAATCTTAATTCCTAAACATGCATCTATTTCATTACAAAAAAAGTAAATGAATATAATGGCATAAAAAGTAAAAGAATTGATAGAATTATGTATCAAATTAAGTGCCAATAAGGAACTTATTTCATTAGTATTCTATTATATTTATGAAACTATGTGTCACCTAGAAGCATCTAATAGATAATTCTCTCATAAAAATAATTTTCCTACACATGCCACTATTTCATATTTAAAAGAAAGAGTAAAGAAAATCACTTAGAAAGCATAGACAAATCACGACAGAAAACTTGGTTTAAAATAAAGAAAATCCACAAGAAAGTGTATACAACAATTACAAGAGAATGAAGAACACAATACTTAGCTTTTCCTTCTAAAGGAAAGAAGAAGATCTCTCTTCCAAAGTCTCTCACTGATCCATACGCCGCTCGTACATCCCTTACATAAATATCTCAAAATCCCTCACCAAACTCTCCATAAAATGCAGAAATCTACATCTTCATGACTCTAAAATGACTCTGAAATGACTAAGGGCGAAGAAAGACAGAGAGAGAGAGAGAGAGAGAGAGAGAGAGTGAAAGAGAGAGAGTGAGCGCCCTTTGCTGTAGAACTGGTCCCTATTCATAGATTTTCAAAAATGACCAAGGGTTGCTTAAGGCATCACTTCAAAATTCGTCCACTTTCATTAAATCCTCTAGAAACCGACTCTGGTGCCTAGGCGCCGGGATCTGACACCTAGGTGCCAGACTCCTATGACCAAGTCTTTGCACCTCTTCACGATTAAAACTGTTCCAACGTGTCTAAGTGCATTGTATCACAAGTCTTATATATTAGGAGTAACTTTCAGTCTTCTAGAAGGTCTAAAAACTACTTAACACCATCAAAATAACTTCCAAAGTCGTTCATAACCGTTCATAATCGTCCCTTGACGGGTTCTGGCGCCAAGGCCTTGATTTTGGCACCTAGGCGCCGTTTTCTTGTCGTTACTGGTGCCTAGGCACTGGGTTTGGCGCCTAGGCGCCACCCTGTGCGCAACTCCACTTTTTTGCTCCATTTTGCTCTATTTCAACTTCGTTTCACCCCATATCAGTTGTGTTGCGTTCCTAACATCTTCACCTACAAGATAGACATAAAAACAACCTTTCACAAAAGTATAATTTCATCCAAAAACATGTGAAAAATATAAAAGAAATTAAGTATAGAAAGACATATTGATATGTGCCAAGTCAGAATTTTCTTCCTTGCTCATTTTGGCTCAAAATGGCATAGTTTTTACATTATTTTCTCTAAAATCATATTTTATACTTGAAGACAAAAATATGCAAAATGCCTTCCTTTAAAGTTTAATATCATTAAAAATATGCATAAAATGATCTTTAAATTTACATTGAAAAGAGATAATTTTTAAGTGGATCATCCACAGGGGAGATAAATTTATCCACCTTAACAAGAACATCCTCTATAACTCCTTTGACTTTGTAGCTGTTTACCTAGTTGCAAGATCAGTAATCGATTGATCAGCTAACTTAAGGGTTACAGTGGTGGGAGAAATCTCTCATAAATCTAACCTTCTATTGATAGAAAATGGCATGAGATTAATTCTTGCTCCTAAATCACATAAGGCTTTTCCACAAAATTTTTCTCTAATAGCACATGGTATAGTAAAAATTCCAGGATCTTTATGTTTCAGAGGTAATTTCTTTTGAATTATTGCAGTACATTCTTCACTCAATGCAACAGTTTCATGAGCTTCAAATTTCCTTTTCTTGCTTAAAATATCCTTCATAAATTTTGCATAGCTCGGCATTTGTTCCAATGCTTCAGCAAAAGGAACGTTGATGGTAAGTTTCTTAAAAATTTCAAAGAACTTAGAAAATTGATGGTCAAGCTTTTGCTGTTTTAGTCTTTGAGGAAAAGGTGGTGGTGGTCTTTCAACATCCACTTTAATAGGAATTTCAGTCGGATCTTTACTAGGACAAAGAGTTTCTTTAGGTTTTTTAATCTCTTTAACTTCTCTCTCTTTTTCAATTTCATTATGAATCTTCTCTTTTAATTCCTTTCCACTTCTTAGTTGTACAGCTTTTGCTTGTTCATGGTCTTTTCCAGTTTCTTTTGGATTAATGTCGACTTTGCTAGGCAGTGTTCCTTGAGGTCTGTAATTAATAAAATTAGCAATTTGACCCATCTGATTCTCAATATTTTGAATAGCAGTGTTTTGACTTTGTAGCTGATTACCTAGTTGCAAGATCAATTCTTCTACAGATAATGTTTTCTGCTGATTGTTAAAAACAGGAGGATAAGTTGGTCTAATGTTTGAATTTCTTTGATTGTTCCAATTTTTGGTTGTATTAACTTGATTATTACTCCATTGTTGATGTCCATTATTCTAATTAAAATTAGGGTGATTATTCCAACCTGGATTATAATAATTTGAATAAGGGTTATTTGTTTTACTAGCAATAGATTGCAAAGTTTCTATTATTTGAGAATCATCAATATTTGAAGAATTATCATTACTTACATGTGACATGTTAATAGCAAAATTATCCAATTTCTTAGATATTGCAGCCACTTGTGAAGCTAAAATAGAAAAGGCTTCATTATCTTGAATACTTGCCACTCTTCAAGGATTAACCCTTTCAGAAGGCCATTGAAAATTATTATTAGTCATTTCTTCAATTAAAGTATAAGCTTCATCAAATGTCTTAGCCATTAAAGAACCAACAGCAACAGCATCTATAATAAATTCAAGTGATCCAACAAGCACGTTATAAAATGTTTGAATAATTAACCAATCTGGTAAACCATGATGAGGACATTTTCTTAACAGTTCCTTAAATCTTTCCCATGCTTCATAAATTGTTTATCCATTCAATTGCATAAATGAAGTAATATCATTTCTTAATTTAGCAGTTTTAGAAGGAGGAAAATATTTCACAAGGAATTTTTGTGTCATATCTGCCCAAATTTTAATAGAACAAGTTTCTAATGAGTTAAGCCACATCTTTGCTTAATCTTTAAAAAAAAAGGAAAGAGTCTAAGCCTAATAACATCATCAGAAACATTATTATATTTAAAGGTAGCACAAAGTTCTAAGAAACTAGAAATGTGTAAATTTGGATCCTCATTTGGTGTTCCTCCAAATTGATTATTTTGAACCATTTGAATAATAGAAGGTTTAAGCTCAAAAGAATTAGAATCTACAGCAGGCATTTGAATACTAATACAAAAATCATCAGGTGTAGGGTTTGCATAATCCCTTAATGGTTTATAAACATTTTGTTCATTAATTTCTATTTGATTTTTGTTACTGTTATGTAAGTTAGCCATTTCCTGATATTTTTGAATTTGTATTCCTTTTCTAATTCTTTTAACAGTTCTTTCTAATTCAGAATCAAATGGTAATAATCCTTCAGATCCAAAACTACGCATAAAAAATAAAATAAAATCTTTTTTGTATTTTTGTTTTTGTATTTATATTTTTGTTTTTATTTATTATTATTATTTTTTTTAAAGAAATAAAATTTTATATATTTTTTAATTTGAAATTTCTAGAAATTGTCTTTTCACTTTCTTAATATTCTTTCTTTCACTTCTTTTCTATCTTTCCCAGGCAACTACGCCAAAAACTTAACTACCCGACCTTTACTAATGTACGAATTTATGATTTTATATTTCAATATTTATAATAATTTTTGTAAAAGTCACAATTTCAAACGCGAGTATACGTATCATTTCAAGTAATACAGGGCTTTATTGGAGTGCTGGTTATCGATCCCATAGGGAAGATTAAGTGAAAATTAAATTTTAAGAAATATATTTGATTTTCAAATTAAAAGTAATTATTATTTTTATTTCTTTTCAAAATTCAGATTTTTAAATTTAGTTAAATTTTTACTAAATGCAAATAAGTAACAATAAAGTTAAATGCTAATGCAAGTATAAATAAAACAACTTTCTCTTTTTTCAACTAATCCAAGATTTTTTCACAATAATTATCATTCATTGAGAACTTTAAATTATGGTATTGCGCCAAATAGAAGCATTCCTATTCTTTACCTTCACACGATAGTATAAAGAACATTGGCTAATCTATAGATCATTTCAGGATGTATTATTAGTAGATTGGGTTAATTTAGGCTCACACTTCTAGATGCCCAAGGGTGGCTATGGTCGGCCCTACTAGTGACTCGTTCCCTTTCTATAAACCAAATTATTAGAATTTAGTCTGTCACTCTAAAAAGTAATCAATTCTACGCTCAATAAACAATATCTCCCTATTTATTTGCACTTCACCATGATAACCCACATATAACCTTCGATTACCCAAGGATTCATGTGATATCTACTAGTTAAGAACTCATCTCCAGATAGGTCTCAGAATTCTTCAACAGGTTTTAACAATTCAAATGGCCAGTTTAAAAATTAAATTAAGATCAGGTATTAATATCATCACAATAATTAAAAATTTTAAGTTAAGTTCTCTAACGAAATTAAATTATCTTATTATCTCTTTATAGTTGAGAGGAGAAAGAAAACTGACTACTCAAAACACATTGAATTCACACAACAAAACTTACTTATAAAACTTTGAACCAAGTTACAAATACTTATCTGGAATGTTCCTTCAAGTGATCCACAGACTCCTACTGACTCCAATACAAAGTGAAAGACTTCAACAACACCAACACTTACAAACTCACACTTACTACTCAAGGAATTGAGTAGTAACACTCAAAATAACTAAAATAAACTCACTAATTACTTAAGAAGGTGGCTCCCTAAAATTATTTTCAAGCGTGAGAGAACTCTAGGGTGCTTGGGGGCACTTTTCTCTGTAGAATTGACTCCTATTTATAGAGCTTCGAAAATGACCAGGGGTTGCTTAAGACACCTCTTCAAAATTACTCCAAATACAATGTATCTTCTAGAAAGTAACAGTGCTGCCTAAGCACCAAAATCTGGCACCTAGGCACCGGATCGCAGGGCTCCGTGATCAAGTCTTCGCACCTTTTCACTTTGGATCGCACCTCTTCACGATTAAAACTGTTTTACCCTGTCCAGATGCATTGTATCAGATATCATATGTATTAAGAGTAACTTTCAGTCTTCTAGAAGGTCCGATAACCCCTTAACACCATCAAAATAACTGCCCAAAGTCTTCAAAAATCTTATTTGTTTCTGTATCGAACTGGCGCTTAGGCGCCGGATTCTGGTGCCTAGGCGCCAGACCTAAAATTTTGGCAAATTTGCTTTTTTAGCTCTATTTTTGCTCCTCTTTCCTTCTTGAACTCTTTTTTTATCACCTACATCCAAAAACATAAAAATACCTTTCATTAAAGCATAATATCATTATAAATTGAATCATAAATAAGGCATTAAAATATGTACTTTTTAAGTGGATCATCTATCGCAGACCAAAAGAAGTTTGACTTTAATTCATTAGATGTTGGAAAAATTTTTACATGGCACCATCACAATGTCATCAAATCGGTTGACATCAAATTAGTGTGACAGATTTTATTTTTCAATCCTTTAGGCTAGTAAACCTTGGATATGATGAATCACACATGACCCTTTCAGTTTAGTCTATCATAACCTTTTGAAGCTTCTTCAGCTCTTCTGGGAGTTGGAGTACTTCCCACAAGGTACCAACACAATGTGATTAGATTGATTGACCTTACTACAACCGTTAATCCATTAAGTTAGTAAATTTGAGTTGAGGTATGTCTTAATCTTATCCACTACACTCTCTGCACACCGAAAAAGGATCATCAAAATTAGTTCAATCTTATTAAAACTCTCAATAAGTGTTATTTAGGTCCATTAGAAGTTGGGCCACACCCTATGGGGCACTATGACGATGTGGCCAGGATGATTAATTCCAGGCCAGTCAATGTTAGTTTTGTGGATCAATCCCTTAAGTTAATAATTCTGAGTTAAAGTAAATCTCCGAATAAACTTTTCCTCAGTCCAACTTATTGCATAACAATAAGATAATTTGCTCCTTCCCTTGGAGCTTGTCAGTTTTGTTGGTTTACAGTCGAACCTAATGAAACTAACACCATGGCCGAGTAAAACTAGGACGGGGTTATGTCGATATGAAACACTCCCTAGATTCAATCTTTGTCTGACTCTATGTCAGAATGTCGTACTTGAAGTTAGAGTGGACTAACAGACTAAAGTCGGTAGGGCTAGCTGATGTTGACCTATTTTGGGTCCGATCAATTCAGAACTTTAGACTTATAAATCTAGGATCGGTCAATGTGCATCTTTTCAAATTGTATACCCTATCAAACACCTAAATAATGCTCATTCCCTTATCCATCTTTAAAGGATGTAAATCAACAACAGGATTGTCATACAGTCTATGCCTCGACTGATTAAAATTGGAATATAATCACTATCTACTAGTACAATCATTGAACATTTTGAGATAAGGTAGTTAGATCGGGTTTCTGAAGATCTAGTTGATGATCCATATAAAGTTGGAACACGCCTCTTATGAAACCATCACGATGAGATCAGGTTCATTAATCTAGTCATAGTTCTTATTGTTGATGTAGGTTAATACTTTGAGTTAGTAATTCAGAAGTTAAATTAAAAATTCTTAACACAGTCTAGCTCATTGGATACCAAAAGTGTACATTTTTTATCTAATTTTTGCCATTTTCTTTGGCAAGCAGGCCTCAACATGAATTGAAGCCTTAGCTAAGGATGGGTCCTAGCATGACCATTACACACTACCGAGTTAGGATTGCTACATTTGTCTAGTGTGGACTAGAGGAATAGGCCAACATTTGCTCTTCATTATCGGGATTATGATCTGGCATGGCACCCACATTGATCAACCTGGTTCATTGCTTATATTTTTTCTTCGGGTATGGTAAACTGTGTCTTGAGTAATCTAAACAAACTTTGGAATTAGAAAAATCCTTATTAGGAAACTTTCTTAGTTTTTATCATTAAATACCTGAACAATAAACTAACATAAATCAACATAAAACAAAATTTTTTACATCTTAGTTCATTGACCTTAAAACCTACATAAGATTTAATAAGTCAATGTCATGACTCTATAAACCCATTAGAGTATGGGCAAATCTATATTATAGTCATTGCAGACCGTAGAAGAACCCCTAGAAGCCTAAAGCCTAATGGTTAACTTCTAAGATAATCGAGTCATGGCTAAAAGTAGACATTAGTCCCTGAGATCTCAGCCTTAAACTTAGCACCTAACTTGCCTATAGTTTAGATCCCTATATCATCTATCCTAATCAAGTCACCCCCGTGCACCTGTTAGGTAGAGATTAAGTTCTTATATTCTTTTTCATAATGTGTACAGGAACAACACAGATTCACATCACAAATCATCAAAATAAATTCCCAAGAAAAATTAAACCAACCTCTATGTTAATTATATGAACCTTCTAATCTTGACAAGCCTTCAGAATGAATGATAAGCTCAAGTGTTGTCCTTTATGATTTAGTCATTTCATTTAACTTCAAAGTTGAGTGTTAGTCTCAGTGCTTTCCTTCCAAGTATAGGAAACTCTCCTAGTTTCTCTGACTAGCTATATGGATGAATGAAAAGCTCGAAGACTATCCTTTCTGACCTAGTTTACGTATTTATATTTTTGGGTAGATGTAAATCCACATCAATTTTTCACCATAAGTTTTCTATGTTAACCTGAAATCTAAGCTGAACCCAAATATTATAATTCACAAAAGTACAATTCCAACTTTTTTACATAATCAAAATCAAATCATATGTCCTTCTAATCTAGCTAATCACTTCGATCAATGTCAACATGTGCAATGTACTTTGAATAGTATCCTACACATGTTTAGGTTTCATTTATTGACCTGATTTTAGGTCACATATATCTTGCAAGAATATCACCACTTAGTCAGGTGCAACCACATTGGCCCAGTACTGTACTTGCCCACTTTTGGCCTGGTGTGAACACGCCAAGCCTGGGAGATACCATACCCAAAAGTTCCTCGGCGTAGTCACACCTAGCCTGGGTGAGACCACACCCAAAAGTTCCTCGATGTGGTCACGCCAAACTTGGGCATGACCACACCGAAGTATATCTAGAGTGATCACTCCCAGTGACATGCATATAAAAATAAAAAAATTCAATAAAAAGATCAATATTTGCATCAATAGAAAAAGTAGTAAATATCATTGATCCTCTATATTTTACTATTATAATGTACCCTCTAAGCTAAAAACATTAATTTAAGCAATACCATCCACTTATAGATCGCCTAAACAACCAAAATTTATATTAGAAAAGATTAGGCTAACCAACTTGTGTTATGTATGAAATTCCTCTCGACAAAATAAATGGCCTCCATTATCCTATATAGTGATTGATAGGGCTCCTCATGGCTACGAAAATTAGAGTTGTCGTCTTTTTTTATTGTATCAAAATCTAGCATCAATGCAACCTATAAATCTTTTGATCTTAGATCAAATTTCTGTTGCATACTAGAAAAAAAAAACTATTATTGGATGAGTACATGTGGTGTCATAATAATTGATATTATTTATGCTCGTCAAGATCCTTTTTGCCAGAGGCATGTAGATGCAAGTCACAAGGTCTGTGTGAATGATCATATTATGCACAAATAGCTATATATCTACTCTAGTAAAAGGAACTCACTTTAAAGAATACATTATTTTTTATGGATTAACAACTGAAAGCAAATTGAAGCTCATTACAACTTATTCTTAATCTAATCAATAGCTTTGAATTGTTCCCATAAGAAATCACACAAAGTACATTGTATATTATAGATTAAAATAATTGTATTAATTTATCGTTGAGCATTCAACATAAATTGAGATGGAGAGAGTTTATAAAGTGAAGAGTAAATAGAAGAACAACATGAGCGTTGAATGATCATTTGAAGATTGCTAGCTACTGCCATTAGAAATATAGTTAAGAAAAAAGAAAATTGCTCCACGTAGGCATGATTGGTAAAATAAAACTGGCATGATTTTCCATTTATAAATCTCATCTTAAATGACATGTATTGCAAATTAAGTTTAGTTACGTGGTGCTTTTTAAAATAATTTTTTTTTATAAAAATTTTCCTGAATTTTTTACCTCCAAAATAACTTTAATTAAAATTTACCTTAGGATTCTTTCTTTTATAAAAAATGAATTACCATTCATTTGTACTAGGCATTCAAAATCAATGAACTTTCCCCAGTATGTTACAATAAATATTATTTGTCAGCATTTGCCCATCTAACTCGAACAGAGCTATGACTTCAAATTTGGTCAATGCCAATGATGCATAATACATCTATAGCTCATAGTATATTTTTGTAGTTAACTCTCGTATATTTGGCGCAAGGTAACCCAAAAAACAAACTGAAAATATCTTTGTATTATAACCCATATTCACGAGTCAAGTTAGCTTTCAAGGGGAAAAAAATGCGAATCCCAATTTATAAAATTATAAAAATATACTATTTGGCATGGTTACAAAGGAATTAATGTAAAATCTATTCTTATATTCTAAAAACTTGAATCAAAATAAATATAAATGCTTTTTGCAAAAAAGAATAATTATCTCAACTTACGATAGCATTTTTTACGTTGAAATTCAAAAATATTTTTTGTTCGTGTTTTGCTATGGTCATATCGAAATCTTAAAACTAAATCTAACAAACCGAACTTCATTATATATTACTAATCATGACTCTTATGGAGTCATCTTTAGAAATTTTCTCAGATGATATGATTGTTATATTTATAATATAGTTGAAGATGTATTGTTCCTTAATATTAAATTATTATTATTATTATTGAATAATAACTCGAAGTCGAGATATAAAAATGTCATTTTTGCCACAATAAAAAACAAAAAAAAACATATTCCCAGTGAAGAAAAGTCACATTATCAGCACTCGTCTTTTCCATCCAAAGTCCACGCTATGCATGAGGCATTCATGAAGCACTGTACAAATCTAGCTATAAACAGTAATTTAGTACTTACATTGCCTATATTCTAGTTCTTTCAAAAAAAAAAAAATAATAATAATAAATAAAGTAAAATATAAAATTTCTCATGGGTGCGAGGCTACAGGTGCGAGGCTACAGGTTGAGTGTAGGAGAGCTTTGCGTGAAGTGCTTCTCTTGTGCGTGTACGTCGAATACTCTTTTTGAGTGCGGAGAAAGCGTGGTGGGTTTCGAGATGGTACGCACCCTTTTAGAGTGTGCTAGATTAGGGTAGTCTTAAAAGCTGTTTAAATTGTGGGATTAGAAAATATAATACTAAACCTGAAAGCCGATTCTTAGCGGATTAGACTAAACCTGAAAGCCGATTCTTAGCGGATTAGGTTTGCTACTGATGAAACATAAATAAATTCAAACAAATTAATTAATTAACAGCACCTTTGGTAGTTTATCTGCTTCGATGGTGTTTTAAAAATGTCATATCACCATTTGAAAATTATCGTTGAGCAACTTATTCAAAAATATAATTAATTTTTAATGCTAATCGTAGAACATAGGTCGAACCCTATATTCATATTTTTAGATAAACGTCTAATTTTGATAAAAACAAACTGCCTCAACCGGACGCTAAGACAAGAAGAATAAGGTGAAATCGCTGAAAAATTAAACAAAAACTTACCTGCATTGGGTCGCACTTTTGGATGGTGAGAACGTCAGATGAAGCGCATATAGTTGACGAGTGGCCTGACAAACAAGTTATCTAATACCAGAGCATTTAAGATGAATCGAATTTGATCCAAAGCGCTCAATCAGAACATGACTGAAGAGATCCAAAATTTTTGGTATTCAGCATGTTTTAATAGAAAAACTAATGACTAATATGGAAGTTAAAATTTTAGATTATTAAGATTGGCGGTAGAAGCCGTTGGATCAAATCCATTTAAAAGTTTACTTTTTTATTTTTATATACGAAGGAGAGGGCCAACAAGGGGATGAGATAAGCAACTGGCGATGTATATGATACTATCTAGAAAATCAGTCCTTTGACGGATTCTTTTACTTCCTTGTCCTAGCAATGTAAATTTTATTCCTGTTTGTTCTAGTTATTGTTTGATATTCAATTAATAAGGGTTATGTTCAACTCAGAGTTTTTCCCCCTTGCTGTTTCATGATTGCTAACTCAAGAGAGCCTAATACGAATTTGAGTTTTAGTTTATGACATTTTGCAAAATTTTTAAGAAATTTAAGTATATATATGTCATATTTATGATGAATTACACTGACAAACTTTACTTTTTAGATGCGCTCGAGAGTGCCAGAGAAACAAGAAAATGTGCTAAAATATTTGTGTTAGCTGAGCATGCTGTTCGGGTTAAAGTCACTATACTTTGGAGCGCCACTATCAAGCGTGTGCAACCTTAGTGCTAAGGTGTCAAGTTGAGATTGTAAACCGAGAGCTCCTTATTTTGACACTAATTCTAAGAGCCCCTGAGCCTAATCAAAAGCCCAGAAATATGAGCAAATTGTTTGCGCACCAAAAAACAGGCGGATAGGCGTCAGCCGCCAGCAGCCAGTCCAGTGCTCGAGCCCTAATTTTCTTCCTAAAACATAGAGAGCTCGATAAAAAAGAGCCAAATCTAAGTGTTTAAGCGCAAGTTTAACACCCAAGCATCAGATCAAGGAGCACTAAACATAGTGCAAAACACATTGATGACATGGTGACACCAAACTTGATTTTCACCTAATTTTCAATTCTGTCCTCTCGGAGTAAATTTAGTTAGAGATCTTGATATTCTATTTGGTAAATAAACCAAACTTGATCTTTGATTTGATATTTATCAATTCAACTAGCACATGTGAAAACCATCCTCTACATTTTCTCTAACTAAATTTACTACAATTTATCCCAATCCTTAGATAGTCGTAGACATTTTATTTACATTTTTTATTTAGGTTTAAATCATCACATCACAATATTTTTGCAATTCAAAAAATAAAATAGATTTATGCTTAGTAATTATAATATCAATTTCTATGGGATAATACTTTACTCTTTAATTTATTAATTTTGTGGCCATGTACTCACGCATGGTATTTTATCATTGCAACACATTGTGTTTGGCTTAATAGAATTAAGCAAGGGCGTGTAAGCGCTTTGATTTAGGAATTAATTCATTTAAAGCCAAATTTGAGAGTAATTAGATTCTAATACATTCGCCATTATATATTGACATGTAGTGAGACTAAGGTTATAGCAATCTTTTGGGATTGCTAAAAACTGAAGATTTCATATTCAAATGGTTGCTCACGCAATTTCCTTGAAGGGCAACTCTAATTATCACATAAAACCACTAGACGAAGGCTCAAAGGGCACTTGCCAAGGTAGGATGATCCAAACCTAAAACAAACATGCTTAGCTTCTAAGAGACATTTGGTCAAAAAATTCGAAAGCTTAACTTTCCAATGGCAAATGCTTAAGTGTTAAAAGTACTTATGAGCCTGTAAGGAAAAATCGCTCTGGTTAATTGGTTGATTTTGGCACTCTCTAAAGAAGACAATCCACATGTTCATTAATCACTATGTTTGGGTCCCTAATGGATATGTCATATTGTTATTATTTAATTCAAAATGTAACCTCTCGTATAACACCTTAAAGTTATATAAATAAAAAATCTAAGAGTTACACCAAGGATGAGAAATGAAACTTTGTATTTCTAAGGAGAGCAATAAAATCCCTTTGTTCTCTCTCTATTTTGTTCTCCCTTTTCATAAGGTAATCTCCCTTTGATAATAGCAAAAAACTAACCACAAAAGAATTTCAAAAAAATATAGGTAGAATCTTTTATATGAATAATAGAGTGATCTCGTGTTACATATTCTTTAATATATTTGAGGATTCATATTGTTCGCCTCACTTTTGTTGAGTTCTAGTCTTTCTTTAGAATAGCCTATGGTCTAGAGCAGAGGATTGATACATCAACGCCCTATCGTCACGTAAATTGATTCCAAAACGAGTGTTTAGCAAGCTAGGAGGAGATATTGAGGAGATGCTTGCTAGAAAAAATTGGAAAAATTATTGTTGCTTCTCCGCTATTGCTATTGTTTCTGTAGTTAGAGATTTTATGCAAACTTGCCAGTAGTAGAAGACATTTGGTGATGGTTAGAGGTAAGCAAGTAGATTTTTCGTCTGCAGTAATTAATACTTCTTACTGATTGCTTCCTGAGAGGTTTTGTTTTTATGCCACTTCTTATGAGGGAGTGTTAGATGAGATAATGTCTTTTTCTTACTGATGGAAGAGGATTGTGAAAGATAACAAATGAAAGAAGTGTAAATTTTCAAGCCTCTAAGTTAAATGAAACTTCCAAAGCACGGCATTACTTTATCTCATCTAAGTTGTTGCCTTCAAGTCATATAAGTGATGTTACGAGAGAGAGAGATATTTTGAACCATTGTATTCAGCAGGGAAAGCCCTTAGACATTAGAGCTATTATTTTTTATTATATTCTCGACTATGATAGAGCTGCTACTACTGCAGGTATGGAATTTCATTCCCTGATTCATTCACTTTGTGAGCGGTCTGGTGTTAAGTTTGAAACTTGGGAAGAAGTCCTTCAGCCACTTAGACCTATCACCAGTGTAAATGTGAAATTTTATACTTTGCATTCAGAAATTAGCTAGAAGGGAGGATCTATTAGAGCTCCTAGTTCTGCTGCTTCTACTTCTCATGCTTCTACTTCACATGCATCATCCTCTAGAGATGAGTTTTCTGGTTCACAGACTAGTTTGTTATAGAAGATTTTGAAGAAGGTAAGTCTAACCAGAGAACATGTTAAGGATATTGATGGAAAGGTAGAAAATATTGCGAGATATATTGTGAAACATGATGAGTATGAGGAGAACTATCAGAAATATATGGATATACTAATTAGAGGTGATCACAGTACTGAGGTGCCTCCCCATCCTTATTTTATACTTTATGTGCCATCTAGAGATTGGAATGAGAGAGATGATGATGATGAGGATGATAAATAGGATTTTTTTTGTGTTGTTCAGTTTGTGATGTTTGTATTTGTGTTGTATTGTGTCTAGAGTTTTATGTGTTGCTGTATTTTGTTGTGAACTCTAATATTGTGTTGACTGTAGTTTGACTATTTCTGTTATACACATCCAGATGTTTCTATGATGAATTGATATTTTATGTTGCAGTTTGTGATATGTTTGTGGTAGTAAATGTTTTAATGTGTATTTAGTGTCTGAGTTTTTAATAATGTACAATTTAATTCCAAAAACTGTTAGGAAAATTTAAAGCACTATTAGAAACCACTATTTAAATTTAATGTTTAAACTTTTCAAAATCTACTACCATATATTATCTAGTATTGTTGTAATTTTAGTTATGTTAAGTTGATGTGTATTTGCTTTAAAAATCTCCACTATTGTAGAAGTCCTTTGAAATTTTTATTTTATAAAAAACTAAAAAACTGAATTTGATTTCTTTTTACTCATTTTTTAAATTGTTATACTTGCATGTTTAAGTTATAAAAATTCCTGCTAGCATGTTATTCTAGTTTTAAATTCTTACCCATGTATCATTTCTTATGCTTAAATGTTTTATCCTAACTAAAATTTTAAAGTTTAGGCGGTTTTTTAAAACAAAATTTTCAAAAAGTAAAATTTTATTTGTTATCATGAATACTATGAATAAAATTTGATTTTTGATTGAAAACAATTATGTATATGAAGTTATATTAGGGAAGCAAAATTTTTAATATAGAAATGAGTAAGAGAATTTAGTTAAAATTTATAGTAATGATGAAAAATTTAAAGTTAAAATTTTCTTAGTAAAGAAATGTTGTATGTAGTTAAACAATCTTTAGTAAGATAATTTGTACCTTTAGAAAAATAGAAGATTTGACTTTTATATTTCAAAACTTAAATTATTTTATTGAAAAATAATTTCCAACACTATTAATACGACTTTTAAGTGAAAGAGAAATATCAGACATTTATTTTAAATGGAAGGGTAGAATTCAAAATCAACAATCACTTATCCATATATAGCAATCCCTGCTTTATAAATAAATGAAAAAGAAAAAGAAAAGAAAAAGGAGGAGAAGCTTTAGGATTTAAGAGCCTAATCAAAAATTGGTTCCATACCTAAAGTTTAAAATATAAGTTTTGAAAAAATCCAAAGCTTAAGATTATAATATAGTGAGCTAAATTATTTTCAAATTAAAATTTTTTAATTGAGGGAAATAAAATGTTTAAATCCTATATTTTAAAAAATCTATAAGTTTCTGAATTAGATAGGAACTTATATTTTTCATGATCCATTACTTAAGAACTTTCGAAACATTAAATTGGTCTTATTTACTAAATTTTTTTCTAAATTGAACTATTTCATTTCTAGAATAAAATTTTGAAACCTTCCTAAAGAAACTTATTTACATAATTTGCATGCTTGATTTTTATATGATTATAGTGTCACTTGAGCATAAGTAACATTTCAAGTTTAGGGGATTTTGATACACCTAAAATATGTAGTGTTTTTAAGCACATTTTTATACCTATCTTTGATGATATTGCACTTTAATGGAAGGTATATTCATGTTTTTCTTGCAGGTATGATGAAAATGAGTGAAAGGAACAAAAAAGGATCAAATTTGGAGCAAAAATTGGAAAGTGTGCAAACTTGGCCTTTGGCGCCTAAGCACCAGATGGCTGGCGCATAGGCGCCACAGTTAAAGTGACAAATTTATATTTATTTTGGTGCAAATTTTAAAGGGTTTTTAAAGCTCCCTTTGGTTTAAACCTCATTAGCTTCCCTATTAGCGCTAAAATTCATTTAAAATTTGAATGGATGGATGCATCGCTTGGCAGATTCATTGAATTTGGACATAATTTGAAGAGACACAAAAAGCCTTTTAGAGAATTATTAAAATGAAGAGTAAAAGATCATAAAGTGGCGCCACACCCAAGAAAAGAGTTTTGAAGAAAAATTTTGGTGGGAGAAGTAGGAGAAAAGTTTGAAGTGGTTCCAAGGAAAGAGGAAGAAAGAGAGCATTTTTCTCACCATATTTTCTTTACTCTTCCATTTTACTTTATCATAGTTTGTATTAGAATTTAAGAGCGTCAACTCTTAGAGTTGGGCGCCAACCTCTAAAGAGTTATCTAGTGGAAAGCAAAAGATTCAGATGATCTTCCAGAGTCTTGTAGAGAGGATTTCCAGATAAGTGTTTATCTTTGTTTTTATTTTGGTTTTTAAGTAAGACTCGGTGTGTTTTTACTATGTTTTCTTCTTTCAAATCAAGTTGTGTATGTGTTTTCTCTATGAACTGAGTGGTTTTACTTATCTTTTTTCTTTCAAATGAAGAAGTAATTAAATTATGGAAGGAAGTTGCGAGAAGTATAGATGTTTAATGTTGGAAGATATTGTGATGATTCCACTACCTTGCACTTCATTCTTCATTTACTTCTTGGTTTGGCCAATTAAGATGTTAAAATTTATTGTGAGATCATGTAAGAACCAAAGCGGTATTGTCTCAATCAAGAATTGGAGTGAATCACATGCACTTATATGGGTGAGAATTGTAGTCCATGTACTTGAGTGCAAATAAATAGGGAGATATTCTTTTTAATGAGGAGTAAAATTAGAGGACTTTAGAGTGACAAGCGAAAGCCCCCTAATTTTGTTTGATGTGAAAAATTTTGTTATGAGATGTTAGCCCCTAGGTGGAGGGAATAGAGGGAACGCTAGAGTGAGAACTGGTATCTTCCCTGCCTAACCCATCTACAAGATTTCAAATCTTGAAATTAACCTATGTTCTTTATAGAACCAAGTTACGTTAAAGAATATAATTTCTCCTATTTTGCACAACACATTTAGATACTTCCATGATGAAATTTCATAATTATTACTGATTCATGAAAGAGGAAAAAGATATTTCATTCTCATTTGCTTTCATACATATAGTTTTATAGTCTTGTTAATTTGAGTTTCTTGCTTTACTTTTACTTAAAAGAAAATTTTAAAAATAATTTTAAATCTTTCTATCTTAAAAGATACTTTACAAAATTAATTTGAAATGTAAAATATTATTTTTCTTATTTCTTTAAAATTTTAGACATTTCCGTGTGGGTTCGATATCTCAAGGCTTAACAAGAAAGTACTATATTATTTGATAAATGATACGTGTACTTGTGTAGAATCTCATATTATAATACAATTAAATTATATTTCTTATTTGCTTCAGAGTCAAGTTTTTGGCATTGTTGTAAAGAAAGATATATTATCATCGAAAAGAAATATAAAGTGAAAAACATAAGAATAAATATTTGGGGTTCAAGTACAACCAATCTATCCCGTAATGTCTGAAGAAATTATTAATTTTTGTGTTCTTGAAAGTGGACCCATTATCTAAAATAATTCTACACGGTACACAGAAGCGGTAGACAATCTGATTCTTGAAGAACTGCAAAACTTGTTGTGTTGTGAATTCTTGTAACGACACTGCCTCTGCTTATTTGGAGAAGTAGTCTGTAGTTTCTAGGATGAACTGGTGTCCTTTTTACGACGGAGGGTCTATCAATCTCACTATATCTGTGCCCCAAAACTCGAATACCCACGAAGCGATGGTGGGGTGTAGAACATTCAGAGTTTGGTGTAAGCCCACTCCATGCACTTGGTATTGATGACATTTCTTTGATATGTCCATGCATTGAGTCATTATTGCTGGCCAATAATATCTAAGTCTTTTGATTTTGATTTTCATCTTTGGTCCTCACTGGTGAGCTCCACACAATCCGACATGTACTTCTCTGACAATATTCCGCTCTTCTGCTCTGCTCAGGCACCATAGCCACATCTGATCGAAGGATCACTTATACAAAATGTTTTCGATTAATACATACGACAAATCCCTCTTCTGAATTTGATGTGCTACTGACTTGTATTCTGGTAGTCTTCCTGTTTGTAAATATTCTATTAATGACTGATACCAATCTTCTGTAACATCTGCCATAGCAGTTGCTATCTCTTCTTTTCCAATTTTATGTAAACTGTCGAGGTTGATCTGCTACAAAACATGACCTCCTTGCACTGTAATATCTATAGAATATTCTGTGGACAAGCCAATTCTTTGACAAGCTTAACTAAAGCGTCTGCATGGGCATTGTCTGCTCGAGGAATCCTATAGAACGTCACACTAATGATCCGCTCTAGGAATTTCATTGTGTACCAGTGGAATTCTTCCAATCGGCTTTAGAATATTATATTTATAGTTTCATATTCCACTTTTATGTTAGTGTACGACTCTATCAAGTGATAAGAAAATCTTAGCATGTTCTGATCGGGAGTCACTAAGATCTTTGTATCACCGTTTGCTGACTTTTGTCTCTTATGGCTGATGACGCTTTGTTGAAGTACATTTCCCAATGTCTTTCACTGGGCTGTTGACCACAGAAAAATATATTGAGAAATTTATACCAATTTTATATGAAATTACACTTTAAAGAAAGGCATTTTCTTTATTTTATTGCAGGAATGAAGATTTATAATTACTGAAAGCAAAAAGAACATAAGAAGCGAATTTGGAGCAAAAATGACTCAATATGATGAAAAATGAACAGTCCTGCTGATGGCGGGATTTAAGCCGCCGACAGCGAGATTTTCCCAAAAGATTTTGAATATTTTATAAAGAGCCCACTGACGGCGAGATCGAGCCAGCCGATAGCGAGATTAGCGCGGTTAGCCCTTCTTCTAGAAGCCTGCCGACGGTGAGATCGAGCTGCCGACGGTGAGACAGTTAAAAAGAGCAAAGATACATTGAATCTGGATGCTTTTGAAGAGGTGCTTAAGTACCCTTTGGAGATTTGACTCCTATAAAAAGAGATGATAGAGACAAATTTAGTCATTGTGTGTAAGTTTTGTGTGAGTTAAGTGTCATTTGTGTATCACTTGTGTTGAAGTTAAGTGTCATCCTAGAGTCTTTTTAGTGAGTGGATAAAGTGTTTAGCATTTTGGTGTGCTGTACTGGAAGGAAGAGTCAAAGGAACTTCAAGGAGTCTGCTTGTGGAGAAGAAGTGAGATAAGTATATTTGTTATTACTTGTTAACTTTAATGAAATCCATGCTTTGTGTTATTTTTCCCATGCTTTCTGAGTAGTTTCCTTAGTCTTTTTCCTTGTTATTGAGATTATGTGAAATGATGAATCAAAAGTAACTGTGCCTAAAATTATTAAATATTGTGATAATCTTTTACTTAAAACTTAATTTACTTTCAATCTGGCCAATTGATTTGTTAACATATGTTGAATTATCAACTATAGAAAAGATTACATCCAAGTTCAGGGAAGTCAAAAGCCTTGGAAGGAGGGTGCAAATAAATAAGGAAATATTAACTATCAGGCGTAGAATTGAACATTTTAGTGTGACAGACTAAAATATTCAATTCAGTCCTATTGTTTGAGAGCTGAAGTGTAGATGTTAGCCTTTAGGCGAGGGGAACGTGGGAGCTCTGAAGTGGCAGCCGGTATCCTCCCAGCCTAGCCGTAGATTCAGTAATTAAATATAGGATTAGTCAATGTTCTTTGCACCTGTACCAAAGGGTAAAGAATAGGAATGCTCCTATTTGGCACAATACAAACTCTAAACTACTTAAATTCATCATTCACTTAATTCTCTCAACAAGGAAAAAGATGTTTTTCTCAATTAGAATCTTATTTTCAATCTCTAAGCATTAGTTTATTTTAGTCTAAGTGTTCTTAATTTCCGTATACTAGATTAGTAAGTAAGTCTACTTTAATTTGTCTTTGAAATTCTCTAACTTCCTTGTGGGATCGATATCTAGGACTCCATTAGAGCTCTATATTACTTGATAACGATACGTATACTTGCGTAGTATCCATAATATAAATCATAAAATCCATAACAGAATCATTAGTATATATATTCAATGCGGGATCAAGTTTTTGGTACTGTTGCTAATTTTCATATTATAGTTATAAGTATAAATATTGAAAAGTGGAACAAGTTTTTGGCGCCGTTGTGAGGGAAGTAAATTAATTACTAAGGTAATAAATAGAATTATTAAAATAATTACTAGAGTAACGGACTATTTTAAATATTACTTAAAAATTTTATGCGTAAATTTGGAAACGAAAATTTAATACCTTACGATTCAGAATTAGAGCGCACAATTAAAAGAATTAAAAAACAAAAGAGAGAAATTATAAATTCAACAGAAATGACAAATAATCCAGAAATTGAAATTATAAACCAACAAAGACCATTAAGAGACTATGCCAACCATACATTAGATGAAATTCACCTAACTATTCAAAATCCTGACATAGCTGCTAACTCATTCAAACTTAAACCTACAATTATCCAAATAGTACAGAATAATCAATTTAGTGGTTCACCTAATGAAGATCCTAATTTACATCTTGCTAGTTTTTTGGAACTATGTGCTACTTTTAAGTTTGAAGGAGTATCTAATGATGGTATTAGACTTGAGCTTTTTCCTTTTTATTTAAGGGATAAGGCTAAGATGTGGTTAAATTCATTAGCACCTGGATCTATTAAAACTTGGGGAGAATTATCACAAAAATTTCTATCCAAATATTTTCCTCATTCGAAAACTGCAAAACTTAGAAATGATATAACATCTTTTAGTCAGTTTGATGGAGAATCCATATATGAAGCTTGGGAGAGATTTAAAGAACTTCTTAGGAAATGCCCACATCATGCATTACCAAATTGGTTAATTATACAAACTTTTTACAATAGATTAGTAGGATCTCTTAGATCAAGCATTGATGCTGCTGCTGGAGGTTCATTAATGTCAAAACCATTTGATGAAGCCTATGCGTTAATCGAAGAAATGGCTAATAATAATTTTCAATGGCCTACTAAAAGAATAAATCCTAAAAAGATAGCTAGTGTTCATGAAAATGATGCAATATCTATGTTAGCTTATGAAATTACTGCTATATCAAAGAAATTAGATCCTTTTGGAATGAATTACTCTCCTACTATATTAGAAGAAAACTCATCTGGACAAATTAGAGATTATTAATCTCCTTATGAAACTATAAATGCTATTAATAATAGACTCAATAATCCTTATGCAAATTATTATAATCCTAGTTGGAAGAATCATCCATATTTTAATTGGAATAACAATACAGCTAATCAACAATGGATGAACAACTCTATAGGAAATCCACCTAATCAAGGAAAAATGAATTTTAAACCTTCTTATCCACCTGGATTTAAAAATACTCAATTTAAAGATAAGAAGTTATCTATAGAAGAATTAATATTAAGTATGAGTCAGCACTTGCAAAATCAAGGAAATCAATTACAAATTCAAGGAAATCAATTACAAAATCAAGGAACAACAATTACAAATATTGAAACTCAACTTGGACATATCGCTACCGTGCTTAACAATAGAATTCCTGGAACTTTTCCTAGTAATGAGGAAATAAATCCAAAAGACTAAGGAAAAGAACAAATTAAAGTGATACAATTATGAAGTGGAAAAGAGTTAGAAGCTAAAATTCAGAAAGAAACAGAAAGTAAAAATGAGGAAGTGGAAATCAAAAAAGAAAAGGATCAGCAAGATCAAAACTTAGAATATCCATTGATCCCTATGAAAATATCTATAGAAAAACCACCACCACTATTTTCTCAACGACTAAAGCAACATAAAAAAGATAAGCAATTTGCTAAATTCCTTGAAATTTTAAAAAAAATTAACAGTAAATATTCCTTTCCTAGAAGCATTAGAACAAATGCCTAATTATATAAAATTTATGAAAGATATTTTAAATAAAAAAAAGAAAATTTATAGATAATGAAACTGTTGCGCTTAGCAAAGATTGTAGTGCAATTATTCAGAAAAAGCTTCCTGAATATTAAAAGATCCTGGTAGTTTCACTATACCTTGCGCTATTGGAGAAAAATTTTATGGAAAAGCTTTGTGTGACTTAGGAGCAAGCACAAATTTAATGCCTCTATCAATTTTTAAAAGATTAGAATTAGGAGAAATTTCACCTACTTCGAGTAATTCTTCGATTAGTCGATCGTTCTGTGACTTATCCTAATAGAGTTATTGAAGATGTGTTAGTAAAAGTGGGTAAATTTATCTTCCCGGTAGATTTTATTGTTCTAGATATGGAAGAAGATAAAGAAATTCCCATAATATTAGGAAGACCCTTTTTAGCCTCCAGAAAAGCTATGATTGATGTTCAGAAAAGAGAATTGACTATGAGAGCAAACAATCAAAAAATAACTTTTAACATAGCAAAATCAACGAAATATCCTGCTTTAGAAAAAGAAGATGAATGTTTTTGAATGGAAATACTTGAACATTTGCAAAATGAACATTTTAAAGAATATTATGAAGAAAAGTTAGAAAAAGAAAATACTGAATTAATTGAAGAAGCATATAATGAAAAACTGGATTATATATAGGAAAAATTTGAAATGTTGGATAATACTGAAAACGCTGAAAAGAATATAGTTCCGTCAATTATTAGACCTCCTGAACTCGAATTAAAAATTTTACCTAATCATTTAAAATATGCTTACTTAGGTAACCATTCAACCTTACCAGTTATTATATCAGCTGAATTGAATGAATCACAAGACCAAAAATTTTTAGTCTTATTAAAAAATATAAGAAAACTTTTGGTTGGACTTTAGCAGATATTAAAAGAATTAGTCCTTCAATCTGTATGCACAGAATTATTTTAGATAATGAACATAAGCCAAGAGTAGATCCTCGAAAGGAGATTAAACCCGATAATGAAAGAAGCGATCAAGAAAGAAATATTAAATTGGTTAGATAATGGTATTATATATCTTATTTCGGACAGTGCATGGGTAAGCCCAATTCACTGTGTTCCTAAGAAAGGAGGAGTGACCGTTAAAGCTAATGAAAATAATGATTTAATACCTATAAGACAAGTTACTGGATGGCATATATGTATTGACTATAGAAAATTAAATGCAACCACCAGGAAAGATCACTTCCCATTATCATTTCTAGACCAAATGTTGGATAGATTAGCCGGACATAAATATTTTTATTTTTTAGATGGATATACCGGTTATCATCAGATACATATTGCTCTTGAGGATCAAGAGAAAACTACATTTACTATGGAACATTTGCTTTTCGAAGAATGCCTTTTGGATTATGTAATGCACCTGCAACATTCCAGAGATGTATGATGTCTATATTTAGTTAATTAATTGATGATTGAATAGAAGTATTTATGGATGATTTCTTTGTATTTGGAATGTCATTTGATGCATGCTTGAATCATCTTAAAAAAGTATTAGAAGTATGCGAGAAAACTAACTTAGTTCTAAATTGGGAGAAATGTTAATTTATGGTTGTAGGAGGAATTGTATTAGGGCATAAAATTTTAGAAAATGGCACGGAAGTAGACCCTGCAAAAATTTAAATTATAGCTAAATTACCACCTCCAACTACAGTAAAATGGGTAAGAAGTTTTCTTGGACATGCTGGATTCTACAGACGCTACATAAAAGGTTTTTCAAAAATTTCTAAACCTCTATGCCAACTTTTAAAAAAGGACAAGAAATTTAAATTCACAACTGAATGCCTAAATGCTTTTGAATTATTAAAAGATAAATTAATCACAACACCTATAATAGTTTCACCTGATTGGGAGAAACCATTTGAACTTATGTGTGATGCTAGTGATTATGCTATAGGAGCAGTACTTGGGCAAAGATATGATAAAATTTTCAAAGTTATATATTATGCTAGAAAAACTCTTAATAATGTTGAAATGAATTATACAATTACTGAAAAAGAGATATTAGCAATTGTTTATGCTTTTGATAAATTTAGGCCTTATCTAATTGGAAATAAATGTATTGTGCATACTGATCACTATGCTATTAAATATATAATACAAAAGAAAGATTTCAAACTAAGATTAATTAGATGGATATTACTAATGCAAGAATTTGATTTTGAAATCATTAAAAAAAAGGGAACTGATAATCAAATTGCAGATCATTTATCAAGGCTATAATATAATGAATTATCTGATACTGATAATGAAATTACTGACAGTTTTCCTGATGAACAACTATATAATATAAATGAGTGGAAAATATCATGGTATGCTGACATAATAAATTATATTGTAAGTGATATTTTACCACCTATGTTAACTTTGCAACAACAGAAAAAATTCATTCATGATGCTAAAAAATATTTTTGGGATGAACCATATTTATATAAGTAATGTAAGGATCTTATAATTAGAAGATGCATGCCTTATGAAGAAGCATAACAAATCGTTCAGAAATGTCATGACTCCGATTTTGGAGGGCATTTTGGAACAGATAAAACTGTTTATAAAATTTTACAATCTGGATTTTATTGGTCTACTCTTTTTAGAGATGTTTATAGATATATCAGAACTTGCGACAAATGCCAACGAGTAGGTAATATATCTAGAAGAAATGAAATGCCTCTAAATTTTATATTAGAAGTTAAGATTTTTGATATTTGGGGATTAGATTTTATGGGACCATTTGTTCCTTCATTTAGAAACTCATATATATTAGTCGTTGTTGATTATGTTTCTAAATGGATTGAAGCACAAGCTTTACCTAATCTCGCAGATGGCGACGTTAAACCAAGCGCTTTATGGGAGGCAACCCATAGTAATTATTAATTATGATTTATTAATGTTATTGGAAATTAAAATATAGAATAAATTCTACTACTCATTTTACTTTTTAGAATCATCACAAATTTGAATCTATAGGAAGAAATCAGAAAATATTCGGACCGGAATGAAAATTGGGCAATTTATCTAATCTCGCAGATGGCGAGATCGATCCCTCCGACAGCGAGATCGGTGCGCCCAAATTCAGTTTAAATATATTAACTATCTCACCGACGGCTAGATCGTTACCGCCCTTGGCGAGATAGTTAAAAAGTGGTTTTTGTGAGTTATTTTGCGATTTTGGACGGTTCTAAGGCCATTTCTCTATATAAAATGTTTAAAACTTAATATTTACACTATCTTCTTCCTTAGAAACGATTAGACCCCCTCTAAAATAATCTATTATGGCCTCCAAACCACAAGAAACCATGAAATCCGGAGTTTTTAACCGACGAAAGTTTGTCAGTTCTGAGGGTCAGCGACTATTCAATAAGGTTTTGATGAAGAATCGACTTATTAAGGAAAGAGGATTCATAAACAGAGGAGCGGAGAATTCAACAACAACAATTGAAGAGATGATTGTTCAACGACGTTGAGAGGTATTCTGCTATACAACATCTGCTGTAGTCATTCCAGTAGTCAAGGAATTCTACTCTAATCTGCATGCGATCCATAATGGAAGTGTTTAAGTAAGAGGCAGATGGGTAACTTTCACTCCTTCTTGAATCAATGAATTATACTCGATTGAAATTACCCCTGTTTGCCACTATTCAAATTTTGTTCCTATAAGATACAACATGAATGAGATCTACAAATATCTGACCGACGAACCTGACGATTGGGAATTAAGAGAAGACGGGTACATTAGTTTCTCTGCATCACATCTTAACCCCATCTCAAAGCATTGGCATTTCTTTATTTCATCAAAGTTATTACCTACTATGAGGGTAAACAAAGTCTCGAAGGAATGCATAATTTTAAATTATAGAATTCAATCTAGATTGCTTATTGATGTTGGATCTATCGTTGTGAAGTCTGCATTAAGATTAATTGTGCATGGGTCAATTCATGGACTTGGACACCCATCAACTATATTTGCTTTATGCAGTTAGTACCAAGTTTCCAACAAAGCTTAGGAAAAAGTGTTATTACCTTGGAAACCATTAGATCCGATAGATATGTTTCCTACATTGGATAACAATGATGAAACAGTAATTATTTCTGATCAAGCATCTCAAAACAATCCTTTAGTTAAGCCCCTGACTGATAGAACAAACCTCATTTTATGGAAACTTAAAGAATTGGAGAAGGAACTACAGAATGTTATGAATTCTATTAATAATATCTCTGATTTATTCAATCACATAGATTAGAGAATGAAGGAGCACTTTGACCATACAAGACATCTAGAGGCAAGTTTTATACGACTATTAAGACAGAATGGGCGGATTGAAGAAGATTCTACTGCAGAATTCAATTTCAGACCTTTCTATAATTTGTTTGTACACCTGCATTCTATTGGAAACATCAGAGAAGAAATCAGTTCAGATTCTGATGAGTAGCAGAAATTTCTATTCATATTATATGTATGTGTGTTGATTTGAATTTAGTTTTTGATATAATTTGAACTTTACATAGATAATCTCAGTTTAGATGAGATTGTATGTTCTTTGTTTAGTCTCAACATTTACAGTATTGTGGTGTGGTTTGCAATGCTAAGTTAGATGTGTTTTAGTTAATTTGATTGTTAGTTTTGTGATATTTGAAGTTTGTAAGTTCATGGATTTCATTTATAAAAGTTATACTGTTTGTGTTGTGTAAACTTTATATGAGTCAATAGAGTATTTAATCTTAAAAAAATATATCAAATTAAGTGACTGAACATTAGAACAAGGCTTAATTAAATTGAACATAATTGAAAATATAAAATTTTTTTAAAAAATTCAGAAATCCCGCTGACGGCGAGAACGATCCCGCCGACTGTGAGATTTTCCCGAAACTTTGGCTTTGGTGAATTAATTAGCTCGCTGACGGTGAGAAATTTCTCGCTGACAGTGAGATCGCAAAATGTACTATATTTTCACCGGTCAACCGACACTATTCATCGTCCCCTTCCTAAAAACTTCGAAAAACCTACCTAGGGCTTGATAGATCTAGAATTTGGAGTGATTTCAACACATTTTGACACCTGATTTCATCTTCCCTTGGTAAGAGCTTCACTCCTATGTAAAAAATTTTGATTTTCACCATGAATTTCTTCTACATTGAGGAATTTTGGAAAAAATTGAAATTAGAAGAAAAGACTTGGAAGAAATTCAAGGAACTTGATTTAGATTGATTTTAGTAACTATTGGAAGCCATCTTAGTAATATTTAGAAGTTTAGTTAAGATTTTCGTAAATTTCACAGATCGAAAAATGGCTCCACGACAAAAGAGAAGAATGGATTACGACGAATCTCGTTTTGTGAATGGAAGGGCAAAATAAAGATATTTTCACAATATTCAAGCCAGAAAATTCATTCACGATCGAGTTTTCAAAAAATCTTGGAGGTGAAGTAGAGCGAATGATAAAAGAAAGAGGATGGGAAAACTTCTGTTATATAACCAACAGAGCCGCTGTGGAGGTAGTAAAAGAATTCTATGCCAACCTGACTGCAATCGAAGATGCACCAATCAAGGTGAGAGGATTTTTGGTAGATTTCAGTGTTGCAAGGATTAATTCATTTTATGAAGTACGAGATTTATACACCAGTGAGTACGATACCTTTGGAACTATGGAAGGACCACTTGGAAGAAGTGATCAACTTTCTCACCGATGGGAAAGGAGTTTGGAAGCTTAAGCGGCGTGAAAGGGTAAACTTTCCTCTCTCGATGTTGAATGCATTATCTAAAGCCCGACACTTATTTTATTTGTTCTACCTTGTTACCCACTTATCACCATAGTGAGGTAACAAGAGATAAAGCGATTCCGAATTTACGTATTCGGAACCAAAGAAGTATTAATGTGGGAAGTATAATTTATAAGAATATATTAGCCAGCTGCAATAAGTGAAAGTGGAGGAGGACTAGGACACCACAGTCCGATTTATACACTCTGCCAATTATCTAGGGTAGAGGTAAGGGATGATGAGGAATGGGTGGAGCCGATGAAACCCATTACTCCGGCTAATATTAAGAAATATGAATCCCATGAAGGATGGAGATCTGGGACTAGGAGCTATGTAACTTCTTCGAGAAGAGATATTCGCTCTACTAGTTATGACCCTCCTCTCTATAGTACTCCTACCCTTTAGGATTTGATGAATGAGACGACTCTACAATAGAAAAGTTTTTAGAAAATAGAAGAAAAATTGGAGCATATTGATCAGAGAATTGGAGGCTTAGAGAGAATACATGATTATGACAGCGAGTATCTCCAGAGACATTCAGAGTATGAGATAGCCTATTATGATGCTGAGAATCGTTATAGGAGAGGAGAGCTCGATGTTGTATTTCCTGAGTGCCCCCGTTATACTCATTACCAGCCCAATCCACCAATTGATCAAGGAAACGACGATATAGTTTGGGACTTTGATGCAGAAGATTATATTCTATGTTTATTTGTTTAAGTTATTTGACTTAAAAGTTCTGATGTTGTGATTGTTTGTTTGTTGTCTTAAAATTTTAGTATTGATGTTTTAGTTTATGAACTTGATTATAATGTGGTATAGATTTTTTTTTTAAATATGGATGTTAAAGTTATATAGTTTTTTATATTTTTAATGTTTTCAGACTGCTATTGTAATCTTGGATTGAATTAGTAAATGTATGTGGATGTAGTATAATATGTTAGTATAAAATGTGGTAGTATTGTGTTAAACTTCTTTACCGAGCACTTTCTTTAATATTATGTGTGTAGAAAAATACTAACAGTACATGTTAATTAAGTAATGGAAAAGGCCTGCAGATCTTCAAAAAGAAGAAATACTTAAAGCTCGAAAGTATGATTTAAATATTACAGTTTATTTCCTTTTCACCCTATATAGATAGATAGAAAAATTTAAGTTTGGGGGAGGAAAAAATACAAATTTAATTATTAAATTGTTCTCAATTTACATTTTCAAAAACTATTATAAAAATGCATTTCTATAGTTATTTTAATTCAGTAACTAGAATTAATTTATCTAATTATTATAAAAGTTGAATAAAATATTTCTAGTAATTAAACTAATTTTATAGATTAAGAAATTTAGTTTAAAATGATAAGAATATAGTTAACTATTTAAAGTAAGGAAAACTATATTTTCAAATATAAGATTCTTAGATATTTAGTTGAGAAAAAAAAATTGAAACTCAATGAAGTAAAAACTTTGAAATACATATAAGAGAAGTAAATGTTTGCAGTTTCAAATTTAGGAAGAAGAAAATGAAGTTCAAAATTATTAACAGGCTAACCAAAAATAGTGATCCTCACTTAAAAAAGTAAAGAAAAGGGGATTGAAAATCAATCCAGAAAAAAAAAGAAAAGAAAAAGAAAAAAATATATATATAAGTGAGGAAAAGCTTGAGGAAATGCCTTATTAAAAATTGGCTTCATTTGAATCAACCTAAAGGGCAAACTTCAATTACATTTCTGAACTTATATATATATATTAGTATTTTACTGAGTAGTGTTTTCATGAACTTCCTATCATCTAAATATCTTAAGTAATTTAGTATTGAAAAAGTATAGTTATTCTTGAAATAAATAGAAGATTAGAAATCTTAGACTTGAAAACTAAATAGCCTTATATTTATAGAATTAGTTTAATTATTTTAAAAAATTTCTAAAAAACTTTACTATAATACATATTTAAATCTAATTCATAGTAATTCTGAATTAAAACTTTACTACAAATAATCATTACTTTTATGTAGTATTAAAATTTCTTGAGGAAAAATAATAGTTAAGTTTGGGGGATTTTGACCACAAAAATATGTATTGAGAAATTTATACCAATTTTATATGAAATTGCACTTTAAAGAAATGTATTTTCTTTATTTTATTGCAGGAATGAAGATTTATAAGTACTGAAAGAAAAAAGCAGAAAAGAAGCAGATTTGGAGCAAAAAGGACTCAATATGATCAAAAATGAACCGTCCCACCGATGGCGAGATTTAAGCCGCCGACGACGAGATTTTCCCAAAAGATTTTGAACTTTATAAAGAGCCCGTTGACGGTGAGATCGAGCCCACCGACACCGAGATAAAGCCCACTGACAGTGAGATCTGGGCGGTTAGCCCATCTTCTAGAAGCCCGCCGATGGCTAGATCGAGCCGCCGACGGTGAGACAGTTAAAAAGAGCTAAGATACTTTGAATTTGGACGCTTTTGAAGAGGTGCTTAAGTACCCTTTGGAGATTTGACTCCTTCTATAAATAGAGACAAATTTTAGTCATTGCGTGTAAGTTTTGTGTGAGTTAAGTGTCATTTGTGTGTCATTTATGTGGAAGTTAAGTGTCATCCTAGAGTCTTTTTAGTGAGTAGATAAAGTGTTTAGCGTTTTGGTGTGGTGTACTGGAAGGAAGAGTCAAATGAACTTCAAGGAGTCTGCTTGGGGAGAAGAAGTGAGATAAGTATATTTATTATTATTTGTTAACTTTAATGAAATCCATGGTTTGTGTTATTTTTCCCACGCTTTCTGAGTAGTTTCATTAGTCCTTTTCCTTGTTATTGAGATTATGTGAAATGATGAATCGAAAGTAACTGTGCCTAAAATTATTAAATATTGTGATAATCATTTACTTAAAACTTAATTTACTTTCAATCTGGCTAATTGATTTGTTAACATATGTTGAATTATCAACTATAGAAAAGATTACATCCATGATTCAAGGAAGTCAAAAGCCTTGGAAGGAGGGTGCAAATAAATAGTGAAATATAAATTATCGGGCGTAGAATTGGACATTTTAGTGTGACAGATTAAAATATTCAATTAGGTCCTATTGTTTGAGAGTTGAAGTGTAGATGTTAGCCCTCAGGCGAGGGGAACGTGGGAGCTCTAAAGTGGCAGCTGGTATCCTCCCAGCCTAGCCGCAGATTTAGTAATCAAACATATGATTAGTCAATGTTCTTTGCACCTGGACCAAAGGGTAAAGAATAAGAATGCTCCTATTTGGCACAATACAAACTATAAACTACTTAAATTCATCGTTCACTTAATTCTCTCAACAATGAAAAAGATGCTTTTCTCAATTAGAATCTTATTTTCAACGTCTAAGCATTAAGTTATTTTAGTCTAAGTGTTCTTAATTTCCGTATACTAGATTAGTAAGTCTACTTTAATTTGTCTTTGAAATTCTCTAACTTCCTTGTGGGATCGATATCTAGGACTCCATTAGAGCCCTATATTACTTGATAACGATACATATACTTGCGTAGTATCCACAATATAAATCATAAAATCCATAATAGAATCATAAGTATATATATTCAGTGCGGGATCAAGTTTTTTGTACCATTGCTAATTTTCATATTATAGTTGTAAGTATAAATATCGAAAATTGGATCAGCTGTTCCACTTATAGTATTTGTTGTTCTGGTAGTTCGTCGTTGAGCGGGGACCTTACTGACAGTGGGTGTGTTGCAACAAAGTCTGCGAGAATCAGCCATTTGATTGCGCGATGGGGCACAAAAGTTATGTCAAATTGCAATAAAATCATTGACCACCTTGCTAGACGTCTAGAAAGTGTTGATCGGATCATCATATATTGCAACAGATTAACTTTCGAAATCAGGTTGACCTTATGAAACAACATGCAGTGTCTAAGCTTTTGAAGGGCAAAAACTAAAGCTAAACAATGCTTCTCAATAGGAGAGTACTTTACCTTCGCTGGTATTAGACATCGACTCAAGTAGTAGAGTGCATTTTCCTTACCCTCATCATTGACTTGGGCAACTAAGGCTCTAAGGGACTCATCTAAAGCCACGGAATAAATATATCAATGGTCTACCTGGGATAAGGGCTGCTAAAACAGGAGGTGTCATTAAGTTCAACTTAATATCTTTGAAAGCTCGTTGGCACAACTCTCCCCAAATGAATTTGACATCCTTTCGAAGTAAGTTCAAAAAGGGTAGACACATTCCTAACAGATTAGATATAAAGCGTCATAGGTATGCCAATTTGTGTTGTAAAGAGCATAGTTGTTTCAAGTCTTTAGGAGGAGGCATTTCTAAGATAGCTTTAATCTTCTCTGTGTCAATTTTGATTCCCTGATGAAGGAAAACCAATCATAAAAATTACTCGGAGGTAACGCCGAAAGTGCACTTTAAGGGATTCATCTAGATATTTATTGTTGTAATCGTTCAAATAAGATCCTCAAATCATATAGGTGGTTATACTTCACTTTTCTTTTGATGACCAAATCATCCACGTAGCATTCCACTTGGTTATGAATGAGGTCATTGAAGATCTTGGTCATTGCTCTTTGATATGTAGCTCCGACATTCTTCAATCAAAATGGCATCACAGCGTAGCAGTAAATTTCGATCGGAGTTCTGAATGTTGTGAGTGCTACATCTTCTGGAGCCATCTTGATTTGATTTTATCTTGATGATCCATCCATGAATGAGAAAATTTCATGTGTTGAAACAATGTCCACAATTAATTCAAGAATTGGTAATGGAAACTCATTCTTTAAACATGCCTTGTTTAAATCTCTAAAATCGACACACACTTGTATCTGCCCATTTTGCTTCTTAATTGGCACAACATTAGCTACATGTCAGATACTGTTCTTCTCGGACAAAGTTAGCGTCTAATAATTTCTTTATTTTGGCTGTGACTTACTGCTCTACTTCGACGTGTATTCTTCTTGGGGCTTGCTTCACTGGCATTGTACTTCGATCCACTCAGAGTCGGTGAAGTGCGACCTCTAGAGCCTGGCATTTCATTGTAACTCCAAGAAAAATAATCCTTGAATTCTAGCAATAACTTCATCAAATCTGTAGACACTTCTTTACTGAGTAATAAATTTATAAATGTTGGTCGGAGCTGTTTCTCTGTCCTGAGGTTGATTTCCTTTAATTCGTCCACTGTTGATTTGATCTCTTCTTCAAACTCTGGTAGAGCATCATCTATTGGTTGATCTTCAAATTCATTTTGATTGTTAAGGAAATCTTAGTCTGACTCTTTAGTAACAACCATGCTAAATCCCGAGTCATCGACCGGTCCAACCATTCCAAACCCAAGCCCTTATTTTGAATTGAGTTTCTTTCCTTTTACATTCCACAATTTTTCAAATTATTGTAACTTATCTTTTGGCGTTTGCTTCGGCGTGTATCCTTGCTGAATTAATTTTTTTACATATGGTAAAAAGTAACTAAAGGTAATTCCATTAATTCATAGAATCATTTTCTTCGAGAGTTACACAAGGTTCAAAAGTAGAAGGGGAAGCTCGGTAAAACTTGATCAGTTTGACACCACCATTATGAACCTCCTTAACCTCCATACTCTCGATCTTATGAGTATAAATTAAAGTTAGGGTCATGGTTTAAACATAGTGGTTAATTCAATCGTACATTGATTCATAATCTTTCTTTTTAGTTTTATCTAGAGAGATCTAAAACTAAGGCTTCTTTTGATTTATCATCATTGTTTATTTATTACATTCATCCTTTTCAAAGCTTTCTTCTTCGTCGATGATGATTGTCAGCTTTGTCCATTCAATAATTTGGTGAGTTCTCCCTCTCCTGTGTGTCGGCATATTTTTAGGTTGTGTGTTGTATTTTTAAAAGGGGGTCGCCTAACAGAAACTGTCGGCGAACTTTAAATTTAATTTAAATACATAATTTGAAAAGTAGTATTTGATATTTTGAAAATAATTTTAAGTTTTAAAATTTTAAGATATGAAAAATCAAACCAATCTCACATCCCAAATAGTTTATATAAACGAGAACCGCATCACAAACTGTGTATCTATCCCGAAGAATAGACACACTGCTTAACGATGGGGCTCGATTAAATAAACTAGAAGAATTGTGACATCCGTTTGGTCTGCGAACTAATTTTATAAGCCGACAAGTTCCCCTGCTTAATATAAATGAATTAAGCAGGGTTTATATTACCTGGGTTCTTAAGGTTCCCTATAAGGGCAAGACCCTATAGTTAGTTACATCTTAAATGACGGGAATCATTTAAGAAAATTCTCGATAATGATCAGTGGTTTTGCTCTCAAGAATTTCAATGTTTAAGGTTTTCAAAGGGTTGGATTTTGAAAAAAACAAAAGGGAATGGATCAAGTTTGAAACAGTTTGTTTCAAGAATCCAAAGGAAGAGAAGTAGGAGAAGGTGAGAATCCAAGAAAAATATTGGCAACTTCCCAAACTATCCTATTGTTTGTTTTCAATTTGGGAGTTTATTTAATATTGCAATCCTGCCAATTTTAATTAATTAGGACTTATATTCGTATGACATGATCATACAAATAGCCTTGAAGATGTGAGGGTTTATGTCGTACCGAACGACTACCTCGGAGTCCTAAGACTAGTTAGGGCTTAATTTACATGACATGATAATGCAAATGCCTAACGGAAAGGTTTGAGGATTTATGTTGCACTAAGCAAACAAACTCGAGGTCATATGGCTTGGTTATTTAATTCTAAGAAAGTTTTGCTGAAGTAGATCCGAGTTTTGCTGATGGCGATGGCCGAGCTGCCCACCATGCTCCGAGCTCCTTGTTGTTGCAGAGGTTTAGTTTTAGAAATCATAAATCAAGAGATGAGAGAAGTATTTTGGTTTAGAAATCTTAAAGTCCAAATATTATTAATATTTTAATTAAAACAAATCTTAAAGTTGTTTAAACAGAACCAATTAAGATCTCACGGTTCTGTCATCCCGACACCGTTATTTTCATCAAATTCACTTAGTCTAGATAAATTTGCTAAACTCAATTGAATGAGTTCCACACTTTCATTTAGACCTTGGGAAATCCCATTAGCAACACGTGGGTTACATCATCCGAGGTATTCCCGATCATTCAATGAGACGTTTTAATTTAGTTGTAATTGTAGTTTTGTTGTTCTGTTTGTGATTAAATTTTGAGTTGTTTTATATTTTGGAATGTTGTGGCGGTGAATTTTATCTTGCAATGACTTTTAATTTAGTTTTGGTTTCAGTTCAGGTAATATCCTAAAGGTTTTGGTTTTCATGCAACAGTTTTATTTATCATGCAAGAGAAGTAAAGTACAGTGCATGTAAGTAAATTACAATAAAATAAAATGCAATAAAATAAAAGCGTACCTGGAGGATCTTCCCGTCATCCCAAGCTGCACTTGAAACACATGTTAGAACATTTGGACATTTCAACAGATACCTAGTTAAAGCTAAGGGAAGGGTTTTGGTTGTCTACCAAATTCCTAATCCTATAACTAGTCATTTCCTATGACGTCTAGGTTCTTGGTTTGATTTAAGGATGATTTTCTTCATCAAAGAACAATTAAATTCAGTTGTTCTTCTAAAACATCCCGTCATATTGAGGAAGTGCTTAGGACGAGTCCTAAACATCTTTTCAATATTTCTGGGATTATTTTGAGTCCAAGTAAATTTAGTTGCACAAGTGAATTAATCATCCAGGAGTTTAGTTAAACTTTGTTTCTTGCATAGTGAACTTAGGTGTTTGATTACCTGATGAATGAAGTGACATCTCACTTAATACTCTATTTAAGAGTTATAATAATTAAAACCTTTAAGGGCAAGTTGGTTTATCGAGAATTTTAATCGTTCTTAATTTAAAGTTTGAGTTAATGGTTTAAAGTGTTTTAATTTAATTATGAGGTTTTAATTAATAATTTTAAGTTTGGAATAATGTTCAAATTATATTAGATTTAAATCTTTACATTTTCAATTATCTTGGTATTTCAAATTGATGTTCATGTTTTTAAATTTACTTAGATAGAAAGAGGTGTTGAAATTATTGATATGTTTTGATTTAACTTTTAATGATTTCATTTAGGTTTGTTTTTAAATGATTTTAATTTAATTTAATTCAATTTGATTTTAATTTAATTTAAATTTAATTTTATATAATTTAATTTTATTTAATTTTAATTTAATTTTAATTTAATTTAATTTTAATTTTATTTTATTTTAATTTAATTAAATTTTAATTTCATTTAATTTAATTTTAATTTTAGTTTAATTTTAATTTTAATTTTAATTTTAATTTTAATTTAATTTTAATTTAATTTAATTTAATTTTAATTTTAATTGTTAATTTGGATTATTATTCTAATTTTTAATTAAGAACTAAATATTTTTAAAGTGATTTATTTAGGGATTTTTAAATTAAAGAATAAATATCCTCTTAATAATATCCCTATTTTAATAATCCAAATTTAAATATATTCTTTCCAAAATTTAAATCATTTAATTAATTAAAGTTTCATTTTGATATTTTCAAAGTGTTTAATGTGTTTCTACCTCTTAATTTTCCTAAGTTTCAATCATCCAAGAGAAAGTTAAAATCAAATATTTTACCTTCCATTTTGATTAAACCTAAAGTTTTAATTAAGGGTTAAAATTTTTAATTACCTTTATGCCCTTTTAGGCTTATTTATTTCATAACTCACTAAATTGAGTTCAAATGAATTTGAAATTTTTTTGCCACCTCACTCACATGTCAATTAAGACATTAGTGGAGAAAATATGATTTTTTTGAATTTAAGTTATTTATATAATTATTTTTAGTAGAAAATAGGGGTTTTCAAAGAAAATTCAACAACATGACCAAGGAAAGATTTCTGTACTTAAGAAAATTATTGGATGTTTCTAATGACTAGAGGACCACTTGGACCAATTTTTGTGATTTTTGGAATTATATTTTATTTATTATAATTATATTGATTTTTAGATTATTAATTAATTATAAAATAAAATTTAAGTTGAAAAATGGATTTTATATTTTTCTTAAATCTCTCTGACCTCAAGGAGTTCAGAGAAACAAATTTTATAATTTTTTAATTTTTCTTAGATTTATTAAAATTATTTTAGTGAAAAAGGTTAAAAACTTATTTTTTTAATATTAAAAATTACATTAAGCCTTTAAAATTCAATATCATATCCTAGGGACTTAGGAAAAATATTTGGTTTTTTTCTAAGTGATTAGTAGTCAAAATGTGACATTTTATGATTTTTAATATTTTTATAATTTTTATTATTTTTTTAATTATTAAAACATTAAAATATTGTGAAAAATCAACTTTTTTAGAAAATTCCAATTTTAATTTTCTTGAACTGTCCTGATATCAGAGAAGCTCCAAAATCATTTTTGTGAATTTTTGAAAAATATTTTTGGAGTTATTAATTTTTAAAGTTTCATTTTTCTTGTGAGGCTTAATCAATCCATTTGGTGGGGTTAATCAAGTCCAATTGATTTCAAAATTTTATGTAAGATTCCTCTGACCCAAAAGAGTAATGGAGAATTATTTTCAAGTCAATTTGATTTATGGATAACCATAATGAAATCAAATTCAATTTTTGGAGTTTAGGCCAATTAAGATTATTATGAATGAATTAACTCAAAATATATTTTTCATAGGGTCCTCTAGTCCTAAGGAATATCACCAAATTTTCTTAGTATTTATTTTAGAACATGCTAATTATTGGAATTAAAATATCTAAAACAGTGACATGAACTTGAAAATTTAATAACTTTTTACAGAGATAGCCTCTGACCTTGAAAAATTCAAAGAATGTTCCCAAGATCAGAGGCTTCAAAAGCCCTATGGTCTCATGCCATGGTGAATTGTCTATGCAAATGGAGAATCAAAATATTGAAAACAGTAAATAAATTATTAAAAATAAAATACTCATCCAATTAGCTTGATTTCTTTTCCACATTATTCTCCTCTGTTCACTGAGCAAGAGAGTATTTTTATTTTATTTTTGTGATTTTTTTATGCAAAGTTATGAATTTTTGAAGTTGAGGGCATTTAAATAATTCAAAAATACACTAACTTCCTACTTATCCATGCGGCGCCGCGTTAACCTCGGCAGCTCCGAAAGCCGACATGTCACGTTGTGATTCGGCTCCACCATCTGACTCAGCTCTCCAGGGGCCCGCAGTTCACTTACCATTGAGCCGTCTGACTTGATCTCGACCGTCTGCTCGATACACGTGTGATCCAACGGCTCCTGGTCATCGTCTACGACTGATGTTCACCCGTGACCGTCCACACTCAAACCCTAATGTCTCTCTCAATTCTCAATAGATTTCCGTGTTCTTATGCTCTATGTATTCGTCTTGAAGAGACGAACACATCCATATGGTTTATAGGCTATGAAATTATCCCAAACAAAATGGAGAATTGCTGGATGCTCGGGAGGAAGAATGAGTTCATACCTTTGCTCAGAGAAGTGAAGCTTCGATCTGAGAGTTGTGCACATTCGATTGAGTCCAGGCAAGCTCCAGATGAAGTCTCTGGCTCTAGGGAATTGTCTAAGTATGAAAGTTACCAGAACCGATTTCAAAGCTTGGAGGCTGGAGCAACTGGGTGGCCTGGAGAGGGGGCTTTCACTGGGGAACTCCTTCTCTTGGTCCTGTGCAGGTGTGGGAGAGTTTAATTTGGATTTGGTAGAGGTTCTAGAGATGTCCTGGTTTTTGGGTGGACTTTCAACTCGAAATCGAGCTCGTTAATGGGGTTTAGTGGCAAAGGAACACTGGGGATCAACTGCTCTGGGTTAAGAGAAGGTCCTGGAGCAATTTTGGTAGAGTTTCCTTAAGGTCTGGTTCATCACCTCATTTGGCCGAGAGGTGCCGGTGTTTAAATAGAGGTGGTTGGAGGGGCTGGGATCAACTACTCTAGGGAGGAGAAGAACAGCCTTGGTGTCCATTTGGGTTAGGACAGCTCAGCTAGGGAGAATTGAAAAATTTGGCTCACATGGAGTTCTCGGCCATGGTGTTTTCCGGCGACCCAAGAGGCTGGCCGGCAGGGTTAGGTCACCATCTGGCTCAGAGGGGTCAGGGGTTGGCAATGGTGCAGTCAATTGAGGCTTGACATGTGTAAAGGAGTTGAATTGAAATGGAATGGGGGAAGGCTATTTTGGGTTCAAATGAGTCAACCCATGGTTTTGGGTTAGGTTCACCACCCAAGGCCTCGGTTTTGGGTCGAAAAGGATCACTTGGGTCGCCCAAGAGAAAATGGTGTGGTCTCCATCCATGGTTAGGTGGCTAAACTTGGTTTAGTGTGTAGCATGAATGGGGTTAAAAGTGCTTAAGGAAGGCTTAAGAAAGTAGTCCCCTCCTTTGCCATTAATGGGTTGGTGAGGTGGAAAGGGGCTCCGAAGGCTTGCATATGGCTTATGCATGGCTCCATGGCTCCATAAGGCTTAGGGATGGCTTGGCTTGGTTTCATGAAAGTGGGTTTTAAGGATTTAGGATATTTTGGGGTAATTTGGCACATGGCTTGGTTTAGAAAATTTTAATAATAAATTTTAAACTTAGGGAGTGATTTAAATCAAAGGGAATGATGAGGGGAAATTTCATGTGGGCTTCAGGATAGATTTTGGGCTTTTTGGATTTAATTTGGATGGGCCTTTAGAAAGGTTTAAGGAGTTGGGCTTTTAGGTTTGAAAACAAATTGGTAAATGGAATTTTTGTAAAATATTCCACTAAACAAATGTTGAGTTTAGTTTAAGGATGTATCATGAGTGATCTATAATAGGTTTGAAATGATTTGGAGTTAAATTGGGTTTAATTTGGGATTTTTTGGTAAAGGGGGCCAAAGTGGGTCAAATTGGTCTAACTTGGGCTAAGGTTGGGCTAGTGTTGGATTTGATGTAAAATTAAAGTTGAGAAATGTTCATGGGGGTGTCACAAAGAGTTTTCAACTTTGGTTGAGCTTTGATTTTGGGATTTGGGCCCATTTGGGTTAGGTTTGGGCATAGGTCAGTTTAAGAGATTTTTGTTTTGGGTTAGGTTTGGGTGGAGTTTAGGTTCAAATTTTGGGCAATTCAAGTTAGTGTTTTGTTTATGGGGATGTTAGGAAGGCTTTAGAAAAGATTTGGGGCCAATTGGAGTTGAATTGGATCGGTTTGAGCTAGATTTAGGTCATGGGCCAAAATTGGGCCTTAGGTTTCAAATTGAAATTGGGCTCAAATGTCAATCAAATTGGACTTGGATTTGGTTTAAATTGATGTTGGGAATATTGAATTAAAGTTTAGAATTGAATTGGACCAGAATTGAGGTCAATTGGGGTTGCTTGGTTTGACATTGGGTTCAGTTGGGTTAAAAATAGGTCAAATTGGGAGTTTTAGTAAACGTGATGTAAACTGAAAAATTTGGCCCATGGTCTAGTTGAACAAACTGAAATTAGGAATATTTGGGATTTTCTAGAATTTTCTGGGAATTTTCTGAATTTTTGGATTTTTGGGGTAAAAGGGTATTTTGGTAATTTTGGGGAGCTTTTAGGGGTATTTTTGGAAGCTTTGGTATTTTTGGCCAAAGATGGTCAATTTGAATGGTGGGAAGTGTTTAGGATTGATTTTGAGGTATTTTGGGTAATTTAGGTGATTTTGTAAATTTTGGGTAGTTCCAAGGGCATTTGGTAGGTTTAGTGGGTCCGGGGCCCCGGGGGTTAAAATTAAAATTTTGGAAAAATGAAAATTGATCAAATTTGAGTAGAATGGAATCACTTTTGTTGAGCCATGAAGCCATATTAAGCCCATATGAGCCGTGAGAGGACTCATTTGAGGCATTCACTATGTTGTTCCTAACCCTCTTAGCTAGGGGCTTCGGGGTTAAGGGTCATCCATATGAATTACTTACATGAGTCAGTAAGTCAAGTTGGGTGAGAGTGTGGTTTTAGGACTTGGGATGTGTGTGAGAGTGTAGTGTATGTGCAAGTCAACCCTCACCAGACCAGGCCACCCAGGCTATTCCTAAGGCCAAAAAGTCCTATAGGGAACTCATCCTTTAAACCTCCATATTTGATTTCAACCCTCTAGGTGATTAGGGGTCTACAATTAAGCTTGTGGGTTTTGTAGGGAGTTAAGAGATGTTTGAATTTCTAAATGGTGGGTTCCATTTCTAGTCCTCTAAGATTAGTCAAAGGAAAAGCCTAAGGCTAGATCCTAAGTACTAAAGAGAGAGAAGAGAAGAGACCTCATAAAAAATGAGGTCAACAAATGGACCCCCAATAGATGTGGTGTGCTAACCAAGCACACCGCGCATATTGGTGTTGACCGAAGAGTTCAACAAGACCAACACAGATGTCCAATTGACAAACTTAGGATGAAGTAGAAGAATTTCAGCTGGGGAGTATCTTGTATATTTCCAAGACCGGAGATTCCTGAACTCTCGCTGGGGAATGGAAAAGGAGGTGAACTCCAAATCACAAGATCTGGGGAAATTTGATTTAGATTTAAGCTTACTTTTAAATTTCAAGTTTCAATGTGTGAGTTTAAATTTCGATTTGAAGTTTAATTTCAAATCGGTTCAAGAAAATTTTGAATTTGAAATTTGGATTTGAAATGAGAATTGAAACATAAATTTCAACCTCGGGATTGCGAAGAGAACTGGAATTTAGGTACCAGCTTCGGAGTGAGAATTAGAGTTTAAGTATCAGTGGAAAAAAGGATGAGAATCAAAATTTATGTACTGATCTCGAGAGAGTGAGATTTGAAATTTAAGTATCAAACCTGAAAGAGAATCGAAATTTAGGTATCGACCTCGAATGAGAGTCAGAATTTAGGTACCGACCTCAAAGGGAGAGAACTGGAATTTAGGTACCAGTCTCAAAATTTAGAATTGAAATTTAGGTATCAATTCGAAAGAGAATTGAAATTTAAGTATCGATCTCGAATGAGAGTAGGAATTTAGGTACCGACCTCGAAAGAAGAAAATTGGTATTTAGGTACCAGTCTCGGAAATTAAGAATTGAAATTTAGGTATCAATTTGAAAGAGAATCGAAATTTAAGTATCGATCTCGAAGTAGAGTCGGAATTTTGGTACCGACCTCAAAAGGAGAGAACTGGAATTTAGGTACAAGTCTCGGAATTTAGAATTGAAATTTAGGTATTAATTTAATAGAGAATCAAAATTTTGGTATCGATCTCGAATGAGAGTCAGAATTTAGGTACCGACCTCGAAGGAAGAGAACTGGAATTTAGGTACCAGTCTCAGAATTTAGAATTGAAATTTAAGTATCAATTCGAAAGAGAATCGAAATTTAAGTAACAAACTCGAATGAGAGTCAGAATTTAGGTACCGACCTCGAAGGAAGAGAACTGAAATTTAGGTACCTGTCTCGGAAATTTAGAATTGAAATTTAGGTATCAATTCGAAAGAGAATCAAAATTTAGGTATCGATCTCAGAAAGAGAGTCGAAATTTAGGTACCGACCTCGAAATGAGAACTAGAATTTAGGTACGAGTCTCGAAAGTTAGAATTGAAATTCAGGTATCAATTCGAAAGAGAATCGAAATTTAGGTATCGATCTCGAATGAGGGTCAGAATTTAGGTATCGACCTCGAAGGAAGAGAACTGGTATTTAGGTACCAGTCTCGGAATTTAGAATTGAAATTTTGGTATCAATTCGAAAGAGAATCGAAAATTAGGTATCGATCTCAAATGTGAGTCAGAATTTAGGTACCAACCTCGAAGGAAGAGAACTGGAATTTAGGTACCAGTCTCAGAATTTAGAATTGAAATTTAGGTATCAATTCGAAAGAGAATCGAAATTTAAGTGTCGATCTCGAATGAGAGTCGGAATTTAGGTACCGACCTCGAAAGAAAAGAACTGGAATTTAGGTACCAGTCTCAGAAATTTGGAAGTGAAATTGAGGTATTAATTCGAAAGAGAATCGAAATTGAGGTATCGATCTCGAATGAGGGTTGAAATTTAGGTACCGACCTCGAAGGAAGAGAACTGGAATTTAGGTACCAGTCTCAGAATTTAGAATTGAAATTTAGTTATCAATTCGAAAGAGAATCAAAATTTAGGTATCGATCTCGAATAAGAGTCGAAATTTAGGTACTGACCTCGAAAGAAGAGAACTGGAATTTAGGTTCCAGTCTCGAAAATTTAGAATTGAAATTTAGGTATCAATTCTAAAGAGAATCAAAATTTAGGTATCAATCTCGAATGAGAGTTGGAATTTAGGTACCGACCTCGAAGGAAGAGAACTGGAATTTAGGTACCTGTCTCGGAAATTTAGAATTGAAATTTAGGTATCAATTCGAAAGGGAATCGATATTTATGTATCAATGTCGGAAAGAGAGTCAGAATTTAGGTACCAACCTCGAAATGAGAACTGGAATTTAGGTACCAGTCTCGAAAGTTAGAATTGAAATTTATGTATTAATTCGAAAGAGAATTAAAATTAAGGTATCGATCTCGAATGAGAGTCGGAATTTAGGTTCTGACCTCGAAGGAAGAGAACTGAAATTTTGGTACCAGTCTTGGAATTTAGAATTGAAATTTAGGTATCAATTCGAAAGAGAATCAAAATTTAAGTATCGATCTCGAATGAGAGTCAGAATTTAGGTACCGACCTCGAATGAAGAGAACTGGAATTTAGGTACCAGTCTCAGAAATTTAGAATTGAAATTGAGGTAAGAATTCGAAAGAGAATCAAAATTTAGGTATCGGTCTCGAATGAGGGTGGAAATTTAGGTACCGACCTCGAAGGAAGAGAACTGGAATTTAGGTACCAGTCTCGGAATTTAGAATTGAAATTTAGATATCAATTTGAAAGAGAATCAAAATTTAGGTATCGATCTCGAATGAGAGTTCGAATTTAGGTACCGACCTCGAAAGAAATGAACTAGAATTTAGGTACCAGTCTCAAAAATTTAGAATTGAAATTTAGGTATCAATTCGAAAGAGAATCGAAATTTAGGTATCAATCTCGAATGAGAGTCAGAATTTAGGTACCGACCTCGAAGGAAGAGAACTGGAATTTAGGTACCAGTCTCGGAAATTTAGAATTGAAATTTAGGTATCAATTCGAAAGAGAATCAAAATTTAAGTGTCGACCTCGAATGAGAGTCGGAATTTAGGTACCAACCTCGAAGGAAGAGAACTGGAATTTAGGAACCAGTCTCAGAAATTTAGAATTGAAATTTAGTTATCAATTCGAAAGAGAATCGAAATTTAAATATCGATCTCGAATGAGAGTTGAAATTTAGGTACCGACCTAGAAGGAAGGGAACTGGAATTTAGGTGCCAGTCTCGGAATTTAGAATTGAAATTTAGGTATCAACTCAAAGGAGAATAGAAATTTAAGTATTAATCTCGAATGAGAGTCGGAATTTAGGTACCGACCTCAAAGCAAGAGAACTGGAATTTAGGTACCAGTCTCGGAATTTAGAATTGAAATTTAGTTATCAATTCTTAAGAGAATCGAAATTTAAGTATTGATCTCGAATGAGAGTCGGAATTTAGGTACCAACCTCAAAGGAAGAGAACTAGAATTTAGGTACCAGTCTCGGAAATTGAGAATTGAAATTTAGGTATCAATTCGAAAGAGAATCAAAATTTATGTATCGATCTTGGAAAGAGAGTCGGGATTTAGGTACCGACCTCGAAATGAGAACTGGAATTTAGGTACCAGTCTCGAAAGTCAGAATTAAAATTTAGGTATCAATTCGAAAGAGAAGAGAAATTTAGGTATCAATCTCGAATGAGAGTCAGAATTTAGGTACCGACCTCGAAAGAAGAGAACTGAAATTTAGGTACCAGTCTCAAAAATTTAGAATTGAAATTTAGGTATCAATTCGAAAGAGAATCAAAATTTAGGTATCGATCTTGAATGAGAGTCAGAATTTAGGTACCGACCTCGAAGGAAGAGAACTGGAATTTAGGTACCAGTCTCAGAATTTAGAATTGAAATTTAGGTATCAATTCGAAAGAGAATCGAAATTTAGGTATCGTTCTCGAATGAGAGTCGGAATTTAGGTACCGACCTCGAAAGAAGAGAACTGGAATTTAGGTACCAGTCTCGGAAATTTAGAATTGAAATTTAGGTATCAATTCGAAAGAGAATCGAAATTTAGGTATCGATCTCGAAAAATGGGAATCAGAATTTAGGTACTGATCCCAGAATAAGAACTGAAATTTGGGTACCAGTCTCGAGAGTTGATAATTGAAATTTAAGTATTAATTCGAAAGAGAATCAAAATTTAGGTATCGATCTCGGAAAGAGAGTCGGAATTTAGGTACCGACCTCGAAATGAGAACTGGAATTTAGGCTCCAGCCTCGAAAGTTTAAATGTGAGCTAGAAGTTAGGCTCTAGCCTCGAAAGGAGATCTGTATAAAGAGGGACCCAATCCCATGCCATCACAACCAAATCGAACAAAGTTCATTGCTCCGTGTCGATATAACTAGTCAATCTTCTAAGACACAGCAGCAAGAGAATTGAAAGGAGCTGGTAAGGGTACCAAGCTGAAAAGACTTGAATTGGCAATAAGTCGAGGAAAATATTTAAATTTCAAAAGAGTTTCAAACATATTTCGATTAAGAGAAGAATTTGAAAGGTTCGAATCAGAGGATTCAGATCGGAATTCAATTTGAGATTTAGATTCATTTTGTTTGTCCTTTAACGATCCCATTTTTTTATTTTTGTTATTTATTTAGTGTTCATGTGAATTTGAAGTTCATTTTAATATTCAGACTTTTATGAAAAATTCTCATTTACTTTCTTTTTCTTTTCTGTTCTTCGTTCAAAGTTCTTCTAACTCTAATTGCGTTCCCCAGTCAATTTGCACAAAAAGAGGTGAAGGCAAAATATGACGTAGTCGTTTTCATTCCAACTTGCTGAAAGTACATCATTCAACTTGATCTTGTCATGATGACATTTTCCTCAAAAATTTAATGTCTCATACAATCCATGTAAATCTAAAACTGATTGTGTAAGATTCTTGTTGATCCATCCAAAAGTGTCTGTCAGAAAATCCATGTCTGAATAGTAAGTAACATGAGTAATAACATCACCTTCCAAGCCATCATTGGCAGGAATGCCGCATGGATGTGCATTGGAGGTGTGTTATTTCCCATGTAACTCACAGCTCGTAGGGCCGGAGACTCTCCAACTCTAGATCTGGCTGAAAGTGGTAAGGCATTTTTCTGTCGTCCATTCTTCTAAAAGTAACTGAGATCCGCTCCACAGGCACTCTTGGAATACAATGTTTCGCAACATCTGCTCCATTTCCTTTTATCGGTAGTGGTATCTCCACCGGCCCTCGGAACCTACCGATAGTGGTATCTCCACCGGCCCTCGGAACTCACCGGGGCCTGCAATCTGGAGGTCAGATCCGAACATGATGTTGCACTGGTTGATGAATGACACTGTACATAAGGGTCTAAAAAAATCATGATGGTCTATATGCGGAGGTATGCAGTCGCCTTCCTTGTAGATGTTGATAATGCAGTTGTTGGGTATGTAATCTGCAGGCAATACCCTCCATGTTATCATCATTTTCACCATTCTCTTAATGATTCTTGGCATTGGATCCACTTCACTACGACGGAGTATCCTTGGTGGATTTCCTTTTCTGTTTGTGGCAAAATTGTAGCAACATTCACATTGGATTGTAACTCTTCCCTTCCCTAGCATCCATCTTCGGGGTTTTGAATATGTCTTTTCTCTCAGGCGGCCAGCTCGACCCATTTTCTGTAATTTGAGGATGCAATCTACAATTTGTTGTTGCTCATAATCTGAGAAAACATCTGTATGCAGCTCGAGGCCTTCCAAGATGTTGACCCTCTTGTTTCCAATTCTTTCAAAGTATTCAAAGATTTTCTTTTTAACTAATTGAATTTTCTCCAGCTCGTATTCCTGGATTATCTGAAGTCCTCGGTGTTTAGTAACATACTGCGGGATGTATGGCTCAACCCCAGCACGTTCTTCTGCATGTCTTGGCTCCTCGGGGATAGTCTCCGTAGGAACATCCTCTGGGGTTGCTTTCGCAACAAGACTCTTTGGATCCGGTACATATGCTCGGCGTCGAGGTACCGACACTATTTCTGCTTTTCTTGGTATTTCTTTTATCTGTTCCGCCCTTCTTGGAGTTGACTTTCTTCTTTATGGTTCCTGACAAACCGGTCTCCTTGGAGCATTTGCACTAACGGTATCCACTATCTGTTTATATTGATCTTCTGCTAACTTGGTCAACATCTTGAGAATGCGACGATTCTTATTTATTTGCTGGGTAGTAGTGAGAGTAGCTCTCCTTACACCTTGAATTTCTACGGGTGCGGCACTGACAAGCCTACCTTCTGCTGTGGCAACCACAGACTTAACTTTCTTATCTTCTCTGATTGCATGCGTGGCGTTTGCTTTTCTTTTCTTGTTGTTGGATTGGTGGCTCGGGCCACCCATTTTCATCACAGTCTGGCTGTGAAGTTCTTCTCGATGAACTGGGATCCAATCATTTTCTTCGTATTGTAAGCCGGCTGGTGTGAAGTCTGAGTCAATCTCTATCACTGCTCCATCCTTCACCCTCTTTTCATCAAGTGCTAGACTCACGCCATTTCTAAAGTTTATAACCAACCGCCTTTTCGACATTTCCCTGTGAGAAAATAAGGAAAGGATCAGGGGTTGTACTAAGAACAAGAACAATAAGAAAAACACTTAAAAAAATTAATTCAATTCTTTTAAATTTAAAGGAAGAAGGAAGAGATGAGAAAATATCAGGAATGAATGGATTTAAGAGGAAAGATTGACATTTTATTATCATGATTTCCCATGTTCTCTTTTTAACATTTTCGTTGATGAGATTTTTTTTATCATCCATTTTATTTTGTTTTGGGTTCGAACCCAGTCACAAAGTGATTACTTCACCCGTGTTTCTAGGGATGAGATTCTATTTTAGAGGCCACCCTTCAGAACATCAGGTCGCGTAATACTTCTTTAATTACCGTCCGTTGATTGGAAGCATAGGTCGTTCTCCACAGCAATTCACAAGCTGGTAGGAATCTCCTGAGTAGACTGTCTCGACCACGAACGACCCTTCCCATGTTGGTTCAAATTTACCACCTATCTTGCGATGTGCAAGAATAGGTCTTCTGAGAACAAGAACTAAGTCACCGACTTTGATTGTCCCGGGACGGACCAGTTTATCATGGGCCTGGATCATCTTGGTTTGATACAGTTCCAAATTCTGCACTGCGGAAAGTCTTTTCCCTTCCAAGCTTTCGAATTCTTTCAGTCGTAGTCTGGCATTTTCTTTTGTAGTGATCTTTTCTGCAACTGCAATTCAGAGTGACGGAAGCTGAACTTCTAGGAGCAAGACGGCCTCGGACCCGTACACTAAAGCGTAAGGCGTAGACTGAGTAAGAGTCCTAAAAGTCGTCCTGTAGGCCCATAAGGCTACTAATAACTTCTCGTGCCAATTTCTCTTGTTGTCATCCAAAGTTTTCTTTAAAATTTGAGTGAGAGTTTTATTAAAAGCCTCAGCCAAGCCGTTTGCTCTTTGTACTTTTGAATGCAGACCCATTATCGGAAATGATTCTGTGCGGTACCCCAAAACGATAGAAAACTTGGTTCTTGAAAAACTGTAGCACGTGGTGTGCCTTCACTTCTCTGAGTGGTATAGCTTCTGCCCATTTAGAAACGTAGTCTGTAGCCGCAAGAATGAAGCGATGTCCTCTTGAAGAAGGCGGTTCTATCGGAGCCACTATATTTGTGCCCCAACACTCGAATGGCCACGATGCGATTGTCGGATGTAGCACATTTGGAGGTTGGTGTAGAACCACTCCGTGAACTTGGCACTGGTGACAACTTTTGGCAACTTTCATACAGTCGGTCATCATCGAGAGCCAGTAGTACCCAAGTCTTTTAATCTTCATCTTCTTTTTCAGACCCGACTCATGAGCGCCACAAAGTCCTGAATGTACTTCTTTAATGATTTCAGGAGCCTCAAACCCGCTCAGGAATCTTAGCCACATCTGATCAAAAGACCTTCTGTATAATGTATTGTTTATTATTGCGTAAGACAGAGTTCTTTTCTTGATTTGATGGGCTAAAGACTTATCGTTAGGTAGGTTTCCTGTCAGCAAGTAGTCTATTAATGGCTTCCGCCAATCTTCTGTATTTTTTGTCACTGCTGCAATTGTTTCTTCTGCTCTTTCTGATTTGTGTATTGTATCCATGTCGAGCTGTGATAAGACCTGTCATCCTTGAACCGACACTTCAATCGACTCATCCCTGCAAGCAGGCAAATTCCTTTGCAAGGCAGGCTAGCGCATCGGCGAGAGCATTTTCTTTTCTGGGAATCTTGTAGATTGTTACGATTGGAATTTGTTCCAACAATTTCATGGCATACTGAAAGTACTGCTCGAGTCTTGGCTTTAAAATTCTATATTGTCCTGCTACCTGTTGAATAATCAACTGAGAATCTCCGAAGATGTTGATGTCCGTTATTCCCATCTGAATGGTTAATTACAATCTGATTATAAGGGCTTCATATTCTACCTCGTTGTTTGTACACAGTTCTGTTAAGTGGTAGGAGTATTTTAACATCCCCCGCTCCAATGTTATAAAGATTAGTCCAATTCATACATTACCGGGCACTATCATTTGCAATTCTTTGTTGTTCTGTGCTGAGGATGCTCCGTCGAAGTACAGTTCCCAACGTCGATCATCGGATTCTTCTAGGCTCATTATCTGCTCGTTAGGAAAATCGTCGTCGAGAGGCGAATCTGCCGGTAAAGGGTGAGCTGCAAGGAAGTCAGCTAGGACATGTCCCTTTACGGCGCGAAGAGAAACGAAAGTTATGTCGAATTGCAATAGTATCATCGACCACCTGGCAAGTCTGCCAGAAAGCGTCGGTCGGTTCATCAAGTATTACAACGGATTAACTCTCGAAATAAGGTTGACTTTATGAGAAAGCATGTAATTCCTGAGCTTCTGAGCGGCGAAGACCAGGGCCAAGCAGTGCTTCTCAATAGGAGGATACTTTACTTCCGTCGGAATTAGACGACGGCTTAAGTAGTAGAGAACGTTTTCTTTTCCCTCGTCATTGACCTGGGCTAGCAGGGCTCCGAGAGAGTCGTCTAAAGCTGTGGTATAAAGTATTAACGGTCTACCCGAGACTGGGGCTGCTAAGACAGGAGGTGTCATTAAATATTGTTTTACGTCCTTGAAAGCCTGCTAGCATTTCTCATCCCAAATGAATTTGGCATCCTTTTTAACTAAAGCCGAGAAGGGCTGACACCTACCTGACAAGTTCGAGATAAAGCGTCGAAGATATGTCAACTTCCCTTGAAAAGATTGTAGTTGTTTGAAAGTTTTGGGAGGAGGCATTTCTAAAATAGCTTTAATCTTTTCTGGATCGATTTCAATCCTACGATGTTGGACAACAAATCCTAGGAATTTCCCAGAGGTGACGCCGAAGGCGCATTTTAAGGGATTCATTTTAAGGTTAAATTGACTTAGTCGCTCAAAAACAATTCTCAAATCATACAGGTGATCTTCCTTCAGTTTGCTTTAGATGACCACATCATCCATGTAGCACTCAACTTGGTTGTGAATGAGATCATCAAAAATCTTCGTCATCGCTCTTTGGTATGTTGCTCCTGTGTTCTTTAGTCCGAATGGCATTACTGTGTAGCAATACACACTGATCGGCGTTTTGAAGGTTGTGAGCTTTTCATCTTCTGGTGCCATCTTTATCTGGTTGTATCCTGACGATCCATCCATAAATGAAAATATTTCATGTGTTGAAGCAATGTCGATCATTAATAATTGGATTGGTAGTGGAAATTCATCCTTTTGACATGCTTTATTCAAATCTCTGAAATCCACGCAAATTCTGATCTGACCATTCTTCTTTCTGACTGGTACCACATTGGCTAACTAAGTTGGGTATTGTTCTTCATGGACAAATTTAGCGTCTATTAGCTTCTTAACTTCAGCTATTACTTGTTGCTCAATTTCTAGATGCATTCTTCTGGAGCTTGTCTGACTGGAACGGAAGTAGGATCTACTTCTAACTTGTGAACTGCGACTTCTGGAGCTAATCATGGCATTTCATCGTAACTCCAAGCAAAATAGTCCTTGAATTCCATTAGTAGCTTGATTATGTCTTCGGAGTCTTCTTCATTGAGTAAGGAGCTAACAAAGGTAGGCCTAGGTTCTTCACTAGTACCTAAGTTAACTTCCGTTAACTCGTCTATTGTAGATTTGATTTCTTCCTCGACTTCTGGTGGAGCGTCGCCGTTTGGTAGATCCTCAAGATCTTCTGAGGCTTTCAAACACTCTTTATTAGGTTCGCAAGTGACAACCAAGCAAAATCTCGTATCATCAACTGATCCTACTGTGCAAAATCTGAGACCATGTTTTGAATTGGGAGGCCGACCGGCATTATTCCATAATTTTTCAAAGTGTTGTGATCGGTCTTTTGTCCATTGTCGAGGTAAGACTCCACGTTGAATTAAATTTTTAACACAGGGAGAGTAACACTCAAAAGGTAGTTCCATTAATTCAGATGAAGTAACATCTTCAAATTGTACATCTTTTTCAGTATTGGAAGAAGAAGCACCAGGGTAAAAATTGATTGGCTTAGTACCACCACCATGCACTTCCTTGACCACCATACCCTCGATCTTATTAGAATGGATCGGGGCCAGGTTCATAGTATGTACATAACGGTTAATCTTCTCGTACATTGATTTGTATTCTTCATTCTTTTCATCTTCGAGAGAGATCTTGAACTAGGGTTTCTTTTGATTTATTGTCGCTGCTTCTTTCTTGATTTCTTCTTCTTCTTCAGAGCCATTCTCCCAAACAACATCGATAACCAGTTTCTTCTGTCCAACTGTTCCAACATTTCTTCCACGTCCTCGTCCCCGGCCTCGATCTCGGGTGCGAGTTCTAGAGAAATCTTCACCATCTCGCCGTAAGGGAGTGGTGAGTAACTGTTGGACTAGAACTTCAGGTTCTTCATCGTCTCAAATCTCTTTTGCTTCATTTGGTATGGTATTTTTGGAAAATATTGTTTTCTTCGGGGGCGCGTAGTAGGCCGCATCTTCATGAATTTCGATCTCATGTACGGAGAACGGTTGTAAATCACCTTTGATGCACTGTTCCCCTCCTTCATAATACTTTATGCACTGGTGCAGAGATGACGGTACCATCCGGTTTTCACGGATCCACGGTCGACCCACAAGAGCGTTGAACGATGTCTCAGAATCAATTATGTGGAATTTTGCGGTTGTCTTTGCTAAATCACCGGTCTTCATTAGTAGTGTTATCGATCCAAGAGCTCTTTCTCCTTTTTGATTAAAGCCTCTTAATAACATCTTGTCTGCTTCAAGCTCGCGAGCATCAATTTCCAAATATGCTAGCATCCGAAGATTCATTATGTTGATCGATGCTCCCGGATCAACCAACACTCTGGAGAGTGTAAACTTTCCAATAGTGACTGAAATGTATAATGGTCGGTTGTGATCAGCTGTTCCCAGTAACAGATCATTGTCTGTGAAGGTAACACCTCTTTGTTCTCTTAAAGAGCAAACCTCGTCGAAGGAATTTCGGCCATTTGGGCTAAACAAATCTCTGGATCAAGTAAAGCTTTGATCAGAGCCTCCCTCATCTCCTTTGACATGATCAGAGTGTCGTATATGCTTAGTTTGGCTGGTAATTTCCTAAGATGGACTAGCACGTTGTAGTCTACTTTATTACCATGTTCCTCGGTTTCTTCCCGAATGGGGAATTCTTCTACTAGGGTTGGCTCTTCCTGAGCAACCACCTGCTTTCCTTTATCCTTTGGACCCATTCTCATGGGTAGAACTTTTCCACTTCTTAAATTTACTTCAGTTATTTCTTCTGAATTTGGTGTTGAATCTGCCAGTGTATCCTCTTGAATTGAAACAACTGGCTCTTCTGAAGTTTCTTCGGTGTCTGATGGTTCTAATTCTATCGTGATTGGAGCCCCTCGGAATTCATAAATGGACTCGTTGCTTGTCGAGCTTTCGTAGCCTCCTTTATGAACATCTTCTTCGTCGTGGTCGTCGAGGTTGTGTATGATTTGAGAATCATTATTTGTATTGGAATCGAGATCCGGATTAAGTCGGTTGTTGCTAGTTACGTAATCGTTAGAAACAGTCAAAACGTAGCCAACGCCATAACTCTTATCATTATAAGATCCCGCCGGAGCGAGCAGACAATCATACAGAGTCAAGAGTTCGAGGGATTTCTCCCCCGAATCGGAAACAACCATCCTAGGATAAGCAGCCCCTAGTCTACCCTTCGGTGCCTCGGTGTTCTTTTCTTCCACGATCTACTCCTCCTTCTGGGGCGGTTCTTCAATCGTAAGTGATAGTGCCGGCTTGACAGGTTTCAAACTCTAAGTTGAAGCGCGTACCGAAGCGGTCTGGATGTGATCCAAAATTTTCATTGAAGACTTTGTCCAGACGGTACTCCATCCATCATCAGTCGTGTACGGGTTTATCGGAACAATGGGATCCGTTGAAATAACGTTGACAAAACCTCCTTTCTGGGGTTCCTTCATGTATTCCTTTGGGATCATTATGTTCCCTTTCCGGAGATTGTCATCAAGCCAACTCTTGAAAGTGATGCAATCTTGTATCTTGTGTCCGAGCATTTGGTGGTAAGGGCAATAGTTCAGATGGTCTTTCTTATTGACTTCCTCTGGCTTCTTGGGCTATGGCAGCTGAAAATCTGGTGTCTTCATTAAGCTGCGGAACATCTTCGCTACTGCTTCTGTTTTGAATGGATATTCTCTTTTTAGAAGTTCTCTTAAGGTACGCGATGAACGAGGCGGTTGTTCATAATGCTGAGGTGACTGATAGCTCAGACGAGGTTGCTGATAGCCCTGCTGAGGTTGCTGATAAGTCCATTGTGGTGGTTGATAACTAGGCTGTGGCTGCTCTTACCGTATCTGAACCGGCTACTTGCCCTTATCTACTGTCGCGACGATTCCAGATTTTTCTTGAATGCTTTCACGGGCTTCTACTTATCGTTCTTGTCCACGAAACTTAACTGCTTTGCCTCTTCTTGTAAGCTCCCGACCTTGCTAAGAAACTTCTCAAAAGTCTTGATTGTAAATCCTTTAAGGAGAAGTGCTATCGGGCCATGGATACTTTTAAGTAGGATGTCGACTTCATGTTGTTCTTGAAGCTGTGGTTCACACTTCATGCTTAAGTTTCTCCATCGAAGTATGTAATCCACTAAAGTCTCGTTCGACTTTTGTTGCTCCACCACTAGATCACCGATAGTGATGTGGTGCTGAGCCCTAGAAAATCATTTAATGAAGAGATTCTCTAGTTCTGAAAAGGTTTTTACCGAACCGTTCGTCAATTCTGCATACCAGTCGAAGGTAATCCTTGATAAGCTGCTGACGATCTGTCGGAAGAGTAAAGTGTCACTCCCACCGACATTGCAGCAACTAGCACGAAAATGTGTAACATGTTGTCGGGGGTTTCCTGTTCCATAAAATGTCTTAAACAGAGGTGGTACGAAGCCTTTTGGGTATTTGACTGCATCGAACTCTTCGGGTATGGTCTACCCTTCTGAATAGATGCTCCACTCTTGGATTGTGCTTAGGGCTCGTCGCACTCTCTGTTCTACCATGTTCTTAATGTCCTTTTCTGGAATCATGCTTTGTGCAGGATCTTTCTTTGGTTGTTCGTCTCCATTGACAGATGTGATCTCTTTTCCTCCATTTGTAATATGGATAATTTCTAGGGGTGTCTCTTTCTGAGGTTGTACCTGACTCTGGAGAGTAACTAAGGCTGCAGCCATCTCTTCCATCCTCTTTTCCATCTAGGAAATTGTGTCATCTCTTTCCCGAAGCTGTGCCCTCATCACTTCTGGTTCATCTCTTTCTGCAGCTGTGTCATCTCCATGTTTTTCTCGACATACTCCTCATCCATGAACTCTGATGAGTTAACTTCATCTCCTAGTTCTTCTTCTCTTTCTTTTGCTAACCGTCGGCATCCTCTATAGGCCTTTTCTGCACGGTCTAGCAGTCATCTCGTGACGGTTGTTGAACTTCCTTCTCTGGATTCCCCTTTATTGCAGTAGAACTTTCTTTTGATTCAAGTCTCCTAAAAATACTTTTCTTCTCAGGACATTGTTTTGGTCTTAACTCGCCAGTAGTAGGTCGCCATACCATCCTTCTTGCAGCCGGAAGCCTAGGACCGGATGAACTGTCGGTTATATGCTGGAAGGTGGTATCCTCCCTAATTTGTAGAGCCGATACAACAACGGTGAACTGGCTTTTATCTTCTTCTTTGGTTTCTCTGTGGCCACAACAGGCTCTATTCGCGGTCCGAGGCGGGATTTAGCTGACACCCGTCCTATCCTTCTTAAGATTTCTGACACAGGGCATCTTTCTTTCTTTGCCAGTCTTTCTATCACAGCTTGTAGCCGAGCCAATGGCGTAGTCTTATCCCTTTTCCTCTTGTAATTGTTGTAGTACGCAGGTCGGGGTAATGGAGCGGCGATCCTACGGACATTCTCTTCAGCTGATGCGGCAAAGAGAGGGAGAAACCTGCTCCCTTCCAATAGAGGTATATACTCAGGCAGTTCTTCTCTTTCCTCAAGAATTTCTTCTAGAAAAGAAACTTCAGCAGCTTTGGCTTTCTCAATTCTGGCAATCTTTCTACTTTTATTTCTCCTTTGAGTCCGGGTTAGGAACTAGACCCAATCTCAAAAACAGATGGTATTGTAGCAAAATCTGTACCCTCCACGGTGACAGGCTCATCACAGACTTGGATTTCCTTCCCCTTTAGTCTGGCAGAAGTCGGGGTAGGTGCAGAGATGACTAGACCGGTGGGGATAGAGACAACAGTCCTCCTACGAATAGTAGTACTCCTTTCAGTTGGAATCCTTTGCAGGAGAGGGAATTCTTGAGTCGATTTCAGGTTGAACTCAATCATAGGTTTCTCAGTTTCTGACGCTTTGTCCATTAGTGTGAAGAGAGCGACGTCAGTGAACTTGATATTTGTGTTGTCGAATCCTTACCCGAAACGGATGATTCCATTGTCAGGCAGCTCATCCTTGTAAACGGTAAAGTCCATTCCATTGGTGAAGGAGAAGATTATCTTTGGGGCAGTCATTTTCTGTAGGGCAGATTCTGAATGTTAGTCCCGAAATATGCTTCCTTCCGTCGTAAAGTTTAGGAAGAAAAAGAAAGAGTCACAACACATTTTCGTTTATCTTAGTGTATTTGTGATTTTTAAAAGAGATTATTTATCAGGAGGTTCGTTTGTTAGAAACAAAACGATTAAAGGAAAAAAGGGTATAAAAAAGGTAAAGGGCCCAATTTAGAATTGGAAAGGAAGAGAAAGTCTTATGCAAGACTTCTCGACTCGAAGGACCGCTCCTAAACTAACACCTATTGGGGGTCCCTCCCCACCTCAGAAAGAGGTAAAAGAATCTCGGAACCTCTCCGTTTAGGGGTGTCTAAATAGTGGCTCCTAAATCCGAGAGGAGTTGGCTATACTCGTTCAAGACAGAAATGAACAGTGTATGATAACGCAAGAATGGTAGCTTTGGTCCACTAGGGATATGGACACACTACCGATTTATGAAAGTAAAACCATCTAATCAAAATGGAGAGAGGAACTATTCCCCAGCGGAGTCGCCAGAAGTTGTCGGCATATTTTTAGGTTGTGTGTTGTATTTTGAAAAGGGGGTCGCCTAACAGAAATTATCGGCGAACTTCAAATTTAATTTAAATACATAATTTGAAATGTAGTATTTGATTTTTTGAAAATAATTTTAAGTTTGAAAATTTTAAGATATGAAAAATCAAACCGATCTCACATCCCAAATAGTTTATGTAAACGAGCATCACATCACAAACCGTGTATCTATCCCGAAGAATAGACACACTGCTTGACGATGGGCTCGATTAAATAAACTAGAAAATTTGTGACATCCATTTGGTCTGCAAACCAATTTTATAAGCCGACAAGTTCCCTTGCTTAATATAAATGAATTAAGCAGGGTTTATATTACCTGGGTTCTTAAAGTTCCCTATAAGGGAAAGCCCCTATAGTTAATTACATCTTAAATGATGGGAATCATTTAAGAAAACTTGCGATAATGATCAGTGGTTTTGCTCTGAAGAATTTCAAAGTTTAAGGTTTTCAAAGGGTTGGATTTTGGAAATTTCAAAAGGTAATGGATCAAGTTTGGAACAATTTGTTTCAAGAATCCAAAGGAAGAGAAGTAGAAGCTGAGAATCCAATAAGAATCTTGGCAACTTCCCAAACTATCCTATTGTTTGATTTCAATTTGGGAGTTTATTTAATATTGCAATCCTGCCAATTTTGATTAATTAGGACATATATTCGTATGACATGATCATACAAATAACCTTGAAGATTTGAGGGTTTATGTCGTACCGAACGACTACCTCGGAGTCCTAAGGCCGGTTAGGGCTTAATTTACATGACATGATCATGCAAATGCCTAACGAAAAGGTTTGAGGATTTATGTTGCACTAGGAAAACTACCTCAAAGTCCTATGGCTTGGTTATTTAATTCTAAGAAAGTTTTGCTGAAGTAGATCTGAGTTTTGCTGATGACGATGATCGAGCTGCCCACCATGCTCCGAGCTCCTTTTTGTTGCAGAGGTTTAGTTTTAGAAGTCATAAATCAAGATATGAGAGAAGTATTTTGGTTTAGAAATCTTAAAGTCCTAATATTGTTAATATTTTAATTAAAAAAAATCTTAAAGTTGTTTAAACAGAACAGAGTAAGATCCCACGGTTCCGTCATCCTAGCACCGTTATTTTCATTGAATTCACTTAGTCCAGATGAATTTGCTAAACTCAACTGAATGAGTTCCACACTTTCATTTAGACCTTGGGAAATAACGTTAGCAACACGTGGGTTACATCATCCGAGGTATTCCCGATCATTCAATGAGGCGTTTTAATTTGGTTGTGATTGTAGTTTTGTTGTTCTGTTTGTGATTAAATTTTGAGTTGTTTTATATTTTGGAATGTTGTGGCGGGGAATTTTATCTTGCAATGACTTATAATTTAGTTTTGGTTTCAGTTCAGGGACTATCCTAAAGGTTTTGGTTTTCATGCAACAGTTTTATTTATCATGCAAGAGAAGTAAAGTACAGTGCATGTAAGTAAATTGCAATAAAATAAATTACAATAAAATAAAAGCGTACCTGGAGGATCTTCCCTTCATCCCAAGCTGCACTTGAAACACATGTTAGAACATTTGGACATTTCAACAGATACCTAGTTAAAGCTAAGGGAAGGGTTTTGGTTTTCTACCAAATTCCTAATCCTATAACTAGTCATTTCCTATGACGTCTAGGTTCTTGGTTTGATTTAAAGATGACTTTCTTCATTAAAGAACAATTAAATTCAGTTGTTCTTCTAAAACATCCCGTCATATTGAGGAAGTGCTTAGGACGAGTCCTAAACATCTTTTTCAATATTTCTGGGATTGTTTTGAGTCCAAGTAAATTTAGTTGCACAGGTGAATTAATCATCCAGGAGATTAGTTAAACTTTGTTTCTTGCTCACTGAACTTAGGTATTTGATTACCTGATGAATGAAGTGACATCTCACTTAATACTCTATTTAAGAGTTATAATAATTAAAACCTTTAAGGGCAAGTTGGTTTATCAAGAATTTTAATCGTTCTTAATTTAAAGTTTGAGTTAATGGTTTAAAGTATTTTAATTTAATTATGAGGTTTTAATTAATAATTTTAAGTTTGGAATAGTGTTCAAATTATTTTAGATTTAAATCCTTATATTTTCAATTATCTTGGTATTTCAAATTGATGTTCATGTTTTTAAATTTACTTAGCTAGAAAGAGGTGTTGAAATTATTGATATGTTTTAATTTAACTCTTAATGATTTCATTTAGGTTTGTTGTTAAATGATTTTAATTTAATTTAATTCAATTTGATTTTAATTTAATTTAAATTTAATTTAATTTAATTTAATTTAATTTTAATTTAATTTTAATTTTATTTAATTTAATTTAATTTTAATTTTAATTTAATTTAAATTTAATTTAAATTTAATTTAAATTTAATTTAATTTAATTTAATTTTAATTTTAGTTTAATTTGAATTTTAATTTTAACTTTAATTTTAATTTAATTTTAATTTAATTTAATTTAATTTTAATTTTAATTGTTAATTTGAATTATTATTTTAATTTTTAATTAAGAACTAAATATTGTTAAAGTGATTTATTTAGGGATTTTTAAATTAAAGAATAAATATCGTCTTAATAATATCCCTGTTTTAATAATCTAAATTTAAATATATTCTTTCCAAAATTTAAATAATTTAATTAATTAAAGTTTCATTTTGATATTTTCAAAGTGTTTAATGTGTTTCTACCCCTTAATTTCCCTAAGTTTCAATCATCCATGAGAAAGTTAAAATTAAATATTTTACCCTCCATTTTGATTAAACCTAAAGTTTTAATTAAGGGTTAAAATTTTTAATTACCTTTATGCCCTTTTAGGCTTATTTATTTTATAACTCACTAAATTGAGTTCAAATGAATTTGAAATTTTTATGTCACCTCACTCACATGTCAATTAAGAAATTAGAGGAGAAAATGTGATTTTTTTGAATGTAAGCTTTTTATATAATTATTTTTAGTGGAAAATAGGGGTTTTCAAAGAAAATTCAACAACATGACCAAGGAAATGTTTATGTCCTTAAGAAAATTATGGGATGTTCCTATTGACTAGAGGACCACTTGGACCAATTTTTTTGATTTTTTGAATTATATTTTATTTATTATAATTATTTTGATTTTTAGAGTATTATTTAATTATAAAATAAAATTAAAGTTTAAAAATGGATTTTATATTTTTTAAAAATCTCTCTGACCTCAAGGAGTTCAGAGAAATAAATTTTATAATTTTCTGATTTGTCTTTGATTTATTAGAATTATTTTAGTGAAAAAGGTTAAAAACTTATTTTTAAATATTAAAAATTACATTAAGCCTTTAAAATTAAATATCTTATCCTAGGGACTTAGGAAATATATTTGGTTTGTTCCTAAGTGATTAGGAGTCAAAATATGACATTTTTATGATTTTTAATATTTTTGTGATTTTTATTATTTTTCAATTATTAAAATATTAAAATATTGTGAAAAATCAACTTTTTTAAAAATTCCAATTTTAATTTACCTAAACCCCCTGATATCAGAGAAGCGCCAAAATTATTTTTATGAATTTTTGAAAAGTATTTTTGGAGTTATGAATTTTTAAAGTTCCATTTTGCTTATGAGGCTTAATCAACCCATTTGGTGAGGTTAATCAAGTCCAACTGATTTCAAAATTTTATGTAAGATTCCTCTGACCCTAAAGAGTAATGGAGAATTATTTTCAAGTCAATTTGATGTGTGGATAACCCTAATTAAATCAAATTTAATTTTAGGGGTTTTGGCCAATTAAGATTTTTATGAAGGAATTAACTCAAAATATATTTTTCATAGGGTCCTCTGGTCCTAAGGAACATCTCCAAATTTTCTTAGAATTTATTTTACAACATGCTAATTATTGGAATTATAATACCTAAAACAGTGACATGAACTTGAAAATTCAATAACTTTTCACAGAGATGGCCTCTAACCTTGAAAAATTCAGGGAATGTTCCCAAGATCAGAGGCTTCAAAAGCCCTATGGTCTCATGCCATGGAGAATTGTCTATGCAAATGGATAATCAAAATATTGAAAACAGCAAATAAATTATTTAAAATAAAATACTCATCTAATTAACTTGATTTCTTTTCCACATTATTCTCCTCTGTTCACTGAGCAAAAGGGTATTTTTATTTTATTTTTGTCAGTTTTCTATGCAAAGATATGAATTTTTGAATTTCAAGGCATTTAAATAATTCAAAAATACCCTAATTTCCTACTTATCCACGCGGCGCCACGTCAACCTTGGTAGCTCCGAAAGCCCACACGTCGCACTGTGATTTGGCATCGCCATCTGACTCAGCTCTCCAGGGGCCTGCGGTTCACATACCATTGCCCCATCCGACTTGATGTCGACCGTCCGCTCGATACACGCGCGATCCAAAGGCTCATGGTCATCATCTACGACTGGTGTGCACCCGTGACCATCAACACTCAAACCCTAATATCTCTCTCGATTCTCAATGGATTTTCGTGTTCTTATGCTCTATGGATTTTTCTTGAAGAGACGAACACATCCATAGGGTTTATAGGCTACGACATTAACCCAAAAAAAATGGAGAATTGCTGGAAGCTCGAGAGGAAGAATGAGTTCATACCTTTGCTCAGAGAAGTGAAGCTTCGATCTGAGAGTTGTGTCACCTTCAATTGAGTCCAGGAAAGCTCCAGATGAAGTCTCTGGCTCTAGGGAATTGTCTAAGTATGAAAGTGACCAGACCCGATTTAATGCTTGGAGGCTAGAGCAACTAGGTGGCCTGGAGAGGGGGCTTTCACTAGGGAACTCCTTCTCTTGGTCCTGTGCAGGTGTGGGTGAGTTTAATTTGGATCTGGTAGAGGTTCCAGAGATGTCCTATTTTTTGGGTGGATTTTCAACTCAGAAATTGAGCTCTGTTAATGGGGTTTAGGGCAAAGGAACACTAGGGATCAACTGCTCTGGGTTAAGAAAAGGTCCTGGAGCAATTTTGGCAGAGTTTCCTTAAGGCCTGGTTCATCACCTCATTTGGCCGAGAGGTGGTGGTGTTTTAATAGAGGTGGCTGGAGGACTTCCCAGGGACAATTGGAGGCTGGGATCAGCTGCTCAGGGAAGGAGAAGAATAGCTATGGTGTCCATTTGGGTTGAGACAGCTCAGCTAGGGAGAATTGAAAAATTTGGCTCACATGGAGCTCTCGACCATGGTGTTATCCGGCGACCCGAGACGCTAGCCGGCGAGGTTAGGTCACCATCCGGCTCGGAGGGGTCGGGGGTTGGCAATGGTGCGATCAGTCGAGGCTTGACATGTGTAAAGGAGTTGAATTGAAATGGAATGGGGGAACGCTATTTTGGGTTCAAATGAGTCAACCCATGATTTTGGGCTAGGTTCACTACCCAAGGCCTGGCTTTGGGCTGAAAAGGATCACTTGGGTCAGCCAAGAGAAAATGGTGTGGTCTCCATCCATGGTGAGGTGGCTAAACTTGGTTTAGTGTGTAGCATGAATGGGGTTAAAAGTGCTTAAGGAAGGCTTAAGAAAGTAATCCCCTCCTTTACCATTAATGGGTTGGTGAGGTGGAAAGGGGCTCCCAAGGCTTGAATATGTATGCATGGCTCCATGGCTCCATATGGCTTAGGGCTGGCTTGGCTATGTTTCATGAAAGTGGATTTTAAGGATTTAGGATATTTAGGGGTAATTTGGCACATGGCTTGGTTTATAAAATTTTAATAATGAATTTGAAACTTAGGGAGTGATTTAAATCAAAGGGAATGATGAGGGGAAATTTCATGTGGGCTTGAGGATAGATTTTGGGCTTTTTGGATTTAATTTGGATGGGCCTTTAGAAAGGTTTAAGGAGGTGAGCTTTTAGGTTTGAAAACAAAATGGTAAATGGAATTTTTGAAAAAGATTGGGCCAAAAAAATGTTTGGTTTAGTTTAAGGATGTATCATGAGTGATCTAGAATAAGTTTGAAATGATTTGGAGTTTAATTGGGTTTAATTTGGGATTTTTTGGTAAAGGGGGCCAAAGTGGGTCAAATTGAGCTAACTTGGCCTAAGGTTGGGCTAGTGTTGGATTTTATGAAAAATTAATGTTGAGAAATGTTCATGGGAGTGTCACAAAGAGTTTTCAACTTTGGTTGGGCTTTGATTTTGGGATTTGGGCCCATTTGGGTTAGGTTTGGGCTTAGGTCAATTTAAGAGATTTTGGTTTTAGGTTAGGTTTGGGTGGAGTTTAGGTTCAAATTTTGGGCAAATCAAGTTATTGTTTTGTTTATGGGGATGTTAGGAAGGCTTTAGAAAATATTTGGGGCCAATTGGAGTTGAATTGGATTGGTTTGAGCTAGGTTTAGGTCATGGGACAAAATTGGGCCTTAGGCTTCAAATTGAAATTGGGTTCAAATGTCAATCAAATTGGACTCTAATGTCAATCAAATTGGACTTAGATTTGGTTTAAATTGATGTTGGGGATATTTATTTAAAGTTTAGAATTGAATTGGACTAGAATTGAGGTCAACTGGGTTTGACATTGGGTTCACTTGGGTTAAAAATAGGTCAAATTGGGGTTTTTAGTAAAAGTGGGGTAAATTGGAAAAATTGGCCTATGGTATAGTTGAATAAAATGAAATTAGTAATATTTTGGATTTTCTGAAATTTTTTGGGAATTTTCTGAATTTTTGGATTTTTTGGGAAAAAGGGTATTTTGGTAATTTTGGGGGGGGGTTTTAGGGATATTTTTGGAAATTTTGGTATTTTTGGCCAAAGATGGTCAATTTGAATGGTGGGAAATGTTTAGGATTGATTTTGAGGAACTTTGGCTAATTTAGGTGATTTTGCAAATTTTGGGTAGTTCAAGGGCATTTGGTAGGTTTAGTGGGTTCGGGCCCTAGGGGTCAAAAATTGAAATTTTGGAAAAATGAAGATTGATCAAATTTGAGTAGAATGAAATCACTTTGGTTGAGCCATGAAGCCATATTAAGCCCATATGAGCCATGAGAGGACTCATTTGAGGCATTCACTATGTTGTTCCTAACCCTCTTAGCGAGGGGCTTAGGGGTTAAGGACCATCCATAAGAATTACCTACATAAGTCAGGAAGTCAATTTGGGTGAGAGTGTGGTTTTAGGACTTGGAATCTATGTGAGAGTGTAGTGTATGTTCAAGTCAACCCTCACCAGACCAGGCTACCCAGGGTATTCCTAAGGCCAAAAGATCCTATAGGGAACTCATCCTTTAAACCTCCACATTTGATTCAACCCTCTAGGTGATTAGGGGTCTACAATCAAGATTGTGGGGTTTGCAGGGAGTTAAGAGGTGTTTGAATTTCTAAATGGTGGGTTCCATTTCTAGTCCTCTAAGATTAGTCAAAGCAAAAGCCTAAGGCTAGATCCTAAGTACTAAAGAGAGAGAAGAGAAGAGACCTCTTCAAAAATGAGGCAACACTGTGTCCCCGGCCTCGACCTTAGATATGTGGGATAAAAGAACCTCCACTAACTCGTTGTGAAGGAGTGGTGGGAGATCATTGAATCGAAGTTGTATGGTCCTGTTCCTGTGGTTCTCTAAATCTTCAACTTCTCTTGTCACAACCTCCTATTTTCTTCAGGGGAGCGTAGTAGGTGGCATTTTCATGAATGCCCACTTCATGTATTGAAAACGGTTGCAAGTCTCCTTTAATGCATTGTTCCTGTTTATCTTTGTAGTATTTCATGCATTCATGTAGTGACGACGGGACCATATTATATCCAAGAAGCCATGGTCGACCAAGCAGGGTGTTGAACGAAGTTTCTGCGTGGATGACATGGAATTTTGTGGTTGTTACTAAATTTTAAACTTTCATTTGCAGTTTTATTGATCCGAGGGCTCTTTCTACTTTCTGGTTGAATCCTCTTAGCATCATATTTTCTATGGAGAGTTCTCGGGCATCGATATCCAAGTAAGCTAACGTCCATAGACTCATTATGTTAAGCAATGCTCCAAGATCTACTAGCACTACAGAGCACAAACTTGCCGATGATGAAAAAAATGTAGAGCGGACGGTTATGGTCAGCATTACCAAGTAGTCTTCATCGGTGAAGGTTATGCCAGGCTGTTCCTTCAAATTACAAGCTCCATCAGAGGATGTGTTAGCCAACTACGCTAAACAAATTTTTTGGTCAAATAGAGTCTTAATCAGATTTTCTCTCATCTCCTTTGACAGGATCAGAGCGTTGTAAATACTTAGTTTTTCTGGAAACTTTGTAAGATGAGCTAGCACATTGTAATTCACTTTGTTTGAACTTTCAATCTCATTTTGAATATGTTTTTCTTCTGCTGTTTGAGGCACTTCTTCTTGAGTAATTATTTGCTTTCCTTTCTCAACTGGAGTTGTCCTTGGCGGTAGTACCTTGCTACTTCTTAAATGCACCTCTGTTATTTCTTCCTCTTCTGAACCCATAGGTTATCTTATCGCTGAAGTTGGCTCTTCTGGTACTGTTTTTGTTCTGAAAAGTTCAAGTTAATAGCAAGTGGAGTTCCTTTGCACTCAAGGATTGGCTCCTCACTTCTTGCACTGTGGTAACTAGTATTACTGATATCTTCTTTATTTTTGTCAATGTTTCCGTAGGGAAGTAATATGATTTGAGAATCATCTTAGGAATCGAAATTAGGGTTAGATATGTTGTAATTAGTTACGTCATCACTAGAGACAGTAAGAACGTAGCTAAAATCATTTTTATTATCATTATGAGATCCTGGAGGGTCATAAACATAATCGCACAAAGTTAGGGGTTCGAGGGATTTCACCCCCAATATGAAATAACCAATCTAATAGGGGCATCCCCTATCCTATCCTTAATGTTATCATCCTTAACTTCATTCGTGATCTCCTTCTTCTTTCTTTCCAGCTTTGACGGTCCACTTAGTGAAATTTCTGTCTTAGGCTGGGCTGGTGGCAGCGTCTGGGCAGCGGTTCTTCTTGAAGTGGACTAGATCTAATCCATGACTCTCTTGAGCTCATTCAAAATTATACTCCATCCACCCTAACTAGCATACAGGTCAAGTGGATAGATTGGCTCGACCGAAATCATATTTATAGAACCTCTTTCAGGTTCTTTCAAATATTCTTTCGGTATCCTTATTTTTTCTTCCTTGTAATTCCTCTTGAGCTTATCCTTAAAACTCAAGCATCCTTCTATTATATGTCCGAGCAAGCAGTGGTAGGGACAAATGTTGGGTTGATCCTTCTTATTCATTTCTTCTGGCTTCTTCGGCTTGGGTAGAATCAAATCAAGCTTCTTCATAAGGTTTTTGAACATTTTTGCTACGACATCGTCTTTGAAGGAGTAGTTCCTGTGAACCATTCTGATATTGTTGGACTGTTGACCTCATTTTTGATGAGGTCTTTTCTTCCCTCTTTAGTGCTTAGGATCTAGCCTTAGGCTTTTCCTTTGACTATTTTAGAGGGCTAGAATTGGGACCCATCCTTTAGAAATTTAAACCACTTCTTGTCTCCCAGCTAACCCCACAAGCTTGATTGTAGACCCCTAATCACCTAGAGGGTTGAAATCAAAAGTGAAGGTTTAAAGGATGAGTTCCCCATATGACTCTTTGGCCTTAGGACCACCCACAGGTAGCTTGGTCTGGTGAGGGTTGACTTACACACTCACTACACTCATACTCTACACTCTCACACACACAATCCAAATCCTAAAACCACACCCATACCCAACTTGACTCCTTGACTCCTTGACTCATTTAGGTGATTCATATGGATGGACCTTAACCCCTAAGCCCCTGGCTAAGAGGGTTAGGAACAACATAGTGAATGCCTCAAATGAGTCCTCTCATGGCTAATATAGGCTTAATATGGCTTCATGGCTCAAACAAAGTGATTCCATTTCACTCATATTTGATCAATCTTCTCTTTTCCAAAATTTCAATTTTTGACCCTAGAGACCACTATACCTATAAAACCTACCAAAAGCCCTTAAAATTGCCCAAATCCTCCAAAATTTCCAAATCACCCAAAATTCCCCCAAATTAGCCCTAAACATTTCCTCACTAATCAAATTGATCATCCATAGCCAAAAATACCAAAGATTCCAAAAATACCCCCCAATACCCTTCAAATTCCCAAAATACCCCTCTTAGCCAAAAAATCCAAAATTTCAGACAATTCCCAGAAAAATTCAGAAAATTCCAAATATTCCCAATTTCATTTTGTTCAACTACACCATGGGCTGATTTTGTCAATTTACCCCACTTTTGCCAAAACCCCCAATTTGACTGATTCTTAACCCAAATGAACCCAATGTCAAACCAAACCTCCCCAATTGACCCCAATTTTGTTCCAATTCAATTCTAAACTTCAATTCAATATCCCCAATATTAATTTAGACCAAATACAAGTCCAATTTTACTGACATTTGGATTCAATTCCAATTTGGAGCCTAAAGCCCAATTTTGACCCACGACCTAAACTTGACCCAATTTGACGCAATTCAACTACAATTGATCCCAAATCTTTCCCAAACCTTCATAACATCCCCATAAACAAAACACTAACACGATTTGCCCAAAATTTGGACCCAAACGCCACTCAAATTCAACCCAAAACCAAAAAGCCCAATTTTGACCTAAACCCAAACTTAACCCAAATAAGACCAAGTCCCAAAACCAAAGCCCAACCAAAGTTGAAACCTCTTTGAAACACTCCCATAAATATTTCCCAAAATTAACTTTACATCAATTTCAACCCTAGCCCAACATTGGCCAAAGTTAGCCCAATTTGACCTACATTGGCCCATTTACCAAATGAAACCAAATTCCACCCAATTCAATTCTAAACTACCCCAAATTTGCTTCAAATCATTCAAGACACATCCTTAAACAAAACTCAACATTTTATTTGGCATGGCCCTTTGTAACTTTTTTCCATTCAAAAGCCCATTTTCAAACCTAAAGGCTCATCCCCTTTAGCCTTCCTAAAAGCCCATCAAAAATGATTTCAAAAGGCCCAAAGCCCACATGACAATCCTCTATCATCATCCATTTTATTTAAAACACTTCCTATGTTCTAAAATCCATCACCAAAAAAATCCAAATCAAGCCTTATGACAATTCTCCTTAAATCTATAAAAAATTCCAATACCCTTTCTCATGCAAGTGAGACAACTTTTCCCAAGCCATATATGAGCCATGAAGCCATACATGAGCCCCATGGGAGCCATGAGAGCCATGGAACCTACTTTCCACCTCACCAAACCATTAATGGCAAGAGAGGGGATCTCTTTCTTAAACCCTTTTAAACCTTTTTTTACCTTAAGCATGTCACACACTAAACCATGCTTAGCCACCTCACCATGGATGGAGACTTCACCACCACTTCTAAGCTGACCTAAATGATTTCCTCAGCTCGAAATCAAGTCTTGGTGAGGTGCACCAAGCCTATTTCCATGGGTTGACCCAAACCAAGCCAAAATGGCCTCTTCCCCATTCCATTCCATGCCATCCCCTTTACACATGGCAAAGCCCAATTGACTGCACAAACCTCCAGCCCTGACCCACCTGGACCTGAGGGTGACCCATGCCTGCTGGCCAGCCATCTGGATCTCTAGAAAACACCATGGCCGACACCTTGGGAGGAGCCAAATTTTGGAATTCCACCTTGCTGACTTGTCTCAACCCAAATGGACTGCATAGCTCTTGATCTCAGCCTTCCAACACCCCTGGGAGGCCCTCCACCACCTTCTATTTAAACACCACCACCTCTCGACCAAAGGAGGTGCTGAACTAAAACTTACTGAAACCCTACCAAAATCATCCCAGACCACTCTCTACACATAGAGAACTTGATCCCCACTGAAATCCCCCGCCATTTCCTCTCCGCGAGCTCAATTTCGAGTTGAAATCCAAGCCCAAAACCAGGACACTTCACCACGGTGAGCCAATCCCCAAATTGATTGGTCCTACACCTTCACCGGACCAAGAGAAGAAGTTTACCAGCAAAAGCCCCCTCTCCAAGCCGACCATTGCTTCTAGCCTCCAAGCTTTGTGATCGGCTGTGGGCACTTTCATACCTAGACAATTCACCAGGCCAAGGGACTTCATCTGGAGCTTTCTTGGACCCAATCGAACGTAACACAACTCTCAGATCGAAGCTTCACTTCTCTGAGCAAAGGTATGGACTCACTCTTCTCCCCGAGCTTCCAAATATTCTCCATTTAGTTTGAATCAATTTCAATGCATGTTTACCATATGGATGTTTTCGTCTCTTCAAGACGAATCCATAGAGCATAAGAACACAAAAATCCGTTGAGAATCGAGTGAGAAATTAGGGTTAGAAGGTTGACGGTCACGGGTTCACACCAGTCGTAGACGATGACCAGGAGCCGTCGGATCTCGTGTGTATCGAGCGGACGGTCAGGATCGCGCCGGATGGAGCAACGGGACATGAACCGCGGGCCACGTGGCATCCCAGTCAGATGGTGACGCCGAATCAAAAGACGACGCGTGGAGCTTCGGAGACGCCGAGGTTGCGCGGCACCGCGTGGATAAGTAGGAAATTAGGATTCTTCTTATTTATTTAATTACTAGAACTTTGAAAATTCATAACTTTGTGTAGAAAAATCCTAAAAATAAAATTAAAATACCCTCTTGCTCAGTGAATAGAGGAGAATAATGTGGAAAAGAAATCATGTAATTTCATTAAGTATTTTATTTTTAATGATTTATTTACTCTCTGCATTGTTTTAATTCTCCATGCATATAGGAAATTCACCATGGCATGAGACCATAGGGCTTTTGAAGCCTCTAAACTTGGGAACATTCCCTGAATTTTCCAAGGTCAGAGGCCATCCCTATGAGAAGTTATTGATTTTTGAAATTCATGTTACTGTTTTGAGTATTTTAATTCCAATAATTAGCATGTTGAGAAATAAATTCTAGGAAAATTTGGTGATGTTTCTTGTGACCAGAGAGGCCTGGGAAAAATAATTTTTGAGTTAATTCACTTTGAGCAACCCTAATTGGCCTAAATACCCAAAAGTGAACTTTAATTAATTAGGGTTAACCATTCATCAAATTAACTTAAAAACAATTCTCCACTGTCCTTTAGGGATAGGAGAACACGACAAAAAAATTTGAAAACAATTGGACTTGATTAACCCCGCCGAATGGGTTGATTAAGCCTCTTAAGTAATAATGAATAAAATTAAACTTTAAAAAATTCATAACTCACAAAATACTTTTCAAAAATTTACAAAAATGGTTTTGGAGCTTCTCTGATATCAGAGGAATTTAAAAAAATTAAAATTGCAATTTTCTAAAAAGGTTAATTTTTAAGCTTATTTTAATATTTTTAATAATTAAAAAATAATAAAATCACAAAAATATTTAAAAACACCAAAAATGTCACATTTTGAATTCTAATCACTTAGGAATAAACCAAATATTTTTCTTAAGTCCCTAGGATAAGATATTGAATTTTAAAGGCTTAATGTAATTTTTAATATTAAAAAATGTATTTTCCAACTTTTTGACTAAAATAATTCTAATAAATCAAAGAAAAATCAGAAAAATATAAAATTTGTTTCTTTGGACTCCTTGAGGTCAGAGAGATTTAATAAAAATATAAAATCCATTTTTTAATTTTAATTTTATTTTAAAATTAATTAATGCTTCAAAATTCAAAATAATCTAATAAATAAAATATAATTCAAAAAGTCGTCAAAATTGGTCCAAGTGGTCCTCTTGTCATTAGGAACATCCCATAATTTTGTTAAGGATAGAAACATTTCCTTGGTCATGTTATTGAATTTTCCTTGAAAACCCCTATTTTCCATTAAAAATAATTACATAAATAAATTAAATATAGAAAAATCACATTTTCCCCTCTAATGTCTTAATTGACATGTATGTGAGGTCACATAAAAATTTCAAATTCATTTGAGCTTAATTTAGTGAGTTATAGAATTATTAAGCTCAAAGGGCAAAATGGTAATTAAAATTTTCAACCTTTAATTAAAATTTTAGGATTAATCAAAAGGGAAGGGTAAAATATTTGATTTTAAACTGATTTTGGATGATTGAAACCTAAATGGTTAAGGGTAGAAACCCACCAATCATTTTAAGAATAATTAAAGTAAACCTTAATTAATTAATTAATTAAATTTGGAAGATTAATAAAAAAATTGAAATTATAAAGTAGGGATATTATTTAAGAAGATGTTTATTCTTTAATTTAAAAATCCCTAAATAAATCACTTTAATAATACTTAATTCTTAATTAAAAGATTAAAATAATTATCCAAATTAAAAATAAATTAAAATTAAATTAAATTAAAGTAAATTAAATTAAATTAAATTAAAATAAAATTAAATTAAATTAAATTAAACTAAATTATAAATTAAATTAAATTAAAAATAAATTAAATTAAATTAAATTAAAATTAAAATAAAAATTAAATTAAATTAAATTAAATTAAATTAAACTAAGTTAAAAAAAATAATAATAATAAATTAAATTGAAATTAAATTAAATTGAAATTAAATTTAAATTAAAGTAAATTAAATTAAATAAAATTAAATTAAATTAAATTAAATTAAATTAAAATCATTTAATAACAAACCTAAATGAAATTATTAAGAATTAAACCTAAAATAACTTGAACACTATTCCAAACTTAAGCTAACTTTCTATAATTAAATAAAAAAAAATTAAAATTGAATCATTAAGTTTAAATCATCAAAATACATAATAACTTGATTTGCCCTTTTAAAGCTCTTATTATTATAATTCTTAAATGAAACATCAAGTGAAGTGTTACCTCACTTATAGGATATTCAAAAGTCCTAAGTTCACTGAGCAAAAGAATATCATTTAAACTCCCGGATGATTAATTCACTTGTATAATTAAATTCACTTGGACTAAAAACGATCCTAGAAATATTGAGAAGATGTTTAAGATTTATCTTAAGCACTTCCTCAATATGATAGGATGTTTATAAGAACAATTGAACTTAATTATTCTTTGATGAAGAAAATCGTCATTAAACCAAAATACAAGAACCTAGACGTCATAGGATGTGACTAGCCATAGGATTAGGACTTTGATAGATAACCTAAACCTTCCCCTTAGCTTTACCTAGGTACTTGTTGAAATATTTAAATGCCTTAACATGTGTTTTAAGAGCAGCTTGGGATGATGGGAAGACCCTCCAGGTACGCTTTTGTTTTATTGCAATTTACTTTATTGCAAATGCACTTTACCTTTCTTGCATGATAAATAACTGTTGCATGAAAACCAAAACCTTTAGGGTAGTCCCTGAATTGAAACCAAAACTAAATTAAAAGTCACTGCAAGATAAAAATCACCGCCACAACATTTCAAAATATAAAAATAACTCAAAATTTAATCACAAACAAAACACAAAACTACAATTGCAACTAAATTAAAACGTCTCGTTGAATGATCGGGAATACCTCGGATGAAGTAACCCACGTGTTGCTAACATGATTTCCCACGGTCTAAATGAAAGTGTGGAACTCATTCAGTTGAGTTTAGCAAATTCATCTGGACTAAGTGAATTCAATGAAAATAACGGTGTCGGGATGACGGAACCGTGGGATCTTAATCGGTTCTGTTCTAATAACTTTAAGATTTGTTTTAACTAAAACACTAAAAATACTTGAACTTTAAGATTCCTAAAACCAAACTCTTATCTTCTCTTTTGATTACAATCTTCTAAAACTAAACCTCTGCAACAACAAGGAGCTTGGAGCATGGTGGGCAGCACAGCCATCTTCGTCAGCAAAACAACTCTACATCAGTTAAACGTTCCTAGAATTAAATAACCAAGCCATAGGATTTCGAGGTAGTTTGCTTAGTGCAACATAAATCCTCAACCTTTTGTTAGGCTTTTGCATGATCATATCATGTAAATTAAGCCCTAACCAGTCTTAGGATTCTAAGGTAGTCGTTTGGTATGACATAAACTCTTACATCTTCAAGGCTATTCGTATGATTTTATCATACCAATATAAGTCCAAATGAATTAAAACTGGCAAGATTGAAATCTCAGATAATATTAGGATTTTCTTAAACTTGAAGCCAAACAATAGGATAGTTTGGAAAGTTGCCAAGATTCTTCTTGGATCCTCAGCTTCTCCTACTCCTCTTCCTTTGGACTGCTAAAATAAACTGTTCTAAATTCGATCCATTCCCTTTTGAAATTTCCAAAATCCAATCCTTTGAAAACCTTAAACTTTGAAATTCTTGAGAGCAAAGTCACTGATCATTATCGATAGTTTTTCTTGAATGATTCACTTCATTTGAGATGTAATTAACTATAGGAGCTGGCCCTTATAGGGAACTTTAAGAACCCAGGTAATATAAACCCTGTTTAATTCATTTATATTAAGCAGGGGAATTTGTCGGCTTATAAAATTGGTTCGCAGACCAAACGAATGTCACAAATCTTCTAGTTTATTTAATCGAGCCCCATCGTCAAGCAGTGTGCCTATTCTTCGGGATACATACACGGTTTGTGGTGCGGTGCTCGTTTATATAAACTATTTGGGATGTGAGATCGGTTTGATTTCATATCTTAAAATTTTTCAAATTTAAAATTATTTTCAAAATCAAAAACTACTTTTCAAATTATATAATTAAATTAAACTAAAAATTCGCCGACAACTTCTGTAAGCGACCTTCTTTTCAAAATAAAACACATAACCTAAAAATTCGCCGACATGGACCCTGTCATCCGACTATCTCGTATGGTCTCTATTGTAAAGACTAGTGATTAGCCTGACTATTCTGCTACAGACGGGGTTGACCACATTACTGAGACTGACTGTACTGATGAGGCTGACTGTACTAAGGGGATTGACTATGCTGCAACTGCAATTGGTCAGCCTGAATCCTCATCAGCTGTACCCCTTTGTTGAATGTTTCCAGTAAACCATATCTCTTTCATAAGCTTTAGCCAATCTCATTTTCTTTGCTTTCTCTGCAGGTTCCATATGCTTGACTTCCTCTTGTAAACTGTTTGCTTTGCTGAGTAGCTTCTCGAAGGACTTAAGAGTAAGGCCCTTAAGCATGAAAACCACTGGACCATGGATACTCTTGAGCAGTATCTCGATTGGGTGTTGTTCCTGTAGCTGAGGCTCACATTTCATGATTATGTTTCTCCACCTTAGGATGTAGTCGACTAGAGTCTCATCGAGTTTCTGCCGTTCCACTACGAGATCTCCTATAGTGACATGGTGCTGCACACTGGTAAACCTCTTCACAAACATGTTCTCCATTTATGTGAAGGTCTTTACTGTTATGTTGGGAAGCTCGGAATACCAATCAAATGTTATCCCTAATAAGGTGCTAAGGAACTATCGAAACAATAAAGCTTCACTTCCTTTTGTGTTGCAACAACTAGCTCTAAAATGTGTTATGTGCTAGTGAGAATTTCTCGTCCTATCAAACATCTTGAAAGTCGGGGGCACAAAGCTTTAGGGGTAAAGCACAACATCAAAGTCCTTCAGGTAGGGTGTACCCCTTGAAACTGATGCTCTGCCAGTAGATTAAACAAATGCCTCCCGAACTTGATGTTCGATCATCTGCTTGATGTCCTTCTCTAGTGGACTCGGAGTTGAATCCTTATTCAGAGATTCTTCCTCGTTAGCAGAAGCAAATAATCTTCTTTTGTTTGTGATGTATATGATTTTGGGCTGGTTATTTTCCGTAGATGCTGCTGGTCGTGATTGTGACTGTCCGTGTAGTGTAGCCATGGCGGTCATGGCGACGGCCATCTCCTCCATCCTCTTTCCCAGATGAATAATTTGTTCATCTCTTGTCAATATGGCCCTTTGAAGCTCATCTACGACATTCTCCTCACTAAGAGCATAACGTGCAGATGACATAGACCTTGTTTCGATGAAGTTAATGTCCATGAACTCTTCCTCCATGTAATCTGACAGATTGTAATCTTCATTTTCAATATCTAGACACCGTTCTCTTGCTAGTTCTAAAATTTGTACTAGGTGCTTTTAGAATTTATTATCGACTACTTTCTGTCTAATCACCTTCAGAACTATAGGTCTCCCTCGACTGCCATTCCTTTCTGAAACTGACTTAGAAGCAAAGATGGTAGTGGCAATGGAAACATCAGACTCATGATTCATCTTATGATCCAGAGACTTCTCAGAGCATACTAGTGCAACAACCTTCAGTAACCACACTTTCCTCTTGAATGTTGTCGCCTTGAGATGGGTTGTCTCGGCGGGGATATCAGAGTGGTGAGATGAAGTGTGCTCCCTAGGGTGTAGACCATGCATAGAGAGAAACAATCCTCTCTTATTCTTCCTTTTTCTGAGATTCCTTATAATCGTCGGTAGACAGTACTCTCAGACCTAGCCAAGACTTGATTGATTTGCGCACTGCATGTGTCAGAAGTGCAGTAGTAGCTCCTGTAGTAGAGGCATCTACATATCTTCCCAAACAATGTTTAACGGAAACTCAAACGGGCCTTTCCATCCTCAGAATTTTATTCTTTATTTTGAGGGATATTTCCCATCCTCTTAAAGAGCTTGGCCACATAACATCCTTCTTTCTCAGCCAATCTCCGAAAAAGGGTGTGATGTCGAGTGACGGGTGCTGGCCTCTCCCTCACCTCATCACGACCATGTGGTGATGGAAGTGTAGCAGCAATCTCATGGAGGATTTCATCACGACCATGTGGTGATGGAAGTGTAGCAGCAATCTCATGGAGGATTTCATCTCCAGTAGTATCAACCAACAGGTGGAACCTACTCCCTCAAAGGAGTGGAGATGTATCCAGTAAACTAAGTTCCTCCTGTTGAGGAATCTCATAAATCAATGGCACACTTGCAGCTTGTGCGCTGGCGGCTTTGAGAATCTTACAATTACAGTTCCTCCTTTGAGATTTGGGTTGCAGGGGAATTCTAGAACTAGAACCAATCTCAAAGTGTGACAATAGAGTAAGAAAGGTATTATCAAAATCTTATTCATGCAGAATTTCCTTACCTTTATCAGACAAGAAAGTAGGTGTGGTGATGACAAAACTGGTTGTGGTAGGGGTGACAACTCTCTTAGGAACAGAGATGACTGACTTGACGGGGGCAGTAGAAACATTCACCTTCTTAGTAGAAGGGAAATCCTGGTGTGTATTTAGGTCAAACTCAGCAGACGGCTCTTGAACTTTGGGGGTAGCAACTTTCACTACAACAAACAGGGCTTTTCTAAGTGCGACTTCAAACTAACTGAAGTCGATCCTAAACTGTTTCATTGGAGCGGCAAGACGGGCCTCAAGGGAAGTAGGCAAGTTGTAGGAAATTGTAAGTCGAGGGGTCGACATCGTGACTATTTAAAGAAACATTCCAAAAGTTAGTGAAGGATTAAAACCTTTAATCATAGTGCAACACTAAGAAAAGTTCACTTTATGAACCAGGCACAATTTTACTTCATTTTGTGTTTAGTATTTTTTATCTCATTTTAGATTCTCATAAATTCATTAAAAAAAGCTTAAGATTTAAGAGGGACTAGTTCAATTTGCCGATAGCAAGCTCGAACCCGGGAGGCACTAAGGAAAAGTGAAGTTTCGGACCCCATCCGGGATCCCCTTCACAACGCACATTGCCTTGGCGAAACTCGTTCACCAACACACCTATTGGGGTCTGAACCTACAAAAATCAAGAAGAAACCTAAAGACTCATGAACCCCTCTGTTTAAGGATGGTTAAACAGATGGTCCTGAAATCGAGGAGAGTTGATCATACTTTCCCAAGAAAGAAATGGGTATATCATGTCAACGGAAGGATGGTAATCTGGTTCATGAGGGGCATGAACTCATTACAGATGTATGAATATAATATTTCCTAATCTCAATGAAGAGAGAAACAGCTCTCCAATGGAGTCCCCAGAAAATTGTCGACTATTAAAATTTCAGAAATGGATTTAATTTATATATATATATATATATATATATATATATATATATATATATAATTTCAAAAAATATCATTTTTAATTTTAAAATATGAAATCAAACAGATCTCATATAATCAATAGTTTAAATAATTGGGCACTCACCACAAGACACGTATCTTTCTCGAAGAATGGATACATTGCTTGGAGGCGAGGCTTGATCAAATAAACTAAAGAATTCATGACATTCGTTTGGTCTGCGAACCATTTATATTGACTGACTATTTCCCTTACCTAGTATGAAACAACTAGATAGAGTTTATATTAATTTTGGGTCTTTAACTTTCATATAAGGGAAAGCCTCTATAATTAATTACATCTTAGATAACTGAAGTCACCTAAGAAAACTATTGATTAAGATGAGGAAATATTGTATTCATGACTTCCAAAATGTAGGTTTCTTCAAGAAAATGTGATAATGGGAAATCTAATAGGTGAATGGCTCAAGTTTGGGACAATTATTGTATGAGTCCAATGAAAAAGAAGACTAGAGGAAATACAAAGAACCGAGAAGAATCTTCGTGTTCTATCCAAACTATCCTATGCTTTAGCTTCAATTTGAGATAGTTATTTAATGTTCCATTCTACCAATTTTTTTTATTTAAGGCTTACATTCACTTGATACTGATCATGTGAATAGCCTGAAAGATAGGATGATTTATGTCATTTCTAATGACAACCTCGGAACCTAAAACGAGTTAGGGCTTATATTGCAAAACACAGTTATGCAAAGGCCTAAAGAGATAAAGTGAGGGTTTATGTTGAACTAAGCTAGCTACCTCGAATTCCTATGGCTTGTTGTTTATTTCTAAGGAGTTTTGCTGTTAAAGAAGTTTGTGCTGCCCACAGTGCATGCTCCAAGCTCCTCGTCGTAGCAGGTCTAGTTTTAGAAGTGTCAAATGAAAAGAAAAGAGAAGTGTCATGTTTTATAAATATTTAAATTAAGGTGTCTTAAAGCCTTATTGGGGGTATTTAAATTGATTAAAGCAACACCGATTAGGATCCCACAGTTCCCTCATTTTGGCACCACTATTTTCTTCAGATTCATTTAGTCTAGATGAATTTGCTAAACTCAACTTAATGAGTTCCATACTTTCATTTAAAACATGGGAAATCTCGTTAGCAGTTGTAGGTTGCATCCTCTGAGGTATTCTCAATCATTAGATAGAAACATTTTAATTTAGTTGTAATTGTAATTTTTTTTATTTGTTATTAAACTTAGAGCTGTCTTATATTTTCTATTGTTGTGGCAGTGAATTTGATTTTTGTTATGATTTGATCTTGAGTTTTGGTTTCAAAATTGTGGCTACCCTAAAGGTTTTGGTTTTCATGCAAGGTGACATTGTTATTTTGCATGCAAGTTTATAAAACTATAGTAAAGGAAGTAAGGAAATGAAACTACTGTAAACTTGTAAATATGTACCTGATGAATCTTCTCGTTCCTCCACCTGAAACTTTAGTATCTTTTACAATAAACATTTATAGTTGCAAGAAAATAAAAGCCTATAGATAGGTTCGTTACATGCTTACAAAATCTTATGTCACAACTTGGTGAGTCCTATTTATTTCATTTGGGAGATGTTTTCCTTTAATAGGTATGATAGGTTCAGTTGTCCTACAAGATGTCCACAAGACTTGTGAAAAGATCCAAAGGATACTTAGGTATTTCACAACCCTTTTGAACTTATGATTCATCTATTTCATACCCATATGCTCAATGAGCTAATGTTTTAATTATCCTAAAAAGGTAGGATAAATATCACTTGATATCTTATTTCAAAATTATGTAATTGGGGCCCTTTAAAGCGATTTGATTTATGAAAGAATTCAACCAATTTTATGGGCTTGTAGTGTTTCAAATGTGTTTTTAAATGAATTTTGTTTTCTTTTCTAAAGTTCATTAGTCAAATTTCAATTAAGCCTAACTCACTAGTAAGCCCTTAAGGTTTTAGTGGATATATTTTGTGACTTTAGAAAAGTTAAGTTATATAATTATGAATACTGCTAAATTAATGAATTATCATTTAAACATCTAGTAGAAGTATTAGATTAGTGGATTATTGACTTCCAAAGTCAATCCCTAACCTTAAGGATCATCTAATTTTGATTATCTTCCAAATTAAAATAATTAAGAAAATTATCAATTTATCATTTAATGTGACAAAAGTGAGATTGGTTTCTACCACGTATCCCTTATATTTCAATCATTCAAACATGTTTATTAAGATCATTCATTACCCATTTCCCACTTTAATTAAGCCTAAGTATTGATTAAGGCAAAATTCTTCAAAATTACAAAATTTCCCCTAAGGCCTTAGTGCTCCAAAATTAATCGAATTTAACTCAAATGACTTTAAAATTTTCATATTACTCTATTCATGGTTCAATTAAAATATTAGAGGAGAAAATTTGATTTTTCATAATTTAATTTAATTTATATAATTATTTTTATGCAAAATAAGGATTTTCAAAGAAAATTCAATAATTTAGTAAAAATAAAACTTATGCCCCAAAAAAACTTATTGGAGGTTCACGTAGACCAGAGAATCACTTGGCCCAAATTTCATAATTTTTTGAAATTTAATTTAATTATTATGATTATTTTATGTTTTAGAGTAGTAATTTAATATAAAATATTATTTAATTGAAAAAGTATGTTTTATATTTTTCATAAATCTCTCTGAGGTTAGGGAACCTAGAGGACCAAATTTTATATTTTTATTTATATTTTAATTATTAGAATTATTTTTAGTGAGAAATTAAAGAAATTCCATTTTAGCCTTTAAAAACCCTTTAAAATTTAATATCTTTACTTAGAGGGTTAGGAAAATTATTCCAATTATTTCTAAGTGAATAGGAGACAATTTAGAATATTTTCATCAATTTTATTGAATTATTTTTATTTTTATTAATTTTAAATTTATTAAATATTAAAATAATGTTTAAAAATGAAAATTTTTATTTAATTACAATCTTATTTTTTAAGGGCTCGTCTGGTCAAAGAGTATTCCCAAAATTAGTTTGGTGATTTTTTTGAAGTGTATTTTAATAATTAGAATTATTTTTTTATTGCCAAGAGTGTTATTTAACTTAGAAAATTCATTTAAGTGTTTAAATTAACTGTAATTAAATTGAAAATTTTATGATAAATCCCTCTAACCTTAAATTACAATGGAAAATGATTTATGTTATTTTTATTTAAATTTAATCGAATTTATTTTTATTTAGTATTTATGGTTTAATTACAATTAGGGTTATACTTAATGAGTTAAACAAAGTTTACTTTTTCCTATGTTTCTCTAGTTATAATGAACCTACCAAAACATACTTTGTATTTTTTTGATGAATATTTTAATTCTTATAATTTCTATACCAAAACAGACATGACAATCTTGGAAAATAGAGATCTCCTCATAGAGATCTTCCCTGAACCTGAAAAAATCAGGGAAAATCCCTCGTGATAGAGGATCAAGATCCCCAAAGATCGAGTCATGGTAAAATGCCTATGCAAATGAAGAATCCAAACACTAAATATTGTATTTAATTAATTAAAAATAAAATACACATCAAATAAATATGAAAAAATTTCCATATTTTTCTACTCTGTTCACTGAGCAAGATGGTATTTTTAATTTATTTTTATGATTTTTCTACACCAAGTTATGAATTTTTAAAATTAGCTGAATTAAATAAATCCATTTAATCCTTATTCTCTCACTTAAGTGGCACGGTGCCTACACATCCTACGGCGACTCCGAAGATACACGCGAAGCATTCTTATTCGACGCCGCCCTTCAGGTCACCATGCGCTTTATACCTCAGGGTTATGTACAGCAAAATCTCAGCCATCCGTTCATCACACGCTTGATCCAAAGACGCTCCTTCATCATCTTCGACTGGTTCATTGATCACAGAAAAATATGTTAAGAAATTCATACCTATTTTTTATGAATTTACACTTTAAAGAAAGGTATTTTCTTTATTTTATTGCAGGAACGAAGATTTATAAGTGATGGAAGAAAAAGCATAAAATAGAGCAAATTTTGATCAAAAAGGAAGAAATACATGCAAAATGAACTAAGTCGCCGACGACGAAATCGAGCCTACCGACGGCGAGATTATGAAGAGAATTTCTTAAAGGTTTGCAACTACCTCGCCGATAGCGAGCCCGAGCCCGCCGATAGAGAGATCGCGCGGATTGAAGACCTTCTAGAAGCCCCGCTGAGGGCGAGGTCGTTTCTCGCCGACGGCGAGACAGTTCAAAATGCCAAATTCATTGAATCTGGACGCTTTTTGAAGAGGTGCTTAAGTACCCCTTGGACCTTTGTCTACCTCTATAAATAGAGGACGAATTTTAGTATGTGGTGTGTCTATTTTAGGAGTCTTAGAGTATTCTATTAGTGTGCTTTTGAGTCTAAGTTGAAGTATAATGCGAGTAAGTGTAAGTAGTGAGTTAAGAAGTGTGCTGTACTAGAAGAAAAAGTCAAAGGAACTTCAAAGAGTCTGCTTGGAGAGGAAATTGAGATAAGTATCTTTGTTTATTTTTGTTAACTTTAAATGAAATCCATTCTTTGTTTAATTCCCATGCATTCTGAGTAGTTTTCTTGGTCTTTCTCCTTGTTTATGAAATTATGTGAATTGATGAAATTAAATAGAAGTGCTTAATATATTAAAATAAATTGTGATAATCGTTTACTTAAAACTTAATTTACTTTCAATACGCCGATTGAATTGTTAAAATATGTTGAATTATCAACTATAGTAAAGATTACATCTAATATTCTGGGAAGTCAAAAGCCTTGGAAGGAGGGTGCAAATAAATAGGAAAATATTATTTATCGGACGTAGAATTGGACAGTTTAGTGTGAGACTAAAATATTCAATTTGGTCCTATTATTTGAGAGTCGAAGTGTAGATGTTAGCCCTCGGGTGAGGGGAACGTGGGAGCTACGAAGTGGCAGCCGGTATCCTCCCGGCTTAGCCGCGGATTCGATGAATCAAGTATAGGACTAGTCAATGTTCTTTGCACCTGGACCAAAGGGTAAAGAATAGGAATGCTCCTATTTGTCACAATACAATAAAAAAAAGAAGAAAAAATTCTATTTGAATTCATCATTCACTTACGTTTCTAAAAACAAGGGGAATGATACTTTTTCTGAAATCTTTAAATCAACTTTATTTAAAGCATTAGTTTACTTTAGATCACTTTAATTAAGTATTTCAAATTCCGTATACTATCTTAGTAAGTAAATCCTTTAAATTTAGCTGTTACAAATCTTTTAAAACTTCCCTGTGGAATCGATAACCAGGACTCCACTAGAGCCCTGTATTACTTGATACGATACATATACTTGCGTAAAATCCACATTATACATTTCATCATAAAATAAAATATATATTAAGCGGGATCAAGTTTTTGGTACCGTTGCTATTTTTGTAAAACATTAAAAAGTGGGTCATTCATCCCGAGAACTGTCCATATTCAAGCCTCAAGAACTTGAGCTGGACTCAACCAAATAGCATGGGGTTTGTTTCTATGGACTCATCTAACCTAGAAGAACCTATTTTTACTTTTAACCTAGCCTGAAATGAACTCAACATGTATGGAGGATCGAAAATGACTTGGGATGAAGGTGAAGTTCAATAACTTTGTCTGAGAGGAGAAGCCTCAATCAGATGGTTGTGGCAGCTTTGATTGGACCCAACGAGCCTCCATATGAAGCCTCTAGTCGTGGTGAAGTGTCTAGACCCATGTTCAATCAAGCTCGATTTTGGATGCTGAACAAAGTCTGGTGTGGGGGCTCTCTGTGATGAGGCTTTGATGGGGGAACTTCTTCATTTGCTCCGGTGAAGGTGTTGAGTGAGTTGGTTTGAGGTTTTAGGCAGTGAGGAGGCGCAATTGAATTTGTCCTGGTTTCGACTGGAATTTCTGTGAGGATATTGGCTCTGGGTAGTGGGGATTAGGGCTGGATGATGGTGAGCTTGCACTCGGGAGGTCTTAAGGAAGCTCTGGAAGCAATTTGGCAGGGTTTCCTTAAGAGAATTTTAGCACCACTCATTGGCCATGGAGAGCTCTATTTATGGCCATGGCTGCCTGGTGGAGCTCAGGGGGCTAATGAGAGTGGAATTGTCTGCTTATGTGGAAAGCTGAAGAGTCTAGTGAGCAATCAGAGCTTGATAGGCAGGATGGGTTTAAAGGGGATGAAGTGGCTCTTAGTTTGAGCTCCTCCGGTGACTAGGCCGGCTGGCCAGGCCAGGGGAGGTGGCCAGTGGTCAGGTGAGCCTGAGGGTAGGCCATAAGTGCTACTAGTTTAAGTGGTTAAGTGTTTCATTGTAAATCCCTTTAAGTTTTACCCATTTAAGGAAGGGGATCCCCTAATTTAGCAGACCCTTGTTCCATTGCTCCACTAGAGTGAGCTAGGTGGCTCTAGCTCAGTCCCTATGGTCAACTTGGTGGTTGTGGTGAGCTTGATTTGATCAATTTAGGAAGGTTTAGTCAATTTGGCTCATGGGTTCAATTTTGGGCCACTTGGGTTCAAGTTGGGCTAATCTTAGTTTGAGCTTGATTTATGTCCAATTTATTATTCAGAATGATGTATATTATTGTCATAAAGTGTTTAGAAGAGGATTGGGGTGGTTTTGAATAGGTTTGAGGGATCAATTTGGCCTGATTTAGGTATTTGGACAATTTTGGGAATGTTAGGTTATCTTGGGTTTAGGTGAGGCTATTGTGGGGTCAAATGCCAATTGATGGTTTCAAATCATCTAAGGGGATGTCTTGAATAGTTCTTGACATAAATTGGATGGAGATTTTGGGATTAGGACATTCAATTTGGTGGATTTTGGACATGTGACACATTTGGAGAAAATTTGTGGATTTTGTATTTGGTTGGACTTGGGTGAGGTGTGGGCTCAAATTGGGGGCAATTGATGGTTCATTTTTTTTAGGGATTTTCATGAAGAGTTTAGAATTCAAAATTGGGTAAATTGACTTGGCTATGGGGTTCAATTTGGGGAATTGGGCCACAAGGCGAAAATTGGGGCTTTTTGGTTTGGGTTGAAATTGAGCTTGCAATTGTCAGCGTATTATTAGTTTTTTTTAGGTTTTAATTTCAATATATATATAATTTAGAAAGTTTCATTTTATTTGAAAAAATAATTTTTTTTAAGTTTGAAAAATTTTAAGATACGAAATCAAACCGATCTCACATTCTGAATAGCTTATATAAACGAGCACCACATCACAAACCGTGTATTTATCCCGAAGAAAAGACACACTGCTTGATGATAGGGCTTGGTTAAATAAAACTAGAATATTTGTGACATCCGTTTGGTTTGCAAAGCAATATTATAAGCTGACAAGTTTCCCTGCTTAATATAAATGAATTAAGTAGGGTTTATATTACCTGGGTTCTTAAAGTTCCATATAAGGGCAAGTCCCTGTAGTTAATTACATCATAAATGAAGGGAATCATTTAAGAAAACTCCCGATAATGATCAGTGGTTTTTCTATCAAGAATTTCAAAGTTTAAGGTTTTCAAACAATTGGATTTTGGAAATTTCAATTGGGAATGGATCAAATTAGGAACAGTTATTTTCAGGAGTCCAAAGGAAGAGAAGTAGGAGAAGTTGAGGATCCAAGAAGAATCTTGGCAACTTCCCAAACTATCCTATTGGTTTGGCTTTGATTTTGAGAAGAATTTATTTGATGTTTCATCCTGCCAGTTTTAGTTAATTAGGACTTATATTTGCATGATAAAATCACACAAACAACCACGCAGATGTGAGAGTTTATAACGTACCAAACGACTACCTCGGAATCCTAAGACCGGTTAGGGCTTAATTTACATGACATGATCATGAAAATGCCTAACAAAAAGTTGAGGATTTATGTTGCAATAGGTAAACTACCTCGAAGTCCTACGGCTTGGTTATTTAATTCTAAGGAAAGTTTTGCTGAAGTAGACTAGAGTTTTGCTGATGACGATGGTCGTACTGCCCACCATGCTCCAAGTTCTTTGTTGTTGCAGAGGTTTAGTTTTAGAAGATGAAAATCAAGAGATGAAAGAAGTGTTATGGTTCAGAAATCTTAAAGTCCAAACGTCTTTTAGTATTTTAATTAAAACAAATCTTAAAGTTGTTTAAACAGAACTGATTAAGATCCCACGGTTTCGTCATCTCGGCACCGTTATTTTCATCAAATTCACTTAGTCCAGATGAATTTACTAAACTCAACTGAATGAGTTCCACACTTTCATTTAGACCGTGGGAAATCCCGTTAGCAACACGTGGGTTACATTATCCTAGGTATTCCCGATCATTCAATGAGACATTTTAATTTAATTAAAGTTGTGGTTTTGTTGTTCGGTTTGTGATTAAATTTTGAATTGTTTTATATTTTGAAATGTTGTGGGAGTGGATTTTATCTTGTAGTGACTTTTAATTTAGTTTTGGGTTTCAGTTTTGTGGTTATCCTAAAGGTTTTTGTTTTCATGGAACAGTCTTGTTTAACATGCAATAAAAGTAAAGCGCAATGCAATAATGTAAATTACAATAACATAAAAGCATACCTGGAGAGTTTTCCCGTCGTTCCAAGCTACGCTTTAAAACACATGTTAAGGCATTTAAATGTTTCAACAAGTACCTAGGTAAAGACTAAGGGAAGTGTTTTGGTTATCTACCAGAATCCTAATCCTATAGCTAGTCATTTCCTATGACGTCTAGGTTATTAATTTTTAGTTAAGGATGATTTTCTTCATCAAAGAACAATTAAGTTCAATTATTCTTTAAAACATCTCACCGTATCGAGGAAGTGCTTAAAACAAATTCTAAACATCTTTTCAATACTTCTGAGATTATTTTGAGTCCAAATGAATTTCATTGTACTGGTGGATTGATCATCCAAGAGTTTAGTTAAGTTTTGTTCTTTTGCTTAGTGAACTATGATGTTTGATTATCCCATGAGTGAGATGACATTTCACTTAACGCTTCATTTATTAGTTTTAATAATTTAAAGCTTTTGGGGGCAAGTTAATTTGTTAAAGATTTTTAGTGATTTGAAGTTAAAGTTGATGATTTATTTTAATGTGATTTAATTATGAAATTTTAATCAATGATTTTAAGTTCAGAATGGTGTTTAAATTATTTATTAAATTTTGATGATTTATTTTGGATTAATTATATTAATTAATTTAATTTTTAAATTATATTTTAAGGTAAATTATCTTAAAAATTATTTAAAATTTTCAAATTTGATTTAAGTTTGTTTTGAAAAGATTGGTTTCAAGTATTTTCAATTTATTTTTTAATTTTTTAACATTTTAGGTTTTAATTAATTGTTAGATTATTTAATGATGTATGTTTTAATCAAATTAAGAATTCTTTACTTTTAATCATTTAATTATTAATTCCACTTATCCTCTTAAATTTTTAGGAGTTAAATATTATTAAGTGATTTATTTAGGGATTTTTAAATTAAGGAATTAATATCCTCCTAGGTTATATCCCTATTTTAATAATCCAATTTTAATTAATCTTCCAAAATTTGAGTTACACACTTAATTAAAGTTTCATTTTTTATTAAGGTGATTAATGGGTTCCTACCTTTCAATTTCCCAAAGTTTCAATCATCTAAAAGAAGGTTAAAATCAGATATTTTACCCCCATGTTGATTAAACCTAAAATTTTAATTAGGGGGTTAAAATCTTTTATTACCTTTATGCCCCTTTAAGATTATTTATTTTATAACTCATTAAATTAAGCTTAAATGACTCAAAATTTTTATGCCACTTCACTCACATGTCAATTAAGACATTAGAGGAGAAAATGTGATTTTTTTTTAATTTAATTTATTTATATAATTATTTTTTATGGAAAATAGGGATTTTCAAAGAAAATTCATCAACATGACCAAGGTAAAGTTTCTATCCTTAAGAAAATTATGGGACATTTCTAATGACCAGACGACCACTTGGACCAATTTTTGTGATTTTTTTAACTATATTTTATTTATTATAATTATTTTAAGTTTTGGAGTGTTAATTAATTATAAAATAAAATAAAAGTTAAAAAATGGATTTTATAATTTTCATAAATCTCTCTACCCTCGAGCAATTCAGAGAAATAAATTTTACAATTTTATGATTTTTCTTTGATTTATTGGAATTAATTTAGTGAAAAGGTTGGAAAATATATTTTTTAATATTAAAAGTTGTTTTAAGCATTTAAAATTCAATATCTTTATTCTGAACTTAGGAAAAATATTTGGTTTGTTTCTAAGTGGTTAGGAGACCAAATATGACATTTTTATGATTTTTATTACTTTTATGATTTTTGGTATTTTTTAATTATTAAAAATATCAAAATATTCTTTAAAATGAAAATTTTTAGAAAATTGCAATTTTATTTTTCTTAGACTCCTCTGATATCAAAGAAGTTCCAAAATCAATTTGGTGAATTTTTGAAATGTATTTTTAAAGTTATAAATTTTTGAAGTTTAATTTTTATTTTGTGTCTTAATTAATCCATTTAGTGGGGTTAAACATTTCCAATTGACTTCAAATTTTTATGTGAGGTTCCTCTGATCCTAGAGATCAGTAGAGAATTGATTTCAAGTAATTTTAATGTGTGATTAACTCTAATTAATTACAATTCAATTTTAAGTGATTAGGCTAATTAGGATTATTTTTAAAGAATTGACCCAAACCATAATTATCCTAGGGTCCTCTGGACCTAAGGGACTTCATCAAATTTTTCTGAAATTTTCTAAACAACATGCTAATTTTTGGAATTAAAATGTCAAAAAAAGTGACATAAACTTAAAAAATACATAACTTACCACAGGTATGGCCTCTGATCATGAAAAATTCAGAGAATGTTCCCAAGATCAGAGGCTTCAAAAGCCCTATGGTCTCATGCCATGGTGAAATGTATACAAGCATGGAGAATTAAAATACTCAAAATAGTAAATAATGAATTAAAAATAAAATATTCATCAAAATAACTTGATTTCTTTTCCACATTATCCTCCTCTGTTCACTGAGCAAGAGTGTATTTTTCTTTTATTTTTACAATTTTTCTATGCAAAGATATGAATTTTGAAGTTTCAGGTATTTAAATAAATAAGAAAAATCAGATTTTCCTACTTAAACCAGTCAGCGCCGCGTCAACCTCGGCGGCTCCGAAGCTCTACGTGTCGTGTTCCCATTCTATGCCGCCACCTGAGTCAGCTGCCACGCGGCCCGTGGTCCCGCTCTATCTTCTGGTCCGACTTGATATCCACTATTCAACCGATACACAATCGATCGGACGGCGCTGGTCATCGTCTATGACTGGTGCGTCCCGTGAGTCATCGACCTTCTAACCCTAATATCTCCCTTGATTCTCAACAGATTCTCGAGTTCTTATGCTCTATGGATTCATCTTGAGAAGATGAACACATCCATACAAAAAACAGGCATTGAAATTAACTTAAAAAAATGGAGAATCGCTGGAAGCTCGAGAAGAAGAAGAAGGCAATACCATGGCTCTAAGAAGTGAAGCTTCTATCAGAGAGGCTCGGCACGTTCGCTCAAGTCCAAGGAGGCTAGGGATGAAGCCTGGAGCTGTGGTGAAATGTCTAGGCTTGACTTCCACCGAGCCCGATCACAAAGCTTGGAGGCCGGAACAAGCCGGGTGGTCCGGAGAGGGGATTTCACTCGGGGAACTCCTTCTCTACCTCCGGTGAAGGTGTGGGAAGAGTTAATTTTAATTTGATGAAGTTTTAGAGAGTGTCCTGTTTCGGCTCGATTTTCGAGTGAGAAATTGAGCTCAGTTAGGGGGATTCAGGGCAGGAGAACAATGGGGTTCTTCTTCTCTAGGCTGGGAGAAGCTTTGGGAGTGATTTGGTGAGGTTTTGTTAAGAAAAATTTCAACACCCTTCAGCACCTTTCTCATGGCCGAGAAGAGGTGTTTAATGGCCAGGGCCATTGGGCTGAGCTAGGGCTCAATTGGTGGGTGGATTCCACTGCTTAGGTGGAGGGCAGTGGAGCTCCAAAGTTTAATTTAGCTGAGGTGGCCAATTGGGTGAGTTTTGGTTTGTTTCACTTTGTGGTGGCTCTCGGTTTTGAATCCCTCCGGTGGCTAGGCCAGTCGGCAAGGACAAGGGAGCTGGCCATGGGTCACGTCAACCAAGGAGTAGGGTTTAATGGTGATAAACCAGGCAAGGGGGGATTTGGGGTGAGGCAAAAGGTGGATTTATCCGCTTAAGGGAAGAGATCCCTTAAAATGGGGACCCCTTGGTCCATGGCTCACTTAGCTTGGGCTAGGTGGATCTAGGGTGGTTCCTAGGGCTCACTTAGTGGTTGTGGATAGGTTGGTTTAGCCACATTTGGTTCAATTTGGTTTGGTTTGGTCATGGGTTCAAATTGGCTCATTTGGGTTTGGGTTGGGCTAACTTGAGTTAGGTCTTGAGTTGGGTCCAAATGTCTTGAGCAATTTTGAAGAGGTGATTTCCATGAAGAAGTTTCATGAAGACATGGGGGGTTTTGAGTATAATTGGAAGGTCAATTTGGTGGATTTTGGTATTTTGGTTAATTTGGGGAGGGTTGAATCAACTTGGGTCCAAGTTGGGTTAAAGTGGGGTTTAAACCCAATTGAAAGTTTTAAATGGTCTAGGGGAATGTATTTAAGAGTTCCCAACATCAATTGGGAAGAAATTTTAGGGTTTGGCTATTCAATTTGGTAGGTTTAGGGCATGGGTTCACTTTGAGCTAAAATGGGGGTATTGGATTTCAAATAGAATTGAACTTAAATGTCAAACAATTTGGACTTGTATTTGGTTTAGATTGATAGTAATGATGTTGAATTAAACTTTAGAATTGAAATTGGGCAAAATTCAGGTCTAATAGCTTGTTTTAGTGTGACATTGGGTCCATTTAGGTAAAAAATGGGTCAATTTGGGGATTTTGATAAAAGAGGGTTATTTTGGCAAACTTGGGCTATGGTATAGTTGAACAAAATAAAATTGAGAATATTTGGGATTTTCAGGAATTTTTGGGAATTTTTATAATTTTTTGTTTAATTTTGTGCCAAAAGAGTGTTTTAGGGTATCAAGAGGTTATTTGGAGGGTATTGGGGTATTTTGGTGGATTTAAAAGATGGGAATTGTTTCAAAATGATCTCTAGGATTTTTGGGAATTTTGGGTAATTTTTTGGGAATTTTGAAAAACTTGGGGCAATTAGGTAATTTTGGGTAGGTTTGAAGGACCCAATGTCACAACTAGGCATTCTGGCAAAAGTTGAATTCTGTTCATGTTAAAGCTTAAAGAGAGCCATGGACCAAGAAATGTCCACCCTAAACATCTCATTGGTTGTACCTAACCCTCTTAGCCAAAGAGCTAGGGGTTTGGACTTAGCCACATGAGTGTTCCAATGAACCACGGGGAAAAATGTGTAATGATGGTGTGTGTGAGAGTGCAGTGTGTGTAAGCCAGACCTCACCAGGATCAGACCACCCAGGGTAGTCCTAAGGCTTGAACAACCTTATATGAGCTCACTATTGGTTTTCCACATGGTGGTCTTAACCTTCTAAGGTGATTTAGAGGTTTACAACCATCCAAGTGGGATCCCAAGAGGAGTCAAGAAGTAGCTGAATTGCTAAAGGGTGGGTCCCAATTCTAGTCCTCTAGGATAGTCAAGGAGAAAACCTATGGCTAGATCCTAAGAACCACTAAGGAGAGAAAAGACCTCACCAAAAATGAGGTCAACAGCAATTGGATCATATTAGATTTAGATTTGGTTTCCATTAGGATTGGGGATGATGAATTTTGATTTGGATTTGATATTGAGCAAGATTAAAGTAAATTTGGTGGATATTAGGGGTGATTTGGCCATTTTGGGCTTTAAGGGGCAATTTGGGGCTTTTGGTCAAATTCGGCTAATTTGGACAAACGGGTCAATGTGGTGGTTTCAAATTGAAATTAGGAATATTTAGAAGGGTTTGGAAATTTTTGGTTAGAGGGGCATTCTGGTATTTTTGGGGATTTTAGGGGTATTTTGGGTATTTTGATAAATTTGAGGTATTTTAGGTATTTTGAGTGGAGATGATATTTTGAGTAGTATTTTGGGATGCTTTTTGAGGGATTTTGGTAATTTTGGTTGATTTGGAAATTTTGGGCAAATTTTAGATTTTAGGGGCAATTTGGTCATTGGTGGAGTTTTAGGGGTAAAGTGGTCAAAAGTTTGGATTTTTTGGTAAAATTGGGGTTGATAGGGATTGATAACCCCTTTGAGTCATGGACCAAGGGAATTCCCCATTTGGATCCTCCATGTACTGGTACTAGCCAACCCCCCTAGCCTGAGGCTTAGAGCTTGGGGAAACCACCGACATGAGTTTCCAAAAGAGTAGGGGATCAAGTGTGGAGAAGTTTGGTTTTAGGGTTGTGAGGTAGTGTGTGGGAGTGTGATGTGTAAGTGTGTGAGAGTCTCTCCCAAACCCCCCAGGGTAAGTCCTAAGGCTTGACCATCCTATAGGGAACTCCCCTTGAGCTTCCTAATTCTTGGTTTCATCCTCCAAAACATTTAGAGGTTAGACTTTAAACATTTGAAAACTCCAAGTGGAGCAAGGAAGTGTTTTGATTTTTTATTGGGTGAGGTTTCCACTACTAGTCTTCTAAGATAGTCACCAGGAAAGTCCTAGGAATCAAATCTCACCTCTCTCGAGCACTTTGACTTTGGAGCCATCTCTAAAAATTCACAAAAAATCACCATAAATTTCAAAATCAAACTAAAATTGCTAACTTAACTTCCAAAGGCAATTTCTACTAAATCCAAGCAATTTCTCATGCTTTTCCTTAAATTTTCATAATGAATAGTGATTTTCAGATTTTTCTATAATGTACTTAAAATACATGGTGAAAATAAAAAAATTTTGCTTATGAAAAGTGCTCATACCTTCGGGAATTCAAATCCAACAAATTTTCTCGAAATCGTCTCCTAAATGATCCAACTTAGTGATACCCTAGGCTTCTTTTTGGTGAAATTGAGAGGTTAAAGGTGATGGGGCGTTAAAAATGGAAAATTTTAGGTTTTTAACTTCAATAAACTCTTTTTTGAGAACCGGCGCCTATGCACGGAGCATTCGGCTCATAACCGTAAGATTTGGCACTTAGGCATCGATGGTTTGGCGCTTAGCTACCTGTGCCCAGAATTTGACAATTAATTTAATTGCACTAAAACACTTAGTTAATCCACTTTAATCACTTTGAATAATTATTTCTCCCCCATAAACTCTTCTAATACTCCAAAGTTACACTAAAATTTCCATTGATTCCAAACAAATTTCACACAAACACAAACTTATATTTCATTAATAATAAACCACACTTAATACAAACTAAAAACTTCTATCCAAACATTTTGGCTGAAATTCCCCAATACATAAGTTCATAACTCAAATCATTAAACACAAATTTACATCATTAAGATGTAACAAACATCAAATTAAAGTGCAACAAAACACAAACATAAATCACGAACACAAAACACTAAACATAGAAAACCAAATCACAAGACTACACTTAATTTAATTCCAATCTCCAGTAGGCGGAATATATCCAGAATCACCATTATTTCCATTAGAACCCTCTCGAATATAAATATGATAAAACGGGCAATGATTAAAAACTCTCATATCTTCTTCTTCTAACAATTTATTCTTCAGATACATCGCTCTATTTGCTTCTTCCACATGACTTGTATGACTGAATTATATTTTGAGTTGCCATGTGCGCTAAATGTGTGTTAGTTTCATTTATCCTTACTTCGATTGATGCCACATCAGCCTCGATCTTCGCAAGCTTTTCTGCAACTCCTTGAATACTAACGGTCAGAAATCCATTGAATAATTCTTGCACACTTTCACTAATGAACTTATTCTTGTTGGCTTCCTCTTTTTCCTTAACTTCGCTATCCCAAGAAGACATTTTTGCACACAAAATACTCTTCCTTAGACTCAGAAATGAAAATAAGAACTGGGGCAAGTATTTCTTTGATTCAGGGCCTTTTAATAGACTTGGGAAGTCTTAAAACCGACCCTAAACGTGTTAAAACTCCCAAATAACTCCCAAATCTACTCCCCATGACTTAGGCTACTAGAACCCATCTATTCACATTTTTCGTAACTTTGGCGCCTAAGAGCCAACCTGCGGCGCATAGCCTCCAGTGCTCATTTTAGCACAGATCTGCTCAACAACCAAATCTTCATTCTGATTCCTCTAAGTCATCAAATAAGATCCAATAAACACCATTATAACATATAAACTTAAAAATATTACCACATAATTTTACAAAAAGCAAACATAAAACAAAGAAAATCGATAACTATGGATTGCCTCCCACAAAGCGCTTGGTTTAACGTCTTTAGCCTGACATACCCAGAGCTTATTCTGAGTGACCCAACATCAAATTCTTATCAAGTTTAAATTAATTGACTAAAAATAAGTTTTAAGTCTATGTCTATTAACTTTAAATATTTTTTCAGCCTTAGGATCTTGAATGTCCACAGCTCCATAGGAATGAATTTTCATCACAATAAATGGGCCCATCCACCTGAACTTAAGTTTTCCAGCAAATATTTTCAATCTAGCATTATAAAGCAAAACTTTTTTGTCCTGGCTCAAGATTTTTAGTATGAATCTTCCGATCAATCCATAACTTCATCTTTTCATTATAAATCTTAGCATTTTCATAAGATTCATTCCTTATCTCTTTAAACTCATTTAATTGCAGTAATCTTTTTATTTTCCAGCATCTTTCAAAATATAATTGAACTCTTTTAATAGAGCAATATGCTTTATGCCAAGTTCAACTTGTCAATGATAAGCTTTTCCAAAAATTAGCTTATATAAGACATTCCTATAAAAGTTCTGTAGGCAGTTCTTTAGGCCCACAAAGCATAATCCAGTTTGATTGACTAATCTGTTCTTTTTGGATTAACAGTCTTTTCCAATATTCTGTTAATTTAACAATTGAATAATTGAACCAAACACTTAACTGTGGATGATAAACAGTAGCAAAGCAATGATTAATCTGATATTCTTTGCTAGCTTTTCCATAATCACATTTCTAAAACGGCTTCCGCCATCATTTATGATAACTCTTGGTATTCCAAATCTGCAAAATATATTATTTCATAAAAACTTTGCAACACTTTGAGCATCACATTGAGGTAAAGCCGCAGCTTCTATCCATTTGGATACATAATCTACTACTATCAAAATGTATGTATTTTCGAAAGATGGTATAAATGGTCCCATGGAATCTAATCCCCTAACGTCAAATAATTCAACTTCCAACATATAATTTAGGGGCATCTAATTTTTTCTAGAAATATTGCCTACACATTAACATGTATTACAATTTAATATAAGAATTAACATCCTTAAAATTTGTAGGCTAATAAAATACAAATTGTAAGATTTTATATGTAATTTTATCAACTCCAAAATGTCCCCCATAATCAGAATTATGATATTCTTAAGTTTCCTCTAAAGGCACACATCTTCGAATGATCAGATCGTTTACTTGTTTATATAAAAATGGGTCATCCTAAAAATAAGTCTTAGCTTCAGATAAAAATTTTGTCCTCTCCTGGTATGTCAAACCATAGGGTAAAATATCACTGACAATAAAGTTTACAATGTCGGCATACCACAGAACAAACCACTCATTAATAGTGAACAATTATTCATCAAGAAAATGTTCTTTGATTTCTTCAGCATCACAGAGAGGTTTTTCAATTTCAAGCCTGGACAGATGATCAACAATTTGATTATCAGTACCCTTCCTATCTACAATTTTAAAATCAAATTCTTGCAACAAAAGAATCCATCTTATCAGTCTTGGTTTTGCAACCTTATTCTTCATTAAATATTTAATAGCAGAATGATCAACATGCACCACACATTTTGTTCCAATTAAATATGATCGGAAGTTATCAAAATCAAATACTATAGCTAATAACTCTTTCTCAGTAGTGGTATAATTAACTTGAGCTTCATTAAGAGTTTTACTAGCATAGTAAATTACTTTGAAAATCTTACTATATTTCTAACCTAAAATAGCTACAATAGCATAATCACTAGCATCACACATTAATTCAAAAGGTTTTTCCCAGTTTGGTGGAACTATAACAGGTGTAGTTGTCAATTTTTCGTTTGATGTTTCAAAAGATTTTAGGCATTCATCATCGCAATAAAAAATCACATATTTTTCCAGTAAACGACATAAAGGTTTTGAAAATTTTGAAAAGTCTTTAATATAACGCCTGTAGAATCTAGCATGTCCCATAAAACTTCTAATTTCCTTTACATTTGTTGGGCATGGTAAATTAGAGATCACTTAAATTTTTGTAGGATCTACCTCCATACCATTTTTTGATATACGATGTCCCAAAACAATTCCTCCTGCTACCATAAATTCGCATTTTTCCCAGTTAAGGACAAAATTAGTCTCTTCACTGCGTTTTAAAACTTTAGATAGATGTTATAAACATGATTCAAATGAAATTCCAAACACTGAAAAGTCATCCATAAAAAATTTAATTTTTTTTCAATTAAATCACAAAAAGTTGTTAATATACATCTTTGAAATGTAGTAAGGGCATTACATAAACCAAAAGAGTACTCTTTTAAAAGCTAATGTACCATAAGGACCGGTAAATGTTTTTTTCTCTTGATCCTAAGAGCAATTTTTATTCGTTGGTAATAAGTATATCCATCCAGAAAACAAAAGTATTTATGCCCATCTAGTCTATCCAACATCTTATCTAGAAAGGGAAGTGGAAAATGTTCTTTCCTTGTGGCAAGGTTTAATTTTTTATAATAAATGCATATTCGCCACCTTGTAACTTATCTTGTTGGTATCAATTTGTTTTTTTCTTTAGCAGCCACAGTAACTCCTCATGTCTAGGAACACAGTGAATAGGACTAACCCATGCATATCTAAAGTAGGATGGATAATTCCAGCATTCAACCACTTTAAAATTTATTTCTTTACAACTTCTTTCATGTTAGGATTTAATCTCCTCTGAGGATTAGCCTGAGATTTGCAGTTATCTTCCATAAGGATTCAATGCATACAACTTGAAAAACGTATTCCTTTAATATCAGCTATTGTCCATTCAAAGGCTTTCTTATATTACTTTAAATTTTCAATCAGGCTCTCTTCTTCTTTTTCAGTCAATTAAGAGGAAATTATAACTGGTAAAGTTGAGGAATCACCTAAAAAGGCATATTCAAATGATTAGGAAGCAACTTTAAATCAAGTTCAGAAGGTTTTTCAATTGATAGACCAAAAGATTCATCTTTTTCAGTCATGTCCAACAATTCAAAATTTTCATGAACATTATTTAAATATTCCTCATGAAAAATTCTACGATGTTGTAATTCCTCTTCTTCCTCATTTTCCATTTTTTCACTTTTAGGTTTCTTTTCATAAGCTAATTTGAAATAGCATTCACTCAAATATCTGATAACAACCATCCAATAACATTCATCATCTTTACCTCTTGCAAAATATTTCATTGATTTTGAAATTTTGAATGTACCAATTTGGTCATTAACTCTCATCGTTAATTCCTCTTTCTACACATCTTTCATCGCTCTGCCTATGGCTATGAAAGGTCTCCCTCAAATTATGGGCATCTCTTTATCTTCCTCCATATCTTGTACAATAAAATCAACAGGAAAGAAATATTGATCCACTTTCACCAAAACATCTTCTATAATTCCTTTAGCATATGTGATCTAACGATCCAATAATTGCAGAGTTACAGTAGTAGGGGTTATTTCTCCTAATCCATATCTTTTGAATTTTGATAATGACATAAGGATAATGGTTGCACCCAAATCACAAAGAGCTTTTCCTTAAAATATGTCTCTGATTGCACATGGAATTATGAAACTACCACGATCTTTAAGCTTTTCGAGAAGCTCTTCCTGAATTATTGTACTGCAATCCTCAATAAGTGCAACAGTTTCATTATCTTCAAACTTCCTTTTTCTGTTGAGAACATCCTTCATAAATTTAACATGGCTTGACATTTGTTCTAAGGCTTCAACAAATGGAATATTGATTGTAAGCTTCTTAAATATCTCCAAGAACTTAGAAAATTGCTTATCGAGCTTTTTTTGTCGAAGTCTCTGAGGAAATTGATGTGGTGGATTTTCTAAATCAATCTTAGGTGGAGAAATATGTCTTTCCAAACCTTTCAGAGCGTCCTCTTTTGGTTCTTCAAGCTCTTCTTTCTCTACTTCAATCTTTTTTTGAACTCTACCTTCCATCTCTCTTCCACTACTCAGTTGAATTGCTTTTGCTTTCTCTTTATTCTTCTCTCTTGGATTTACTTTAGTTTTACTAGGAAGCGTTCCTTGGGATTTATTACTTAATGAATTGGCAATTTGTCCCAATTGATTCTTTATATTTCTAATTGTAGTTCCTTAGCTTTACAGTTGATTTCCCATTTGTAGCACCACTTCTTTTATAGACAACTTCTTCTCCTTAAGTTTTAAAGTATTGTTAAATCCTAGATGATAAGTTGGTCTATAATTATTATTTTCTTGATTGTTCTAGTTCCCTGATGGGTTTACTTTATTGTTCCCCTATTGTTGGTTACTACCATCCTTATTATTGGTAGTTCAGTTAAAGTTTGGATGGTTTTTCCAACCTGGGTTATCATAATTTGAATATGGGTTATTAGGCTTACTTATAGCATTTAAAGATTCTAGTGAAGTTTAAGAATCAACCATTTGGCCTAATGAATTTTCTTCAATCATGAAAATTGGCTGAGAATAATTCATCCCAAATTGGTCTATCTTCCTTGAGATTGCAGCAATTTAATTTACTAGCATCGGAAAAGCATCATTTTCATGAATGTTGGCTACCTTTTTATGATTTAACCTTTCAAAAAGCCACTAAAAGTTATTAGTAGACATTTCTTTAATTAAAGCATAAGCATCAGCAAATTGTTTAGACATGAATGAACCACCAGCAGTGACATCGATAATAGATCTATGAGATCCAACTAATCCATTGTCAAAAGTCTGAATTTTTAACCAATCTAGTATTGAATGATGTGGACACTTTCTTAGGAGATCTTTAAATTGTTCTCATGCTTCATAAATAGATTCCCCTTCAAACTGACAAAAAGTTGTAATATCATTTCTAAGCTTCGCAGTTTTTGTTGGTGGAAAATAGTTTGCAAGAAATTTTTGTGCTAAATCACTCCAAGTTCTGATAGATCCAGGTGCTAATGAATTTAACCATATCTTCGCCTTATCTCTTAGTGACGTCTAAGTCTAATAGCATCATCCGAAACACCATCATATTTAAAAGTAGAACACAATTCTAGAAAATTGGCAAAATGTAAATTAGGATCTTCAATTCGTGATCCCCCAAACTGATTATTCGAAACCATTTGGATAATAGAAGATTTACGTTTAAATGAATTAGCAACTACAACAAGGTGTTAAATACTACCATGAAGTTCATTCACTGTAGGGTTAGCTTAATTTCTTAAAGGTCTAAATTCTTGATGAATGTTAACATTTTGGTTTTGTTGATTTGCAATTTCTTGAATATTTTTATCTTTTTCAGTATTTTTAATTTTTTTTTGTTTTTCTGATAGTTCTCTTTAATTCAGAATCGTAAGGAACAAGTCCTTCAGAACCTGAACTACGTATACACAAAAAATTAAAACAAAATAAAATACAATAACAAAAGCAAGGAAAAAGTAAAATTTTGATTTTTCTTAATTTTCTTCAAATGAATTTTTAATTAATTCCCCTGGTAACGGTGCTAAAAACTTGATCCCCGAATATTTACGCTTAAATTTTTCACTTTATATTTCTTTTCAATGATAATAACTCTTTCTTTTCAACGGTGCCATAAACTTGACGATAAAGTAAATAAGAAATATATTTTAATTGTTTTGTAATATGGAATTCTACACAAGTATACATATAGTTTATCAAGTAATATAGGACTTTCTGATTAAACACTGAGATATTGAACCTACAGGGAAATGTCACTTTTTACTTTTCACATTGATTTTGTAAAGTATGTTTTAAGATAGAAAGTTTGAAAATTGTTTTTAAATTTTTTTTAAGAAAAAGTAAAGCAAGCAACTCAAATCAACAAGACAATAAAACTGTAAGTATGAAAGCAAATAAGAATGAAATATCTTTTTCCTTTTTCATGAATCAGTATTAATTATGGAATTTCATTATGGAAGTATCCAAATGTGTTGTGTCAAATATGAGCAATTATATTCTTTACCCTTTTTTGGTTCTATAAAGAACTTAGGTTAATTTGATGATTTGAATTCTTGTAGATGGGTTAGGCAGGGAAGATACCAGCTCTAACTCTAGAGTTTCCTCTATTCCCTCCACCCGAGGGCTAACATCTCATAACAAAATTTTTCACATCAAACAAAATTAGGGGGCTTTAGCCTATAACTTCAAAGCCCTCTAATTTTACTCCCTTAAAAAACATATCTCCTTATTTATTTTCACTCAAGTATGTGGACTTCAATTCTCACCCATATAAGTGCATGTAATTCACTCAAATTGTTGATTGAGACAATACCGCATTGGTTCTTACATAATCTCATAACAAATTTTAACATCTTATTTGGCCAAACCAAGAAGTAAATGAAGCGCAAGATAATAGAATCATCACAACTTCTTCCAACATTAAACATCTATACTTACCACAACTATCTTCCATAATTTAATTACTTCTTCATTTGAAAGGAAAAATATAAATAAAGATACTCAGAACTCATGGAGAAAACACAAACAAAACTTGATTTGAAAGAAGAAACATCATGAAAACACACTATGCTTACTTAAAAGCCAAATGTAAAAACAAAGATAAACAATTATCAGAAAATCCTCTCCACAAGACTCTGGAAGTTCCTCTGAACCTTTTGCTTTCCACTTGATAACTCCTTAGAGGTTGGCGCCCAACTCTAAGGTTGACTCTCCTAAATTCTAATACAAACTATGATAAAGTAAAGTGGAAGAGTAAATAAAATATGGTGAGAAGAAGGCTCTCTTTCTTCCTCTTTCCCTGAAACCACTTCAAGCTTTTTTCAAACTTCTCCCGCAAAAATTTTTCTTCAAAACACTGATTTTGAGTGTGGCACCACTTTTTGATCTTTTTGTCTTCATTTTAATAATTCTCGAAAAGGTGCATTGGTGTCTCTTCAAATTATCTTCAAATTCAATGAATCTACCAAGAGATGCATCCATCAATTCAAATTTTAAATGAATTTTGGCGCTAATGGGAAGTTAATGAAGTTTAAACCAAAGGGTGCATCAAAAAAACCTTCAAATTTGCGCCAAAATTAATTTAAATTCGTCACTTTAACTGTGGTGCCTTTGCATCAGCCATCAGGCGCTTAGGCACCAAAGACCAAATTTGCACACCTTCCAAGTTTTTGGTCCAAATTTGATCCATTTTTCTTACTCTTTTCATCACAAGCACTCATTTTCATCATACCTACAACTAAAACATGAAAATACCTTCCAAAAAAGTGCAATATCATCAAAAATAGGTATAAAAATGTGTTTAAAAACACTATATATTTTAGTTGTATTAGTACTCGACAATCTACTACCACAAAGAGAACGGTTTGGCAGAAGCCTTCAACAAGATTCTGGTGAATATCTTAAAGAAGACACTCGATGACAACAAGAGAGGATGGCATGATAAGTTACTGGAAGTGTTGTGGGACAATAGAACGACAGTAAGAACGCCGACGCAGTCTACACCTTACTCACCTTTTTACGAGTCTGAGGCAATTCTTTCACTAGAAGTTCAGCTACGGTCAATCTGGATCACCATCGCTAATGAAATTACCACATAAGCGAATGATAAGCTTCGACTTGTAGAATTAGAAGGCCTTGAAGGTAAGAGATTGTTTGCACATCAGAACTTGGAACTTTATCAAGCAAAGATGATTCAAGCCCATGATAAATTGGTCCGCCCGAGGTTGTTCAAAGTTGGTGATCTCATGCTCGTTCTTAGAATGCATATCCTTGTACACTGCAAGATAGGTGGAATATTTGAACTGAACTAGAAAGGACGATTTGTGGTAGAACAAGTTTACTCTTGAGGGTCGTACCAGCTGGTGGATTGTTAAGGGGATAGACCTATGTTGTTTATAAATTGATGATATCTAAAAAAATACTATGCAACATGATAAATCTAAAGAAGGATATTCATTCTGATATAGCCATTTGGCCAGTGTGCGTGACTGTGTCCAAAATTTGTAATAAAAAAAATTAGATAAAATAAAATAAATTTTCTCACAAAATAAAATACGCTTGTTAAATTTCTAATTCTAAAATCTTATAAAATCATATTAAATAAGATAATGGCATCAAAATGACTATAAAAATTGTTAAATTAATAATAATAATTTTATTATTGCTCTTGTTCGTGCAAAACACCAACCACTGACATTTCCCCTAGTTTGCTCGTGTAGGAAGTGTCGGGTTGCAAATTGGTGTATGCGTTCAAAGACGGTTTGGACCTTGTGCTCAGAAAAGAAATAACACATATAAGAAGGCTACAAATATGAAAGAGATGACGAAGATTGGTCGTAGAGAGACCAGACAGACATCAGGAAATGATGGCATTAGAGGTTTTGTTGACTTGCACCTCTTCGATAGGAGACACAGTCAGATTTAATCCATGATCACTACTCCAGAGGGTGGTCTTGTTGTCACTACAGCTGATAGAGTTCCAGATGCATTGTTGGCTTGTACAAAAAGAAGGAATGCAAATTGCCACAAGCGTCGCCTCCTAGACATGATGGAGAGGAGACGGGTGCTGGAGTTAGCCGCTGAGTTACCACGCATTCCATAAGAATTTTATGAGCCAGAAACGAAAGATACTTATAACAGTTTGCCACATACCGATACTGAGCCGGAGAGTATTGAGCACCCTACACTGATGTGGGATCTAATGAAAGAGATTTTTACTGGGTGCTCGACATGCAACTCGAGTCTACCCCTACAGCCGTCAGTGGCAAGGTCATTTTCAGAATACCCGCAGTGTCATGTTCTACAGTTAGAGGATTCTAGCACATTCGAGGGATATGTAGCCACGTCGATGCTACTCAGGCGTAAGGAGCATCTTGATGTAGAGCCATACACACTACAGTTTGTTCTATCGCCGCCGCAGTGAGGAGTTCCAGACTACAAGATGGACAAGATCAGAAGGGTTAGAAAGAAATAATTCCAGCAATATGAAGAAGTTCAAGGAAGATTCATTAATATTCTGGAAGGTCTCAAGCTTTATACAAATGATATTCAGGAATGATAGTAGTATTAGGATAGGATCTTGGAATATCGGTACTCTCAATGGTAAATTAATAGAATTGACTGATATTATGATTCATAGAAAGATAAATATCTTATGCATTCAAGAAACTAAATGGGTTGGAGAAAACTAAGGAGATTGATAACTTAGGTTTTAAACAATGGTATTCTGGTAAGAGTCGTACTAGAAATGGTGTAGGTTTAATTATAAATAAGAGTTTGAAAGATAATGTTATTAAAATTAATAGAGTTGGAGATAGAATTATAACACTTAAGATTATTATTGATACGAAGATTTTTAATATTATAAGTGCTTATGTTCCTTAAGTTGGTTTAGATATATGCTCTAAAGATAAATTTTGGAATGATTTAGAAGACTTAATACACTTGATATCCCTTGAAGAAAAAATTTTTATTTGAGGAGATTTAAATGGACATGTTAGTAGAGTGATAGAAGATTTCAGAAATATTCATGGTGGCTACAGTTAAGGAGCGATTAATGAAGAAGGTAGAGCCATTTTAGATTTTTATTTAGCTTATGATATGATTATTACTAATACTTTTTTCAAGAAAAGAGATGAGCATCTTATTACTTATAAGAATGGATCTTATAAAACACAAATTGATTATTTTCTTATGAGAAGAAGAGATCGTCGAGATTGTAAGGATTGTAAAGTCATTCCAAGTGAGGAATTAAGTACCCAACATCGATTATTAGTTCTAGATTTTAAGATGAAGAGTTGTAAAATAAAAAATACTAGGATTAAACATCGTAGAATCAGATGGGGGCACCTAAAAGACAAAAATAAAATTTTTTTTATGAGTAAAATTCAAGATTTAAATATTTGAGATGTCCATGAAGACACAAATGTTATGTGGGAAAAATTAACTAAAACTATTAAACAAGTGGCTAAAGATGTACTTGGAGAATCAAAAGAGAAAGTTTCTATAAATAAAAATAGTTGGTGGTGGAATAATACTGTGCAAGAAAAGATAAAATATAAGAAGTTATGTTATAAAAATTGGTTTAAATGTAAAAGTGTAGAGATCTGGAAAAAATATTAAACGACCGGAATGGAGTCTAAAAGAATAATCTGTGACCCTAAAAATTCTACTTTTAGAGATCTTTATAACATGTTAGAAACTAAGGACGGTAAAAAATATATGTATAAACTAGTCAAACAAAGACAAAAGAAAAGTAAAGCTTTAACTCAAGTAAAGTGTATTAAAGATGAAAATCAAAAAGTGCTTTTCTTAGAAAAAGATATTCAACATAGGTGGGTGAGTTATTTTGATAAAAATTTTAATGAAGATGCTGAAAGTACGATCAACCTTAGTGAATTTAATATCGTTAATAATAATAAAACTTTTCATTTTTACCATCGCATTAGTAAAAAAGAAGTTGATGACGCTTTAAAGAAAACCAAGGGTGGAAAGTCTGTAGGACCTGATGATATCACAATTGAAGTATGGAAATGTTTAGGTGATTTCAGGGCCACTTGGCTTACTAAAATTTTTAATATTATTTCAAAAACTAAAAAGATGAATGAGGAGTGGAGGAAGAGCATTTTGGTCCCCATTTTTAAGAATAAAGGAGATGCACAAGAGTGTGCAAATTATAGAGGAATTAAATTGATGTGTCATACTTTAAAATTATGGGAGAGAGTAATTGAACATAGGTTAAGACATATGACAAAGGTTTGTCATAATCAGTTTGGATTTATGTCGAGCAGGTCTACTATGGAAGCTATACATTTATTGAGAGGTTTGATGGAGAAGTACATAAATAATAAGGAGGATCTACATTTGGCTTTTATTGGTTTAGAAAAATCTTACGATATGTTTCCTAGAGATGTTCTTTGGAGAGTCCTTGAGAAGAAAGGTGTTGATATGACTTATATTTAAGACATTAGAGATATGTATGCTAGAGTTGTTACATGTGTTCGAACTGAAGGAGGATTGACCAATTATTTTACTATTTTTGTTGGTTTACATCAAGGATTGGCTTTAAGCCCATATCTTTTTGCTTTATTTATGGATGATCTTACTGAGCATTTACAAGAGGATGTACCTTGGTGTATGCTTTTTGCTGGTGATATCCTCCTCGTGGATAAGATGAGAGAAAAAGCCCAAGAAAAACTTGAACTATGGAGGTCTATATTGGAGTCTAAAGGTCTTCATTTGAGTAGAACTAAAACTGAATACATGGAATGTAATTTTAATAGTAGCAGGCTTAGTGACAGAAGTGTAACTTTGGGTGATCAAATTATTAAAAGGTGTGAGCATTTTGGATATGTCGGGTCTATTGTTAAAGGTGATGGTGATATAGATGGGGATGTTCATAGTAGAATTCAGGTTGGTTGGTTGAAGTGGAGGAATGCATCTGGCCTATTGTGTGATAAAAATGTACCTCTTAGACTGAAAGGAAAATTTTATAAGATGGTGTGAGACCTACAATGCTCTATGGTGCTGAATGTTGGCCTTTAAAAGAGAAGCATAATATTTAGTTAAGTGTTGCCGAGATGAGAATGATTAGGTGGATGAGTGGCTTTACACTTAGAGACAAAATGTGAAATGAATATATCCATAATAAGGTTGGTGTTGCACCAGTGACGTATAAATTTAGAGAGAGTCGCCTTAGATGGTTTGGTCACATTAAACGTTGACCACCTGATGATCCGATTAGGAGAGTAGATGTTTAGATAAAACTTATGCTAAAAAAGGCAGAGGTAGACCTAGGAAAACTTGGGCTTATTGCATAAAAATGATCTTAATTTATTAGAATTAAAAAAAAATTTGACACTAAATAGGACGCAATGGAGAAAAAGGATTCATGTAGCCGACGCCACTTAGTGGGTTTAAGGCTTTATTGTTGTTGTTGTTGTTAATCAAGAAAAGATTCTAGATTATATTTTCACCCTCTGAGACTTAGGCAGAGCAGGTAATCTAAGGGAGAAGACATATGTCGGCATATTTATAGGTTGATTGTTGTATTTTGAAAAGGGGTCGCCTAACAGAAACTGCCGGCGAATTTTTAATTTAATTTAAATAAATAATTTGAAAAGTAGTATTTGATTTTGAAAATAATTTTAAATTTGAAAATTTTAAGATAGGAAATCAAACTAATCTCACATCCCGAATAGTTTATATAAACGAGCACCTCACCACAAACTGTATATCTATCCCGGAGAGTAGACACATTGCTTGATGATGAGGCTCGGTTAAATAAACTAGAAGATTTGTGACATCTGTTTGGTCTACGAACCAATTTTATAAGCCGACAAGTTCTCCTACTTAAGATAAATGAATTAAGCAGGGTTTATATTACCTGGGTTCTTAAAGTTCCCTATAAGGGCAAGCCCCTATAGTTAATTACATCTTAAATGACGGGAATCATTTAAGATAACTCTCGATAATGATCAGTGGTTTTTCTCTCATGAATTTCAAAGTTTAGGGTTTTCAAAGGATTAAATTTTGGAAATTCAAAAGGGGGTGGATCAAATTTGGAACAGTTATTTTCAGAAATACAAAGAAAGATAAGTAGGAGAAGCCGAGGATCCAAGAAGAATCATGGCAACTTCCCAAACTATCCTATTGTTTAGCTCAGATTTAAGAAAATCCTAATATTATCTGATATTTTAATCTTGCCAATTTTAATTAAGTTTGACTTATATGTGTATGATAAAATCATACAAATAGCCTCGAAGATGTGAGGGTTTATGTCGTACTAAATGACTACCTCAGAGTCCTAAGACTGGTTAGGGCTTAATTTACATGACATGATCATGCAAATTCCTAACGAAGAGTTGAGGATTTATGTTGCACTAGGAAAACTACCTCGAAGTCCTATGGCTTGGTTATTTAATTCTAGGAATGTTTAGCTGATGTAGAGTTATTTTGCTGACCAAGATGGCCGTGCTGCCCACCGTGCTCAAAGCTCCTTGTTGTTGCAGAGGTTTAGTTTTAGAAGTCATAAATCAGGAGATGAGAGAAGTATTTTGGTTTAGAGAAAATCTTAAAATCCAAGTGTTTTTAATGTTTTAATTAAAATAAATCTTAAAGTTGTTTAAAAGAATCGATTAAGATCCCACGGTTCCGTCATCCCGACACCGTTATTTTCATCGAATTCACTTAGTCCAGATGAATTTGCTAAACTCAACTGAATGAGTTCCACACTTTCATTTAGACCGTGGGAAATCTCGTTAGCAACACGTGGGTTACATCATCCGAGGTATTCCCGATCATTCAACAAAACGTTTTAATTTAGTTGCAATTGTAGTTTTGTTGTTCTATTTGTGATTAAATTTTGAGTTGTTTTATATTTTGAAATGTTGTGGCGGTGGATTTTATCTTGTAATGACTTTTAATTTTATTTTGGTTTCAGTTAAGGGACTATCCTGAAGGTTTTGGTTTTCATGCAACAGTTGTTTATCATGCAAGAAAAGTAAAATACAGTGCGTGTAAGTAAATTGCAATAAAATAAAAGCGTACCTGGAGGGTCTTCCCGTCATCCCAAGCTGCACTTAAAATAGATCTTAAGGCATTTAAATATTTCAACAAGTACCTAGGTAAAGCTAAGGGGAAGGTTTTGGTTATCTACCAAAGTCCTAATCCTATAGCTAATCATCTCCTATGACGTCTAGGTTCTTGTGTTTTGGTTTAAGGATGACTTTCTTCACCCAAGAACAATTAAATCCAGTTGTTGTTATAAACATCCTATCGTATTGAGGAAGTGCTTACGACGAGTCTTTAAACATCTTTTCGATACCTCTAGGATTGTTTTAAGTCCAAGAGAATTTAATTATACAAGTGAATTAATCATCCAGGAGTTTAAGTTTTATTCTCTTGCTCAGTGAACTAGGACATTTAAATATCCTATAAGTGAAGTAACACTTCACTTGGTGCCTCATTTAAGAGTTATAATAATAAGAGCTTTAAAAGGGTAAATCAAATTATAAAGTATTTTAATGATTTAAACTTAATGATTTAATTTTAATTTTGACTTAATTATAAAAAATCAGTTTAAGTTTGGAATAGTGTTCAAGTTATTTTAGATTTAATTCTTAATGATTTCATTTAGGTTCGTTATTAAATGATTTTAATTTAATTTTATTTTAATTTAACTTTAATTCAATTTAATTTAATTTAATTTTAATTTAATTTAATTTAATTTAACTTGATTTGATTTAATTTTAATTTAACTTAATTTAATTTAATTTAATTTAATTTTCATTTAATTTAATTTAATTTAAATTTAATTATTATTTAATTTAAATTTAATTTAATTTAATTTAAATTTAATGTTTATTTAATTTAATTTAATTTTAATTTAATTTCAATTTAATTTTAATTTAATTTAGTTTTAATTTAACTTTAATTTTAATTTAATTTAATTTTAGTTTAATTTAATTTTAATTTAATTTTAATTTAATTTAGTTTTAATTTAGTTTTAATTTTAATTTAATTTAATTTTAGTTTAATTTTAATTTGGATTATTATTTTAATTAATTTTTTTTATTAAGAATTAAGTATTATTGAAGTGATTTATTTAGGGATTTTTAAATTAAAAAATAAATATCCTCTTAAATAATATCCCTACTTTAATAATTCTAATTTCTATTATTCTCCAAAAATTTCAATTAATTAATTAGTTAAAGTTTTATTTTAATTATTTTTAAAATGGTTAGTAGGTTTCTATCCTCAATCATTTAAGTTTCAATCATCCAAAATCAGTTTAGAATCAAATATTTTACCCTCCCTTTTTTAATTAATCCTAAAATTTTAATTAAAGGTTGAAATTTTTAATTACCCTTTTGCCCTTCAAGCTTAATAATTCTATAACTCACTAAATTAAGCTCAAATTAACTTAAAATTTTTATTTAACCTCACTCACATGTCAATTAAGACATTAGAGGAGAAAATGTGATTTTTCTGTATTTAATTTATTTATGTAATTATTTTTAATGGAAAATAGGGGTTTTCAAGGAAAATTTAATAACATGACTAAGGAAATTTTTCTGTCCTTAAGAAAATTATGGGATGTTCCTAATGACTAGAGGACCATTTGGAAAAATTTTGGCAATTTTTTTAATTATATTTTATTTATTAGAATTATTTTGAGTTTTGTAGTATTAATTAATTTTAAAATAAAATTAAAGTTGAAAAATGGATTTAATATTTTTCTTAAATCTCTATGACCTCAAGGAGTTCAGAGAAACAAATTTTGCATTTTTCTGATTTTTCTTTGATTTATTAGAATTATTTTAGTGAAAAGGTTGGAAAATACATTTTTTAATATAAAAAATTACATTAAGCATTTAAAATTCAATATCTTATTCTAGGGACTTAAGAAAAATATTTGGTTTGTTCCTAAGGCCAAAGAGTCCTATAGGGAACTCATCCTTTAAACCTTCACATTTGATCTCCCCTCTAGGTGATTAGGGGTCTACAATCAAGTTTGTGGGATTTACAGGGAGACAATAAGTGGTTTAAATTTCTAAGGGATGGGTCCCAATTCTAGTCCTCTAAGATAGTCAAAGGAAAAGCCTAAGGCTAGATCCTAAACACTAAAGAGGGAAGATAAGACCTCATCAAAAATGAGGTCAACAAATGGAGCCCTAATAGGTGTGCTGTGCTGACGGAGCACACCGCGCGTATTGGCATTGACCGGAGAGATCGACAAAACAAACATAGAGGTCTAAGTGACACACTTAGAACAGAGTAGAAGAACTTCCGCTGGGGAGTATCGGGTATATCTTCAATACTGGAGGTTCCTGAACTCTCGCTGAGGAATGGAAAAGGAGGTGAACTCCAAATCACATGATCTGGGGAATTCGATTTAGATTTCATTTCATTTCATGTTCAAGCTTTGATGTGTGAGTTTAGATTTTATCTTGAGTTTTAATTTAGATTGAAGTTTGGTTTAAAATCAATTTGAGGAAATTTTGAATTTGAAATTTGGATTTGAAATGGGAATTAAAACCTAGGTTTCAACCTCGGGATTATGAAGAAAACTGGAATTTAGGTACCAGCTGTGGAGTGAGAATCGGAGTTTAAGTGTCGATTGAAAAGATAAGAATCAGAATTTAGGTACAGATCCAAAAGAGCGAGATTGAAATTTAAATGTCAATCCTTGAAGAGAATTAAAATTTAGGTATCGATCTCGAAAGGAGAGTCGGAATTTAGGTACCGACCACGAAATGAGAACTGGAATTTAGGTACTAGTCTCAGAAGTTTAGAATTGAAATTTAGGTATCAATTAAAAAGAGAATCGAAATTTAGGTATCGATCTCGAAAGGAGAGTCAGAATTTAGGTACCGACCTCGAATTGAGAAATGGAATTTAGGTACCAGTCTCGGAAGTTTAGAATTGAAATTTAGGTATCAATTCAGAAGAGAATCGAAATTTAGGTATCGATCTCGAGAGGAGAGTCAAAATTTAGGTACCGAACTTGAAGTGAGAACTGAAATTTAGGTACCAGTCTCGAAAGCTTAGAATTGAAATTTATGTATCAATTCGAAAGAGAATCGAAATTTAGGTATCGATCTCGAAAGGAGAGTCGGAATTTAGGTACCTACCTCGAAGTGAGAACTGGAATTTAGGTACCAGTCTTGGAAGTTTAGAATTGAAATTTAGGTATCAATTCGAAAGAGAATCGAAATTTAGGTATCGATCTCGAAAGGATAGTCGGAATTTAGGTACCGACCTCGAAATGAGAACTGGAATTTAGGTACCAGTCTCAGAAGTTTAGAATTGAAATTTAGGTATCAATTCGGAAGACAATCAAAATTTAGGTATCGATCTCGAAAGGAGAGTCGGAATTTAGGTACCGACCTCGAAGTGAGAAATGGAATTTAGGTACCAGTCTTGGAAGTTTAGAATTGAAATTTAGGTATCAATTCGAAAGAGAATCAAAATTTAGGTATCGATCTCGAAAGGAGAGTCAGAATTTAGGTACCGACCTCGAAATGAGAACTTGAATTTAGGTACCAGTCTCGGAAGTTGAGAATTGAAATTTAGGTATCAATTCGAAAGAGGATTGAAATTTAGGTATCGATCTCGAAAGGAGAGTCGGAATTTAGTTACCGACCTCGAAATGAGAACTGGAATTTATGTACCAGTCTCGGAAGTTGTAATGTATGAAGAAGGACCCAGTCTCATGCCATCAGAACCAAACCGATCCAAGTTCATGGCTCCGTGTCAATAGACCTAGTCAATCTTCGTACAAGAGGGAAAGGAGATTACAGAAAGTCAAAAGGATCTCGATGTGACAAAAAAGGTGTAGGATTTTTGAAATTTGAAGTGTGAGTTTTCCGTTTGGAAGAACCATCCCGAAAGAGGGTTTCAAAGTAGTTTGAAGTAGATTTTGATCTGAGGAAGAATTGAAGGATTTGAAAGAGATAGATTGAGATTGTAATTCCATTTGAGATTCATTTTTCATTTTGTTTGTCCTTTAATGATCCAATTTTATTTTTGTTGTTTATTTGATGTTCACGTGAATTTTATTTGGTGTTGATGTGGATTTGAAGTTCTTTTGAATATTTGGATTTCTAAGAAAGGTTCTTATTTATTTCTCTTTTCTTTTCTGTTCTTTGTTCGAAGTTCATTTAACTCTAATGGCGTTTCCCAGTCAATTTGCACAAAAAGAGGTGAAGGCAAAATGTATCATGGTCACTTTCATTCCAATCTTGTTGAAGATACATCATACAACTCGATCTGAAATATTTCTCATACAATCCATGACTCAAAACAGACTATGTATGATTCTTGTTGATCCACCCAAAAAGTATCTGTTAAAAATCCATGTCTGAATAATGAGATACACGGTCAATAACATCACCTTCCAAGCCATCCTTGGCAGGAATGCCGCATGGATGTGCATTGGAGGTGTGATATCTCCCGTGTAACTCACAGCTCTTAGGGCCGGAGACTCTCGAATTCTGGATCTGGCTGGAAGTGGTAAGGCCCCTTTCTGTCGTCCATCCTTCTAAAAGTGACGGAGATCCGCTCCATTGGTACTCCCGGTATACAATGTTTTGCGATTTCTGCTCCATTTCCTTGTAATATCATGACGTAACCTACCGAAAGTGGTATCTCCACCGGCCCTCGGAACTTACCCGGCCTCGCTATCGGAGGTCGATCCAAACATGATATTGCATTGGTCGACAAACAAACTCGTGCAGAAGGTCCGACAAAGTCATGGTGGTCTATGTGTGGAGGTATGCGGTCGCCTTTCGATAAATGTTGATGATGCAACCGTTGGGTATGCGATCCGTCGGCGTACCTCCAAGTTATCATTCTTTTCACCATTCTTTTAATTATTCTCGACATTAGATCCACCTCACCGTGATGGAGTATTCCCGGTGGATTTCCTTTCGTCCTCCGCGAAGTTATAGCAACATCCGCATTGTATCGTGACTTTTCCTTTCCCCGGCATCCATTTCCGGGTTCCGAATAAGTCTTTTCTCTCGTACGGCCTGCTCAACCCATTTTCTGAAGTTCTAAGATGCAATCCACAATTTGTTGTTGCTCGTACTCTGAGAATACACCTGTGTGTAACTCGAGGCCTTCCAAAAAGTTGATTCTTTTGCCTCTAATCCTTTCAAAGTATTCGAAAGTCTTCTTCTCAACATTTTGCATTCTTTCTGGTTCATATTCGGGATGATCCGCAAGTGACGAGGCCTAGTAACGTATTGCGGGATGTATGGCTCAATCTCGTCACGTTCTCCCGCATTCCTTGGCTCTCGGGGATTGTCTCCGTCGGGACATCCTCCGGGGTTGCTTCCGCAACAAGGTTCTTCAGATATGGTATCTCAGTCTGGTGTCGAGGCACTGATTCTATTTCTGATCTTCTTAGAGTTCCCCTTATCTTTTCTGTTGTTATCAGAGTTTGTTCCCTCTTTTCAGCTTCCTGATGAACCGGTATCTTTGAAATGTGTGTATTAGTGAAGGTGGTTGTTTCCTCGTGTTGATCTCCTGCTAGTTTAGTAAACATCTTGCTGATACGGTGATTCTTATTCCTTCTTTGGGTAGCAGTGAGAGTAGCTCTCCTTACCCCTTGAACTTCTGCGGGCGCGGCGCTGACAAGCCCGCCCTCCGTCTCGGCAACTACGTACTTGATTTTCTTGCTTTCCTCGGTGTTTGTCTTTCTTTTCTTGTTGCCGGATTGGTGGCTTCGGCCACCCATCTTCATCACTCGTCCGGCCATGAAGCTCTTCTCGGTCCACTAGACCCAATCATTTTCTTCATATCGTAGGCCGGCCGGTGTGAAGTCGAGTCAATTTCTATCATCGCTCCAACCTTCACCCTCTTTTCATCGAGTGCTAGACTCACGCCATTTTTAAAGTTTAGGACCAACCGCCCGTTCGACATTTCCCTGCGAAGAAAACAAGGAAAGGATCAGGGGCTGTACTAAGAACAAGAAAATTAAGAAAAAATTTATCACTGAAGATTCTTATTCACTTATTTTAATTTTAATTTTTAAAGAAAGTAGGAAAAGATGAAGAAAGATCATGAACAAGATTTGATTTGAAAGGAAGGGTAAAACTTATTATGATTTCACATATTTCATTTTTAACACATATTTTTTTTGATGATTTTTTTTATCCATTTTTATGTTTTTGGGTTCGGACCCAGTCACAAAGTGATTGCTTCACCCGTGTTTCTAGGGATAAGACTCTATTTTAGAGGTCACCCTTCGAAACATCAGGTTGTGTAATACTTCTTTAAATACCGTCCATTGATTGGAAGCATTTGTCATTCTCCTTGGCAATTCACAAGTTGGTAGGAGCCTCCTGAGTAGACTGCCTCGACAACAAACGGCCCTTCCCAAGTCGGTTCAAATTTGTATCCTATCTTGCGATGTGCAAGAATAGGTCTTTGAAAGTTCTTGGGCGGACAAGTTTATCATGGGCCTGGATCATCTTAGCTTGGTACAGTTCCAAATTTTGTTGCGCTGCAAGTTTTTTCCCTTCCAAGTTTTCCGGCTTCTTCCGACCGTAATCGGCATTTTCTTCTGTAGTAATTTTATTTGCAACTGCAATTCTGAGTGATGGAAGCCGGACTTCCAATGGTAACATGGCCTCGGACCCGTACACTAAAGTGTAAGGCGTAGACTGAGTAGGAGTCCTGAAAGTTGACCTGTAGGCCCATAAGGCTTCTAACAACTTCTCGTGCCAATTTCTCTTGTTGTCGTCAAAAGTTTTCTTTAAAATATGAACGAGTGTTTTATTAAAAGCCTCGGCCAAGCCATTTGCTCATGGGTAGTAGATTGTTGAGTATCGCCAATCGATTCCATGTCTTCTGACAAAATTGTTGATTTTTGTGCTTCTGAATGCGGACCCATTATCTGAAATGATTCTGTGCGGTACTCCGAAATGGTAGACAACTTGATTTTTGAAAAACTGTAGCACGTGGTGTGCCTTTAATTCTCTGAGTGGAATTGCTTCTGCCCATTTAGAAAAGTAGTCTGTAGCTACAAGGATGAAGCGATGTCCTCTAGAAGAAGGCGGTTCTATCGGACCCACTATATCTGTGCCCTAAGAATCAAATGGCCATGATGCAATTGTCGGATGTAGCACATTTGGAGGTTGGTGTAGAACCACTCTGTGCACTTGACACTCGTGACAGCTCTTGGCGACTTTCATATAGTCGGTCATCATTGAGGGCCAGTAGTACCCTAGTCTTTTAATTTTCATTTTCATTTTCCGACCTGACTGATGAGCGCCACAAAGTCCTGAGTAAACCTCTTTGACAATTTCATGAGCTTTGGACTCGCTCAGGCACCTTAGCCACATCTGGTCAAAAGACCTTCTGTATAATGTATTGTTTATTAATGTGTAAGACAGAGTTCTTTTCTTGATATGATGGGCTAATGACTTATCATCCGATAATTTACCTGTTTGCAGGTAGTCTATTAGCGATTGACGCCAATCTCATGTGTTTTCTGTCACTGCTGCAACTGATTCCTCTGCTTTTTCTGATTTTTGTATTATATCCATGTCGAGCTGTGATAGGACCTATTGTCCTTGAACTGACACTTCAACTGACTCATCTTGTAAGCAGGCAAATTCTTTTGCAAGGCGAGCTAGCGCATCCGCGAGAGCATTTTCTCTTCTGGGGATCTTGTAGATTGTTACATTCGAAATTTGTTCCAACAGTTTCATGGCATACTGAAAGTATTGCTAGAGTTTTGGCTTTAAAATTTTGTATTGTCTGGCGACCTGTTGAATGATCAACTGAGAATCTCCGTAGATGTTGATATCTGTTATTCCCATTTGAACGGTCAGTTCTAGTCCTGTTATGAGAGCTTCGTATTCTTCCTCATTGTTTGTGCATGGCTCTGTTAAGTGGTAGGAGTATCTTAACATCCCCCGCTCCGGTGTTATAAAGATTAGTCTGATTCCTGCCTTACTGGGCGCTATCGTTTGTGATTCTTTATCTTTCTGTGCTGAGGACACTCCTTCGAAGTATAGTTCCCAACATCGATCATCGGTGTCTTCTAAACTCATTATTTTTTCATCTGGCAAGTCAACGTCGAGAGGCCAATCTGCCAGTAAAGGATGTGCTGCAAGGAAGTCAGCTAATACTTGTCCCTTTACGGCGCGAAGTGGAACGAAAGTTATGTCAAATTACAATAGTATCATCGACCACCTGGCAAGTCTGCCAGAAAGTGTCGGTCCGGTCATCAAATATTGCAACGGATTAACTTTCGAAATGAGGTTGACCTTATGAGAAAGCATGTAGTACCTGAGTTTCTTTGCGGTGAAAATCAGGGCCAAACAATGCTTCTCAATATGAGGATACTTTACTTCCGTCGGGATTAAACGACGGCTTAGGTAATAAAGAGCATTTTCTTTTCCCTCGTCATTGACCTGGGCTAGTAGGGCTCCGAGAGAGTCGTCTAAAGCTGCGGTATAAAGTATTAACGGTTTACCTGAGAATGGGGCTGCTAAGACAGGAGGTGTCATTACATATTGCTTAATGTTCTCAAAGGCCCGTTGGCATTTCTCTTTCCAAACGAATTTTCGTCCTTTTTAACTAATGCCGAGAAGGGCCGACACCTACTCGACAAGTTCGAGATAAAGCGTCGAAGATATGCCGCCTTCCTCGAAAGGATCGTAGCTGTTTTAAGGTTTTAGGAGGCGGCATCTCTAAGATAGCTTTAATCTATTCCAGATTAATTTTGATTCTGCGATGTCAGACAACAAATCCTAAGAATTTCCCGGAGGTGACACCGAAGGCGCATTTTAAGGGATTCATCTTAAGGTTGTATTGCCTTAGTCGCTCGAAAACAATTCTCAAATGATACATATGATCTTCCTTCAGTTTGTTTTTGATGACCACATCGTCCACGTAGCACTTGACTTGGTTATGAATGAGATCATCAAAAGTCTTTGTCATTGCTCTTTGATATGTTGCTCATGCGTTCTTTAGTCCGAATGGCATTACTGTGTAGCAACACACTCGATCGGCGTTCGAAAGCCGTGAGCTTTTCGTCTTCTCGGTGCCATCTTTATCTGGTTGTATCCTGATGATCCATCCATGAATGAAAATATTTCATGTGTTGAAGCAATGTCGATCATCAGTTCTCTGATTGGCAGTGAAAATTCATCTTTTGGACATGCTTTATTTAAATCCCTGAAGTCTACGTAGATTCTGATCTGACCATTTTTCTTTCTAACTGGTACCACGTTGGCTAACCAAGTAGGGTATTGTTCTTCACGGACAAATTTAGCGTCGATTAGCTTCTTAACTTCGACTATTACTTGTTGTTTAATTTCTAGATGCATTCTTCTGGGAGCTTGTCTGACTGGAACAGAAGTAGGATATACTCCTAACTTGTGAACTGCGACTTCTGGAGCAAATCCTCGCATTTCATCGTAACTCCAAGCAAAACAGTCCTTGAATTCCATTAATTGCTTGATCATTTCCTCGGAATCTTCTTTATTGAGTAAGGAGCTAACAAAGGTTGGTCTAGGCTTTTCACTAGTACCTAAGTTAACTTCCATTAACTCGTCTATTGTAGATTTGATTTCTTCTTCGAACTCTGGTGGAGCATCTCCAATTGGTAGATCTTCGAGGTCCTCTGAAGCTTCCAAGCAGTCGTTATTAGGCTTGCAAGTGACAACCAAGCAAAATTCCGTATCGTCAACTGAACCTACTGTGCCGAATCCGAGACCATGTTTTCAATTGGGAGGCCAACCGACATTGTTCCATAGTCTTTCAAAATGTTGTGATTGACCCTTTGTCTATTGTCAAGGTAAGACACCACGTTGAATTAAATTTTGAACACAGGGAGAGTACCACTCAAAAAGTAATTCCATTAATTCGAAAGAAGTGACATCTTCAAATTCTACATCTTTTTCATTATTGGAAAAAGAAGTACCACGGTAAAATTTGATTGGTTTAGCACCACTGACATGCACTTCCTTGACCACCATACCCTCGATCTTATTAGACTGGACCGGGGTCAGGGCCATAGTGTGTACATGGTAGTTAATCTTCTCGTACATTGATCTATATTCTTCATTCTTTTCATCTTCGAGGGAGATCTTGAATTGTGGTTTCTTCGGTTTATTGTAGTCGCTTCTTTCTTGATTTCTTCTTCTTCTTCGTAGCCGTTCTCCCAATTCACGTTGATTACCGGCTTTTTCTGTCCAACGGTCCCAACGTTTCTGCCACGACCTCGTCCCCGGCCTCGACCTTGGGTGCAAGTTGTGAAGAAACCTTCACCATCTCGCCGTAAGGGAGTGGTGAATGACAGTTGGACTAGAACTTCAGGCTCTTTGTCGTCTTGAACTTCTTTTGCTTCATTTGACATGGTATTTCCGGAGAAGATTGTTTTCTTGGAGGCGCGTAGTAGGCCGCATCTTCATGAATTCCAATTTCATGTATGGAGAAAGGTCGCAAGTCACCTTTAATGCACTCGTTCTCCTCCATCGTAGTATTTTATGCACCGATGCGAGACGACGATACCATTCGGTTCTCATGTATCCACGGTCGGCCCAGTAGTGCGTTGAACGATGTTTCAGAATCAATTATATGGAATTTTGCGGTTGTCTTTGCTAAATCACCGGTCTTCATTAACAGCGTTATTGATCTGAGGGCTCTTTATCCTTTCTGGTTAAATCCTCTTAGTAACATCTTGTCCGCTTCAAGCTCGCGAGCATTAATTTCCAAGTATGGTAACGTCCGAAGATTCATTATGTTGATTGACGCTCCTGGATCCACCAATACTCTGGAGAGCGTAAACTTTCCGATCGTGACCGAAATGTACAACGATCGGCTGTGATCGGCCGTCCCAAGTAGTAGATCACCGTCCGTGAAGGTAACACCTCATTGTTCCTTTAACGAGCAAACCTCATCAAAGGAATCTCCGGCCATCCGAGCTAAAAAATCTCTCGGATCAAGTAAGGCCTCGATCAAAGCTTCCCTCATCTCTTTTGATAAGATGAGAGCGTCGTAGATGCTCGCCTTTGTCGGTAGTTTCCTAAGATGGGCTAGCACGTTATAGCCCACTTTGTTACCATATGTTTCGGCTTTCTTCCCGAATGGGCAATTCTTCCGCCTGGGTTGATTCTTCTTGAACAACCACCGCTTTCCTTTGTCTTTTGGACCCATTCTCGGAGGTAGAACCCTTCCGCTCCTTAAGTTGACTTCGTGATTTCTTCCGAATCCGGCACCGAGTTTACCGGTGTCTCCTTTTGAATCAAGCATGACAGTTCTTCCGGAGTCGCTTCGGAATCCGAAAGCTCTAACTCTATTGTGATTGGAGCTCCTCGAAATTCAAAAATAGATTCATTTCTTGTTGAACTTTTGTAGCCTTCTTGGCGAACATCTTCTTTGTCATCGTGATTGTCGAGGTTGTGTATGATTTGAGAATTGTTATTTGTATCGGAATCGAGATCTGGATTAGGTTGGTTGACGTTAGTTGCGTAATCGTTATAAACAGTCAAAACGTAGCCAACGCCATAACTCTTATCATTATAAGATCCCGCCGAAGCGAGCAAATAATCATACAGAGTCAGAGGTTCGAGAAATTTTTCCCCCGAATCGGAAACAACCATCCTAGGATAAGCAGTCCCTAGTCTAGCCTTAAGAGCTTCGGTCTTTTCTTCTTCTATGATCTCCTTCTTTTCTACGATCTTCTCTTCCTGTGGTGGTTCTTCAATCGCAATCGATAGCGCCGACTTGACAGGTTTCGAACTTTGAATCGAAGCACGCACCGAAGCGGTTTGGATGAGATCCAAAATTTTCTTCGATGAATTCGTCCAAGCGGTACTCCATCCATCATTCGTCGTGTAGGGATCTATAGGAACAATAGGATCCGTTGAAATAACATTGACGGAACCGCCTTTCGGGGTTCCTTCATGTATTCCTTCGTAATCGTTATGTCCCCTTTTCGGAGATTGTCGTAGCCAAGTCTTGAAGGTAATGCAATCCTCTATCTTGTGCCCGAGCATCCGGAGGTAAGGGCAATAGATGGGATGATCTTTCTTATTGACTTCTTCTGGCTTCCTGGGTTCTGGCAGTTGAAAATTTTGAGTCTTCATCAAACTGCGGAACATCTTTGGCACTGTCTCATTCTTGAACGGGTATTCTCTATTTATAAGCTCCTTTAACGTGCGCTGCGGGCGAGGCAGTTGCTCATACAGTTGAGTTGGCTAATAACCGGGTTGAGGTTCTTGGTAGTTCTACTGAGGTTGTTGATAGTTGGGTTGCGGCTGCTCCGGCTGTATTTGCATTGGCTGCTTGCCCTTATCGACTGCCGCAATGATCCCGAATTTCTTTTCAAATGTCTTCACAGGCTTCTGTTTGTCTGTCTTGTCGATGAAACTTAGTTGTTTCGCTTCCTCATGCAAGCTTCCGGCCTTGCTTAACAACTTCTCGAAAGTCTTAATCGCAAATCCCTTATGGAGAAGTGCTATCGGGCCGTGAATGCTTTTAAGCAAGATACAGACTGCATGGTGCTCTTGTAGCTGTGGCTCACACTTCATGCTTAGATTCCTCCATCGAAGTATGTAGTCCACTAAAGTTTCGTTCAGTTTTTGTTTCTCCACCACTAGATCACCGATGGTGATATGGTGTTGAGCTCCGGCAAACCGTTTCACGAAGAGGTTCTCTAATTTTAAAAATGTCTTTACCGAACTGTTCGGTAACTCTACGTACCAATCGAAGGCGATCCCTGACAGGCTACTGACGAACTGTCGGAAGAGTAAGGTGTCACTTCCACCGGTGTTGCAACAACTAGCGTGAAAATGTGCAACATGCCGTCGAGGGTTTCGGTACCATCAAAAGTCTTGAACGCAGGTAAGTACGAAGCCTTTCGGGTATCAGTACCGCATCAAATTCTTCGGGGTAAGGTCTACCCATCTTAATAGATGTTCCGCTCTTAGATTATGCTAAGGCTTCTCGCACCTGTTGTTCTACCATGCTCTTGATATCTTTCTCTGGTATCATATTCTGGGTAGAATCTTTCTTCGGCTGATCATCTCCGTTAACGGAAGTAATCTCTTTTCCTCCGTCCGTAATATGAATAACTTCGGAGGCGTTTTCTTGGGGGTCGAACTCGACTCCGAAGAGTGGCTAGGGTCTGCAGCCATCTCTTCCATCCTTTTCGCCATTTGAGAGATTGTATCATCTTTTACTCGAAGTTGAGCTCTTAACATTTCAGGTTCATCTCTTTCCGCAGCTGCCGGAGCACCTTGCGAAGCTGATGATGCTCATGTCTCAACCATGTTGATCTCCACATATTCTTCATCCATGAATTCCGACGAGTCGACTTCATCTCCAAACTTTTCTTCTCTTTCTCTTGCTAATCGTTGAATGTCGTTTCTTAGCTTTTCCATAGCATCCTCCAGTGGTCTTTTTCGTACGGTTTCGCAGTTATCATGTGATGGCTGTTGGATTTCCTTCTTGGGAGTCGCCTTCATCGCAGTGGCGCTCTCTTCGGACTCGAGTCTCCTGACTATACTTTCCTTTTCAGGTCATTGTTTTGGTCTTAATTGGCCAGTAGTAGGACGTCATACCATCCTTCTAGCAACAAAAGGCTTAGGACCGGATGGTCTGTCGGCTGAATGCTCGAAGGTGGTATCCTCCCTGATCTGAAAACCTGAAACAACAATAGGTGGACTAGCTTTCATCTTCTTATTCGGCTTTTCTGTGGCGCTAACGGGTTCTACTCGTGACCCAAGATGGGATTTGGCTGGCACCCGCCCTATCCTTCTTAAAATCTCTGATACAGGACATTTTTCTTTCCTTGCTAACTTCTCAATCACAGTCTGCAGTCGAGCAAATGGTGTAATCCTAGCCCTTTTCTTTCGGCTGTTGCTATAGTATGCAGGTTGAGGTAATGTAAAAGCAATCTTGTGGACATTTTCCTCGTCAGCTGTGGCGTAGAGGGGATGGAATCTACTTCCTTCCAAAAGCGGTGTATACTCAGGCAATGGTATGTACTCAGGCAATGGTGTGTACTCAGGGATCTCTTCTAAGAAAGCGACTTCGGCGGCTCTGGCCTTTCTGGCAATCTTTCTACTTCTATTTCTCCTCTGTGTCCATGTTAGGGGTGGAACCTTTGAGCTGGACCCAATTTCAAAAATAGAAGGTCTCGCAAGGAGGTCTGTACCCTCCACGGTAACAGGCTCATTAAAAACTTGGACTTCCTTCCCCTTTAGTTTAGCGGGAGCCGGGGTAGGTGCGAGACGACTAGACGGTGGGGGTAGAGACAACAGTCCTCCTACGAATAGTAGTATTCCTCTCGACTGGAACCCTTTGCAGGGAGGGAATTCTCGAGCCGACTTCGGTGTTGAATTCGATCACGGGCTCTTCGCTTTCGACATTTTGTCCATTAGTGTGAAGAGAGTGACGTCGCTGATCTCGACATCCGTGTTGCCAAATCCTTTTCCAAAACGGATGATCCCATTGTCGGGCAGCTCATCCTTGTAAACAGCGAAGTCCAGTCCATTGGAGAAGGAGAAGATTAACTTTGGGACAGCCATTTTCTGCAGGGCAGATTCCGAATGTCAGTCCCGAATTATACTTCATTTCGTTGTAAAGTTAGGACGAACGAGAAAGAGTCCGAACACATTTTCATTTATGTTAGTGCATTTGTGATTTATAAAAGAGGTTTTTTATTAGGTAGTTCGTTTGTTAGAAATAAAACGAGTAAAGAAAAAAAGTTATAGAAAAGGTAAAGAGCCTGATTTAGAATTGAGAAGGAAGAGAAAGTCTTATGCAAGACTTCTCAACTCGAAGGACCACTCCTAAGCTAACACCTATTGGGGGTCCACCCCACCTCAGAAAAGAGGTAAAAGGATCTTGGAACCTCTCTGTTTAGGGGTGTCTAAACAGTGGCTCCTAAATCCGAGAGGTGTTGGCTATACTCGTTCAAGACAGAAATGAACGGGCAATCCCAACGGAAGAATGGTAGTTTGGTCCACTAGGGACATGGACTCACTACCGATTTATGAAAGAAAAACCATCTGATCAAAATGGAGAGAGGAACTAGTCCCCAATGGAGTCGCCAGAAGTTGTCGGCATATTTTTAGGTTGAGTGTTGTATTTTGAAACGGGGTCGCCTAAATGAAACTGTCGGCGAATTTTTAATTTGATTTAAATAAATAATTTGAAAAGTAGTATTTGATTTTGAAAATAATTTTAAATTTGAAAATTTTAGGATATGAAATCAAACTGATCTCACATCCCTAATAGTTTATATAAACTAGCACAGCACTACAAACTGTATACCTATCCCGGAGAGTAGACACACTACTTGATGATGGGGCTCAGTTAAATAAACTAGAAGATTTGTGACATCCGTTTGGTCTACGAACCAATTTTATAAGCCGACAAGTTCCACTACTTAATATAAATGAATTAAGCAGGGTTTATATTACCTGGGTTCTTAAAGTTCCTTATAAGGGTAAGCCCCTATAGTTAATTACATCTTAAATGACGGGAATCATTTAAGAAAACTCTCGATAATGACTAGTGGTTTTGCTCTCAAGAATTTCAAAGCTTAGGGTTTTCAAAGGATTAAATTTTGGAATTTCAAAAGGGGGTGGATCAAATTTGGAACAGTTATTTTCAGGAATCCAAACAAAGATAAGTAGGAGAAGCTTAGGATCCAAGAAGAATCTTGGCAACTTCCCAAACTATCCTATTGTTTGGCTCGGATTTAAGAAAATCATAATATTATCTGATATTTTAATCTTACCAATTTTAATTAATTTGGACTTATATTTGTATGATAAAATCATACAAATAGCCTCGAAGATGTGAGGGTTTATGTAGTACTAAACGACTACCTCGGAGTCCTAAGACCGGTTAGGGCTTAATTTACATGACATGATCATGCAAATGCCTAACGAAGAGTTGAGGATTTATGTTGCAGTAGGCAAACTACCTCGAAGTCCTATGGCTTGGTTATTTAATTCTAGGAATGTTTAGCTGATGTAGAGTTGTTTTGCTTACGAAGATGACGGTGCTGCCCACCGTGCTCCAAGCACCTTGTTGTTGCAGAGGTTTAGTATTAGAAGTCATAAATCAGGAGATGAGAGAAGTGTTTTGGTTTAGAGAAAATCTTAAAATCCAAGTGTTTTTAATGTTTTAATTAAAATAAATCGTAAAGTTGTTTAAACGTAATCGATTAAGATCCCACGGTTCCGTCATCCCGACACCGTTATTTTCATCGAATTCACTTAGCCCGTATGAATTTTCTAAACTCAACCGAATGAGTTCCACACTTTAATTTAGACCGTGGGAAATCCCGTTAGCAACACGTGGGTTACATCATCCGAGGTATTCCCGATCATTCAACGAGACGTTTTAATTAAGTTGCAATCGTAGTTTTGTTGTTCCGTTTCGTGATTAAATTTCGAGTTGTTTTATATTTTGAAATGTTGTGGCGGTGATTTTTATCTTGTAATGACTTTTAATTTAGTTTTGGTTTCAGTTAAGGGACTATCCTGAAGGTTTTGGTTTTCATGTAACAGTTGTTTATCATGCAAGAAAAGTAAAATACAGTTCTTGTAAGTAAATTGCAATAAAGTAAATTGCAATAAAATAAAAGCTTACCTGGAGGGTCTTCCCGTCATCCCAAGCTGCACTTAAAACACATGTTAAGGCATTTAAATATTTCAACAAGTACATAGGTAAAGCTAAGTGGAATTTTTTGGTTATCTACCTAAGTCCTAATCCTATAGCTAATCATCTCCTATGACGTCTAGGTTCTTGTGTTTTGGTTTAAGGGTGACTTTCTTCACCCAAAAACAATTAAATCCAATTGTTCTTATAAACATCCTATCGTATTGAGGAAGTGCTTACAACAAGTCTTTAAACATCTTTTCGATACCTCTAGGATTGTTTTAAGTCCAAGAGAATTTAATAATACAAGTGAATTAATCATCCAGGAGTTTAAGTTTTGTTCTCTTGCTCAGTGAAGTAAGACATTTGAATATCCTATAAGTGAAGTAACACTTCACTTGGGGCCTCATTTAAGAGTTATAATAATAAGAGCTTTAAAAGGACAAATCAAATTATAAAGTATTTTAATGATTTAAACTTAATGATTTAATTTTAATTTTGACTTGATTATAAAAAATCAGTTTAAGTTTGGAATGGTGTTTAAGTTATTTTAGATTTAATTCTTAATGATTTCATTTAGGTTCGTTGTTAAATGATTTTAATTTAATTTTATTTTAATTTAACTTTAATTGAATTTAATTTAATTTTAATTTAATTTGATTTGATTTAATTTTAATTTAATTTAATTTAACTTCGCTTTCGATTTAATTTTAATTTAATTTAATTTTAATTTAATTTAATTTAATTTTAATTTAATTTAATTTAATTTAATTTTAATTTAATTTCAATTTAATTTTAATTTAATTTAGTTTTAATTTAATTTTAATTTTAATTTAATTTAATTTTAGTTTAATTTAATTTTTAATTTAATTTAGTTTTAAATTAATTTTAATTTTAATTTAATTTAATTTTAGTTTAATTTTAATTTGGATTATTATTTTAATTAATTTTTTTTTTATTAAGAATTAAGTATTATTGAAGTGATTTATTTAGGTATTTTTAAATTAAATAATAAATATCCTCTTAAATAATATCCCTACTTTAATAATTCCAATTTCTATTATTCTCCAAAAATTTCAATTAATTAATTAATTAAAGTTTTATTTTAATTATTTTTGAAATGGTTAAGTAGGTTTCTATCCTCAATCATTTAAGTTTCAATCATCCAAAATCAGCTTTAGAATCAAATATTTTACCCTCCCTTTTTTAATTAATCCTAAAATTTTGATTAAAGGTTGAAATTTTTAATTACCCTTTTGCCCTTCAAGCTTAATAATTCTATAACTCACTAAATTAAGCTCAAATGAACTTAAAATTTTTATGTAACCTCACTCACATGTCAATTAAGACATTAGAGGAGAAAATGTGATTTTTTCTTTATTTAATTTATTTATGTAATTATTTTTAATGGAAAATAGGGGTTTTCAAGGAAAATTTAATAACATGACCAAGGAAATGTTTCTGTCTTTACAAAAATTTTGGGATGTTTCTAATGACAAGAGGACCATTTGGACCAATTTTGGTGATTTTTTAAATTATATTTTATTTATTAGAATTATTTTGACTTTTGGAGTATTAATTAATTTTAAAATAAAATTAAAGTTGAAAAATGGATTTTATATTTTACTTAAATCTCTCTGACCTAAAGGAGTTCAGAGAAACAAATTTTGCATTTTTCTGATTTTTCTTTGATTTATTAGAATTATTTTAGAGAAAAGGTTGGAAAATACATTTTCTAATATTAAAAATTACTTTAATCCTTTAAAATTCAATATCTTATCCTAGGGACTTAAGAAAAATATTTGGTTTGTTCCTAAGGCCAAAGACTCCTATAGGGAACTCATCCTTTAAACCTCCACATTTGTTCTCAACCCTCTAGGTGATTAGGGGTCTACAATCAAGCTTGTGGGGTTTGCAGGAAGACAAGAAGTGATTTAAATTTCTAAGGGATGGGTCCCAATTTTAGTCCTCTAAGATAGTCAAAGGAAAAGCGTAAGGCTAGATCCTAAACACTAAAGAGGGAAGAGAAGACCTCATCAAAAATGAGGTCAACAACATACACCAAGCCGCCGAAATGGAAGAGAGGAAAGGGCAGGGTCACCATTCAGTGTGGGTGTTGCTACAACTTCGTTAAGGATCGACAGGGTAAACCCTCAGAGATTCTACCACATGATGAGGTAAATCTGATGTTGTCGTAGATCAAGCAAAATGATAAAGAGGATGCTCGAGTGGCACGTACTTTCTGCAGACTGTATTCCCAACAGCTGCATTGTAAATATTTATAAGTGAAAGTAATATTTTGTTCGGCCAGGAACTCAGAATGTCAGGCCAGGAGAGTTCTGAAGTTCTGTCAATACCCTCTACCAGTTGGCTCAGTGCTGGTGCTGAAAGAAAACGGAGCAGATCTTAAAAAACACTACAACCCAAGAGTTACAAGACAAAGATTGTCAGTTACCTTCAGAACAATGGATGAGGACAAGGCACCTTTTTACTACGAGCCAGATCCAGATGTGGAAAGCCTTCGTTCCTTGCCATCGTGACAGCAGTACCTCCAAGTGTTTGCGAGGGGACAATTTTTCCGAAGCGTACCTTCTGCACTAGTTCACATCCATCGTCACCGCTTTTTGATACCAAAAGTACATGATATGATAGTTTTGTTCAGCTATGAACACTTGATCGAATTTTAAATTCTTGTCAGCATGTGACCATTTGTATTTCTGCCTTCAACAAAACTAATGAAGATTTCTATTTCAGCTCACCAAGTTTTTCAGAAATGTTTCTTTTAGGCATGATGGTCGAAAGTCGTAGGACCATACATTGGTGCCAAATTAAAACAAATAAAGAAAGATACATAAGAAAATTAAAAGGAGAATGATAACAGATGGAAGAAGTTAAAATGAAATGAAATAAAAAGAAAATTGAACCTGAAATTGAATACTCCCAAAATTAAATGAAACAAAATGAAATGAAACAAAATGAAATGAAACATGATCAAATGAAGCGAAACAAATTTAAAAAATGCAGGATAAATTGAAAGCAAAAGATAAGTTAATTCTCTCTCTCGAGACTTCGAGTCTTTGCACTCATCCCCAAATTCTTCTTTTCCAAAAGCACACCGCAAAATTTGGCACTTCACACAATGTCACTTCCCACAAATTCGAAATGTCACGAAATTCTTCAAATCCTATAATGACAACCAATCTTTTCTGAATTGCACCAATTATACTTTCTTTGAAATTCAACATCAAATTTTCTCTAAATCTTTTTACATTAAATCAAGGCATCGGTACTGAAATTCTGATTCCCTCCTGTCACCCCTTGGGCCGGATGTATGTCCTTGTACTTTTCTCCCCAAGAATCCCTAAATTTCCCTACATTTCCATTCCCCTTCTGAGATATTTTTCGCCATCCAAGATATTTTTGGAATGGAGCCTTGTCATCTGATTTTTTAATTTTCATATATTTCTGCATCCTTTTTGAGATATTTTCCACCTTCCACGATATTTCCAAATCAGAGCCTTGTCGCCTTATTCCTAAATTTCTCTATATTTCCATTTCCCTTCTGAGACATTTTTTGCCTTCCATGATATTTCCGGATCGGAGCCTTGTCACCACATTTCTTAATTTTCCTATATTTACATTTCCCTTCCGAGATATTTTTCTCCTTCCATGATATTTCTGGATCGGACCTTGTCATCTGCTTTCCAAAATTTCCTCATATTTCCACATCCATTCTGAGATTTTTTCCACCTTCCATAGTATTTCCGAATCGAAGCCTTGTTGGTTGATTCTTTAATTTCTCTATATTTCTATTTCCCTTATGAGATATTTTTTACCTTCCACGATATTTCCAAATCAAAGCTTTTTTGTTCGATTCCTTTATTTTCCCTATATTTCCACTTTCTTTTTAAGATATATTCCGCATTCATGATATTTTGAGATCGGTACCCAAATTCATATTCTCATTTCCGAGACTGGTACCTAAATTCTAGTTCTCACCCTCTTGGATCAGTATCTAAATTCTAATTCCCTTATTCCATGGTCGGTACCACAATTCTGAGTCTGTCTCCTCTACACTCACTTAAACTTGATGAATCCCATGAAATTGAAACAAAGTACATATTCCATAAATCCTAAATTCCATAAATTTTCATGAATTCCATAACCTCAAATTCCCATAAATTCAAAACTCAAAATCAATAAAAATCTGAAATCAAACTCCAAATCAATCTTCCATTTTCAAATCAAATCAGATCAAACTTTTTTAGAGTTTGGAGGCTTGAAATTTGTAGCACCAGAATGGAGGTATTCCACTCTCCTTCCCCAGCGAGAGTTCCAGGGCTAGAGGGTTCTCTACCTAGATAATCCTTAGCAGAAAATTCCTCGTTGAATTCTCAATTTTGTCTTGAGTTTTGACTCGGTCAATTGTGTTGGTTTTGTCGATCTCGTCAGACAAAACCAATACTTGCAGTGTGCTTGCCCCAGCACACCACAACTGTTGGGGGTCCATTTGTTGACCACACTTTTGCTAAGGTTTAGTCTTTCTTTTGAATGCCCCAGGGTCTAGCCATAGTACTTTTTTGGTGACTATCATAGAAGACTAGCAATGGAACCCTCACCCCATATAAAATCGAAACACCTCTTTGCTTCACCTGGAGTATTCAAATGTTTAAAGTCTAACCTATAAATGTTTAGGAGGAAGAAACCAAGCATTAGGAAGCTCAAGAGGAGTATTGTATAAGATGTTCAACCCTTAGGACTTACCCTGGATAGTTTGGGTGAGACTCATGCACACTTACACATCACACTCTTACACACAACCTCACAATACTAAAACCAAACTTCTCCACACCTGATCCCATACTCTTTTGGAAACTCATGTGGGTGGTTTCTCTAAGCTCTTACTCAGTGCTAGGGTTTGGCTAGTACCAGTACATGGAGGATTCAAATGGTGAATTCCCTTGGTCCATGTCTCAAATGGGTTATCAATCCCTTTCAACCCCAATTTTACCAAAAAATTGAAACTTTTGACCACTTTACCCCTAAACTCCACCAAATGACCAAATTGCTCCTAAAGCTCTAATTTTGCCCAAAATTCTCAAAAGTAACCAAATTTGCCAAAATCCCTCAAAAATCATCCCAAAACATTCCTATCCACTCATAATACCAAAAACACCTCAAATTTACTAAAATCCCCAAAATACCTCATAAAATTCCCAAAATTACCAAAATGCCCCTCCCAACCCAAAATTTCCAAATATTCCAAAAATTCCAAAAAATCTCACAAATTCTAAAAACCTTCCAAATATTCCTAATTTCAATTTGGAACCACCACATTTACCTTATTTGACCAAATTAGCCCAATTTGACCAAAAGCCCCAAATGGCCCCTTAAAGCCCAAAATGCCTAAAATTACCCCCAATGTCCACCCAATTGACCTCAATCTTGCCCAATTTCAATTCCAAACCAAAATTCATCATCCTCAAACCCAATTGAAACCAAATACAGGTCAAATTTGAACCATTTGCAATCTTAATTTCAACTGAAACCAAAAATCCCCAATTTTGACCTTATGGCCTAATTCCCCAAATTGATCCCCATAACCAAGTCAATTTCCCAATTTCAAATTCTAAAATCTTTATGAAATTCCCCTAAAAAAAATTGAACCATCAATTGCCCAAAATTGGAGCCCAAACCTCACCTAGTTCCAACTAAATCCAAAATCCCCAAATTTGCTCCAAATGTGTCACATGTCCAAAATCCACCAAATTGAATATCCTAATCGCAAAATCTCCACCCAATTTATGTCAAGAACTCTTCAAGACATCCCCTTAGATCATTTGAAACCATCAATTGTCCTTTGACTCCACTCTAGCCTAACCTAAACCCAAGTTAACCCGACATGCCTAAAATTGGACAAATACTCAAATCAAGCCAAATTGATCCCCCAAACCTATTCAAAACCACCTCAATCCTCTTCTAAATACTTTATGAAAATCATAAATATCACTTGGAACAATAAATTAGACCTAACCCAAGATCAAACCAAACCTAGCCCAACTTGAACCTAAGTGGCAAAAAATTGAACCCATAAGTCAAATTGACTATAGCTAGCCAAATTGATCAAACTAAGCTCACTACAGCCACCAAGTTCACCTTGGTGGAGCCATGGACCAAGGATCCCTTAAATTAGGGGATCCCCTTCCTTAAATGGGTAAAACCTAATGGGATATGTAATGAACACTTAGCCACTTAAACTCACAGCACTTATGGCCTGCCCTCCAGCTCACTTGACCATTGGCCACCTCCCCTGACCTGGCCAGCTGGCCTAGTCACCGGAGGAGCTCAAACCGAGAGCCACTTCCTCCCCTTTAAACCATAATTCACCCATCCTAGCTGTCCAGTTCTAATTTCTCACTGGAGCTCTTCAGCACTCCACCTAAGTAAACAATTCCACCCACATTGGCCCCCTGAGCTCCACCAGGCAGGCATGGCCACAAATAGAGCTCTCCACAGCCAAAGAGAGGTGCTAAAATTTTCTTAAGAAAACCTACTAAATTTCCTCCAGAGCTCCCTTGAGACCTCCTCAGTGCAAGCCCACCACCCTCCAGCCCTAATCCCCACTCTCTAGAGCCAATTTTCCCACTGAAATTCCAACCGAAACTAGAACAATTTCAATTGCATCTTCTAACTTCCTAAAACCCCAAATGAACTCACTCTACAACATCACCAGAGCAAAAGAAGAAGTTACCCCATCAAAGCCCCATCAGAGAGAGCCCCCAAACCAGACTTTGTTTATCACCCGAAAATGAGCTTGATCGAACTTGGGTCTAGACACTTCACCACGGCTAGAGGCTTCATCTAGAGGCTTGTTAGGTCCAATCAAAACTGTCACAACCATCTGATTGAGGCTTCTCATCTCAGATAAAGGTATTGAACTTCACCTTCATCCCGAGCCATTTTTGATCCTCCATGCATTTTTAATTGATTTTGAGCTAGTTTAACCATATAGATAGGTTCCTCTAGGTTAGATGAGTCCATAGAAAAAAACCCCATGCAATTTTGTTGATTCTAGTTTGAGTTCTTGAGGCTAGAATGTGGATGGCTCTCGAGATGAACCAGTTGAAGATTATGAAGGAGCGTTGCTGGATCAAGAGTGTAATAGATGGATGGCTGAGATTGCGCTGGACAGAACCCTGAGTCATAAAGCACATGGTGATTTGAAGGGTGACGTTGAATAGGAACGCACCTCATGTATCTTTGGAGCCACCATAAGATGAGTTGGCACCACGTCACTTAAGTGAGAACATAAGGGTTAAATGGATTTATTTAATTTAGCAAACTTTAAAAATTCATAATTTGGTGTATAAAAATCATAAAAATAAAATAAAAATACTCTCTTACTCAGTGAACAGAGCAAAACAATGTGAAAATAGTTTCATGTTTATTTGATGTGTATTTTATTTTTAATTAATTAAATACAGTATTTAGTGTTTGGATTCTCCGTTTGCTTAGACATTTCACCATTGCTTGATCTTTTGAGGCCTTTATCTCTCTGTCATGAGGGATTTTCCTTAGTTTTTCCAAGGTCAAAGAAGATCTCTACGTGGAGATCTCTATTTTCCAAGATTGTCATGTCTGTTGTTGTATAGAAATTATAATAATTTTAATTTTTATTAGAAAAATACAAATTAAAAAATACAAATTAAATTTTGGTAGGTACATTGTGACCAGAGGAACATAGAAAAAATGTAAACTTGATTTAAATCAATAAGTATAGCCCTAATTAAACCATACATACTAAATATAAATAAATGAGATTCAATGTAAGTAAAAATAACCTAAAAATTTCCATTATAAGTTAAGGTCAGAGAAACTTACCACAAAATTTTCAATTTAATTAGTGTTAATTTAAACACATAAATGAATTTTCTATGTTAAATAGGACCCTTGGCATTAAAATAATTAATTAAAATATACTTCAAAAAATCACCAAACTAATTTTGGGAGTTTTCTCTGATCAGAGGAGCCCTTGAAAAATAAGACTGTAATTAAAATAAAATTTCATTTTTAAAATTATTTTAATATTTAAATAATTAAAAATTAATAAAATTCACAAAATTAATAAAATGATGGAAATGTTCTAAATTTCCTCTTAATCACTTAGGAACAATTTGAATAATTTTTCAAACCCTCTAAGGATAATAAATTTTAAAGGGTTAAAATTATTTTTAAAGGCTAAAATAGAATTTCCTTAATTTCTCACCAAAATAATTCTAACATTTAAAAAAATATATAAAATTTAGTCCTCTGGGTTCCGTGACCTCAGAGAGATTTAAAAAATATATCAAACACACTTTTTTAATTAAATAATATTTTATAAATAATTAATACTCCAAAACTCAAAATAATCATAATAATTAAATTAAATTCAAAAAATTAGGAAATGTGGTCCAAGTGATTCTCTGGTCTATGTGATCCTCCAACATTTTCCTTTGGGACATATGTTTTATTGTTACTAAGTTATTGAATTTTCTTTGAAAATCCCTATTTTGCATAAAAATAATTATATACATTAAATTAAATTAATAAAAATCACATTTTCTCTTCTAATGTTTTAATTGACCCATGAGTAGGGTAACATAAAAATTTTTAAAGTCATTTGAGTTAAATTTAATTAGTTATGGAGTGCTAAGGCCTTAGGGGAAAAATTAAAAATATGTCATCTCTGAAAGCATGGTTCTTGCCCCCTTTATCCTCCCTCCTTGGAGCTCGTCCATTCGTTTGGTGATCCCTTGCTCTCACGTTCGAGTGTTTATTCATCATTTAGGCCAGTACCAAATCATAAAATGATGAGATAGCGCAAACAAAGGCTAAGAGGCCAGATAACCCAGATGTTGTCCTGCTACGAAAGACACACCAGACAAGATTCTCTTCTTATTCTTTTGACAGAAAGAGAGTTGACACTAGTTCGATTCTAGTAGTAGGCATACTAAGAAAGGAATATATTGTTATTTTATGGAATTTTGCCTTAATTAATACTTATGCTTAATTAAACTGGGAAATGGGTAATGAATGATCTTAATAAACATGTTTGAATGATTGACACATAAGGGATAAGTGGTAAAAACCAATCTCACTTTTATCACATTAAAGATAAATTGACAATTTTCTTAATATTTTAATTTGGAAGACAATCAAAATTAAATGATTCTTAAGGTTAGGGGTTGACTTTGGAAGTCAATAATCCACTAATCTAATAACCCTACTTGATGTTTAAATGATAATTTATTAATTTGAATATAATCATCATTGTATAACTTAACTTTTCTAAAATCACAAAATATACGCACTAAAACCTTAAGGGCTTAGTAGTGAGCTAGGCTTAATTGAAATTTGACTAATGAAGTTTAGAAAAAGAAAACACAATTAATTTTAAAACACATTTGAAACACTACAAGCCCATGAAATTGGTTGAAGTCTTTCATAAATCAAATTTCTCCTAAGGGCCCCACTTACATAATTCTGAAATTAAATATCAAGTGATATTTACCCCACCTTTTGGGATAATTAAAACTTTAGTTCATTGAGCATCAAGGTATGAAATAGATGAATCATTTAGTGAGTATGATAAAATTAGATGAACTCAAGAAATTTTGAAAGGGTTGTGAAATACATAAGTATCCTTTGGTTCTTATTACCAGTCTTCTGGAGATCGTGTAGGACAACTGAACCCATCATAACTATTAAAGGAAAACATCTTCCAAATGAAATAAATAGTACTCACCAAGTTGTGACATAAGATTTTGTAAGCCTGTGACGAACCTATCTATAGGCTTTTACTTTCCTGCAAATTATAAATCATTAATAGAAAAGATACTAAAGTTTCAGGTTGAGGGATGAGAAGATTTGTCAGGTACAATTTTACAAGTTTAAAGTATTTTCTTTTGCGTACTTCCTTTACTGTACTTTCATAAACTTGCATACTAAATAACAATGTCACCATGCATGAAAACTAAAGCATTTAGGGTAGCCACAAAAGTGAAAACAAAACTAAAGATCAAAACAGAACAAAAATCAAATTCACCGCCAAAATAGTAATAAATTATAAGACAACTCAAATTTTAATCATAAATTAAACAAAACTACAATTACAACAAAATTAAAACGTCTCTATCCAATGATTTGGAATACCTCGGAGGATGCAACCAACCGCTGCTAACGAGATTTCCCAAGGTCTAAATGAAAGTATGGAACTCATTAAGTTGAGTTTAGCAAATTCATCCAGACTAAGTGAATCTGAAGAAAAGAATGGTGACAAATTAGGGAATTGTGGGATCCTAACCGGTGTCGCTATAATCAACTTAAATATCCCTCAATACTGCATTAAGACACATAAATTTAAACATTTCTAAAACATGACAATTCTCTTTTCTCATCATTTAACTCTTCTAAAATTAGACCTTTTATGACGAGGAGCTTGGAGCATACACAGTGGGCAGCACGCCCATCTTCAACAGCAAATCTCCTAAGAAATAAACAACAAGCAATAAGACTTTGAGGTAGCTAGCTTAGTGTAGCATAAACCCTCACTTTATCTTTTTAGGCCTTTGAATGACTGTGTTGTGCAATATAAGCCCTAACTCTTCTTAGGTTACGAGGTTGTCATCAGAATTGATATAAATCCTCCTATCTTCCAAGCTATTCACATGATTGGTATCAGGTGAATGTAAGTCCTAAATAATAAAATTGGCAAGATGAAACATTAAATTACTATCTAAAATTGAAGCCAAACCATAGGATAGTTTTGGAAAGAACACCAAGATTCTTCTCAGCTCTTTGTCTTTCCCCTAGTCTTCTTTTTCTTTGGACTCCTATAATAAATGTCCTAAACTTTAGCCATTCATCTATTGGATTTCTCATTATCACATTTTCTTGAAGAACCCTACCTTTTGAAAGTCATGAATAAAATATTTTCTGATCTTATTCAAGAGTTTTCTTCGGTGACTTTGACTATCTAAGATGTGAATAATTATAGGGGCTTGCCCTTATAGAAAAATTAAAGACCCTGGATTAATATAAAGCCTATCCAATTTTATCATACAAGGTAGGGGAAATTGTCGGTCAATTAAAATGGTTCGCAGACTAAACATATGTCATTAATTCTTAAGTTTATTTGATCAAGTCTCACCTCTAAGCAATGTATCCATTCTTCAGGATAGATACGTGTCTTGTGGTGAAGTGCCTGATTATTTAAACTATTAATTATATGAGATATGTTTGATTTCATTTTTCAAAATTAAAAATGATATTTTATGAAATTATATATACATATATATATATATATATATATATATATATAGTAAATTAAATCTATTTATGAAATTTTAATGGCTAACAATACCATTAGTGGTCCTTGCATTTTCCATTGTGAGCTATCATATCTTTTATGAAATTCAAAATGTTCATTAATAATCCAAATATAAAGCCTCAAATAAAGTAATATTTTTTCTTTCTTTCAAAAGTGGAGTATGTGATTCTTTTATGAACTCATTTTAAGTTTTAAAAGTATGATACAAGATATACAAAACACAAAATGTATAAATTCCCAAGCATTACTCAATAAGATGAGCAATAGGGACCACTCAAATATGTCTTCAAGTTGCAACATCCATAAATTTTTATGGAGTATGTGGAACTTAGCAATAACTATATCAATGCTAATGTGTATAGTAGCATAGTATAGTCATTTTCTTTTAATGCAAAATAATCACTTAAATTAGATAAAAATTTCAAGAAGTCTCTAATCAATATTATAACCAAAAATAGTATAGAACAAAAGTGTTGATAAGAGTTTTCACTTCCCTAACCAACATTATGACCAGTTAAGGATTTAATTTCTTTCGATATTACTAGGAAAAAATCCACCCATTTATCATCTAAAATGGTGAATTGCAACCCATATATTGTTTCATTAACAAAAAAAAAGAATGCTTAAAAATTATTACACAAACATTATCCAATTATAGTGTCGAAGGAGAAACTTAATGATTCTATACAAACTAAATATTCTTTTAGTGGCTACCTACCATGAGGATGAGCAGACATTTCTAAGAGAACACTATGTGTTGTGTATTCCACAATAATAATAACAATCACATACAAATGATTAACAAATAAGAAATTTAACTACGGAATTAATTTGGGTTACATAATTAATATAGTTCATTATGGATGATCCGAAAAAGGGATATGAAAAGAAATAATTAAGAATCAGTTGATCGAGCTAAAGTCAAATCTAATAATTCATATCATTGATTTTATACCAACCATTCGTCAAAGAGCATGATATAAACCATCTCTGAAAATTATTTAATGATAAGGTTCATAAGATGTTAACTTCACAAAATATCTCTAGGGCACCTTACACAAAAGCAGCTCCCATCACCTTGTTGAAAGTGGATTGAATAACTAGAATTGCAGCTCCAATCATAGCTTAAAAATTAGTTATTTGAGAATGAATATTTTAATCATAGGATCAACTTTGATTTATTTTTAAATTTTTTTTATAATTTTGAAATTTAAAAATTCTTAGTTGACCTTGACATAAATCTTAAATTTTTTTAGAGAATGAAGTTAGACATAGAGTAAAATCACATTACCCATATATGGGAGAAGGAGAGCTTCAATATTCAACCATAGAAAACCTTATCACGTCTTTGTCAAGTTCCACCATTTATAATGCAATTTTATGTAGAGTACCATGAAACTCTTTTAGTGAAGTAATGTCTACCTATCACGTCTTTATCGATTTCCAAAACTGAAATATCAAGTAATAATAGAATAAATTTAACATAGTTGAGGGCCTAAAACTTTAATGTTGTTAGTGTTTTGTTTCTTTATAACTCTGCTATGTTATCAGATTGTAATATTATAGTTATTTTTTCAAATACTCTTCTTTCTTGGACCATCCAAATGATTTGGATAATGAAGAACCCAGTTAGAGAGAAAATACTATGAAACTAGACAAATAAAATATAAAATGATTGTGGAGAACTTATATGAGGTTATCTTCGTTTGATAGATCAAGAGTGTACGTCCAAAAATGACAATGAGTCAAAACAACTTGAAAGACATATCCATGAAGAAATACCTTCTAAAGTGACCCACATAACCATAGAACCAAAAACTACATCATTTTTCTAGGGTCAAGAACAACTTCCAAAGGAACCCGTTACTATGTTTAATTATATCTTACAGGATACATAAGAATAGTATTAATAAAACTTAAGTTATTTTGAAAACTCATGAATGATTATATCAAATTTGTATATTTAGCTCAAACAGAAACATCTCAGTGACTCACAGCCTATTCTAAGACATAAGGGTGGAGGATGAATCCATCACATCCAAAATAGGAGGTCACCTATCAATGAACGATGCCTATGAAAAAATGTGATCACCATAAATAAGATCTTCTCTATGCTTCATAACCTATATCGGACCATAAGGCCTTACAAATAAAATTTGAGGAAACCCTATGATGACAGAGATAGCCGGGTGAGGATTCCATGGTAATGTGCCAATACCTACCGTGAAATATAATGGTTGTACAATGAAAGTGAACGTGTCATGTAGTATGCGGCCTAATAGTTCATGTATCAATCTAAGAATGAAGGTTCTAATAAAGTTATTTCAATAGAATAATCTCTAGTTTACATCTTTAGAGTGATTGCAAAGAAGGTTTAAATTCTAAAATTCAACTAAAACCATAGTAGATAGTAGACAAATGAAAACATAAAATTTGGGAAAATTCTCGAGAGTTCCTTCAAGAATGATGAGGCTAGTGCTTCTGTGATTCATGGATCATGATGATCATGGATTTTCTAAATTTTTTTCCTATGTGATTGTAGTCAATCGGTGATATATTACATTTTATGACTATGTCTAGATCATAATAAGCCTAAAATCTGTGAAGGTGAGGCTTCCGTATTCCTCATGGCATTCTGCATTAATGTTTCAATTTCATGAAATGATTGTGGAATCTCACTGCTTTATGTCTTTCCTTTAGGGATTTTGTGGATAAACCTTCGTTTCTAATATACATTATTTAGAGGACACAGTATCAGTATATATTTTAACATCCTAATTTGACAGACTAGGAGTAAATGAATTTCATAGGTTAACCAACAATATAGGCCATGAAAGAATAAAGAAAATACTAATAAAAAAATGTTTTTAAAAACCTATGACAAAATCCACTACCCTTTTATCACAGAGATGCGAAGAAAAAATTAACCATGCATCAGGAAAACCATAGTAAAGAAAACTATGAAGGATTTCGCTTCATGAAACAAAAACATGTTAAACATACAATAACTAGTTTTCTCCACAATAATAGTAACTCTTCATCTTGTACAATATTCTCTCACAACTCGAAAGACAAGAAGGTAGAAAACGCCTCTTGAAGGATTCAACCAAAGGAAGAAGAGAACCTTAAAGGTAAGCATACAAAATCTCTCTAAACTCTTTCTCTAGCTGTCTTCAACTCTCCTCTGGTTGCGTCACTCAGTTAAGAAGCCTTAAAATTCATTCTTATAGAAAAAATATATGGATTTGACAAGTAAAATCATTCCAAAAGTGTTTTTTTTCTCGCTGGTGTGGTCATGTCAAAAATTAGAGTGGTCACGCCTAGGTTTGAACAGGGTTGCGTAGTTACGCCCGATTTTGGCCTGGTCACATTGTAGGTCTGCAGGTTATGGCATGGTCAGGACATCACTCTAGATTTGGTGGCGTGGTCTCGCCACTTCCTAGAGTGGTCACGCCACTTTTGATCGCTTCTTCGTTAGTTTTTCTTGTTCCAAATTGCTTGTATAAAACCATGTAACCTACACGACATCAGTGAAAACCCTTCTCAAGTGTAAATCTATGGTAAATGACTAAAAATAACGTGTAGAATATGGGATAAAATATTGGTAAAATCACGTGAAATTGTCACTTGTCAATACCCCAAACTTACCCATTTGCTTGCCCTCCAGTAATCTAATAGTTTAGTAGGGACTTTATGAAAATAATATGTACTCTTGTAGGGTTGTAACTTTTTCAACCTGTTTATTGAAGTGAATTAAAAGTGCTTAAATGCAATTTTAGAATTTATCATTAATGATTAATAACTTTACATTTTCCTTCATTCCCATTGTTATGTCGAAATCCAATGGATTATTAAAGTGATGTCATTTAAAATATCTTTCACTATCCTCAAATGTCTTTAAAGCTACTTAAATGGATTTAGGCAACTTAATAATACTAAACTTTTTTTTTGAAGATAACCTTAAAGGGTTTCATTAAATAATAATGAAAAATTTTATCACTTATGCTCCATATAAACACCCTTCTTATTCCCTTTTTTTAGAATTTTGTTGCCAAAAAACAAGATTCTTCTTATGGCTTTTTCCTTATTGAATTTGCCTTTTAAAATTTTCTTTTTTTACTATTCTTTTTCTTTTTTTACTATTCTTTTTCTTTTTCACTTAAGAATTACTATATCTGGTTGGCAATTTTTTCTCTTTTTATATTCTAAATATGATGAAGGGTAGAGTTCCTTAAGCAATAAATTTCAACCTTGATATTTTAGTACCATGCCTCTAGGTTATCCTGTCAGTTAAAAATTTAGACAACATTATATTGGCTAAAAATAAACTAAAAAAGTTTAAAACATATTTTTGGTTCTCAAATTATTAGTTTAAATTAAACCTTATTTAATACTTTATAGATTTCATCAACTAAAGATTGACGCTGTTAAGTTATGCATCTTATTACTCTATCATTATGTTTAATCTTTTCAAAATGATATTTATCCTCTTTTTAAAATAAGTTGATAAGCAATTTGAATAAATTGAAATTGATTGTAGGTGCTACCTTGTGAATATAGAATCCTTTTCTCAGCTATGTAAATTACTTTTAGGTTTGTTAAAAGGTACACTTTTCTCCCCCAAATATACTTTTGTTCCATTATGTGAATAGCATAAAGAACAAGTAAATTTAAAAGTTAGTAGTGTGCATGAAAAAAAAATGCAGAAATACTCACATGAATCTCTGAAAGTACAGTACAAAACTCCGTAGGTAATATTATATAGAAAATAAGTAGGCTAAACATAAAAAGTACAAATCTCACTGTATACAAACATCAAATAGGTACAACATGGTGACAAGATCACTCAGTAGGGATAAAAACACACAAAAAGAGAACTATAACTCACAATAGCAGTTAGAAAACAATGCAGTAGCCCCTCCAGAAAAAATTATTCATGTTATATCAATAGAGACAATAACACACAGAGACACAATTATAGACACTCAACAATGCAATATTCATCCAAGCCTTTGAGATGACGATCAGAACTACACTGCACTGTTCTAACAAGTTTTTGCACACTACTAGGTGTATGCCCCTCACTTAGTGCAAAAATACAAAAATTCTAAAGTTCCCTCGTCACTGTAGCTCTCCTCCATATCATAATCTTTCGAAGCATAAAGATCGTAGAGTGGTGCTTCTGGGAATGTCACTGATGGTAGCAATCTCTGCACCTCCTGAATTCATTAATGAATGTAGCATACTATAGTTAATGCTACTCCACGTAGTACTGGGTCTTCTTGAAGACATCATGACCAACAGGAAATGTCTTCCAAATGTTCATCACCTTGTATTTTAATGATTTGAATGTGATGCCTTGTGACATCTTGAGGAGCTCTCTCCCCTCTCTCGAGATGACTCCCGCATAAAGCTAGCATAAGAAAATCTGGTCTTGGTGATCACCTTATGTGGTGAAAGCATCACATCTCCACTCCCTCAAGATACCCCTCTTTATGACACATAACAAAAATATTACAAGGATATCCTCAACCTCAACTGGTGTGGCCATTGAAAATGTGCATGACGGACTGGTGAAGGATGATCCTTATCTATATATATCAACCTGTCTGAATGTAGAAGTTCAAAATGTCACTATTCCTAATAACATCAGTTAGGCTAGTGGTAGGGAGAACAGGAGTGACAATCAAGTAGTGCCAGTATTACGAGGTTGGATTCAGTTATGTTAGAAAAAATTTTACAAGCGTCTCTCCCTCTACCCTGGAACAAACCATCCACTGATCAGTTCCATCAACTAGAAGGGAAATGATCTTCTGATAATTAAGATGAAGAAAATTTTGAAAGTCGCATTAAGGTATGTCAGGGAGGCCGAAAAGTTTGTTTATCATGGAACGATGAAAAGGTACCAATCTCCCTTGTATATAGGTTTGTTCGTCCATAGACTCTTTCATATTCACATATAATTTATAGACAAGTGGGAAAATAGTGGGACCAAAGAGAATGTACAAACTACTTCATGCTCGGTTATCAATTTCCAAAACTATGCTCTCCTCCGGCGACTAAAAAGCCCACTCAAGCTTTTGCTTTTCTAGGACTCAATGTTCTTGTACCACTATGAGGTGGCATGACTAACAAATCCTGTTTGATTGAAGCTAGACACCAATTTTCCCTTTATTTATGGAGCCATATAATGAAAATTTTAGTTTGTGCAAGAAATCTAAAGAATAATAAATATTTTGGCCAAAACACAAGGGATTTGAAACACAAAGCATACTCGGTCAAAAAGAAACAGTGCCAACAGGAATTTGTGAAAATAAAATGAAAGATAAACAAATCAGATAAAAAAAATAGTTAAAAAATAAAGTTTTGAGAAATAAATTATTAAAACCTAAAGTCTCTACTCTGATCTACCTAAAGGAAGCTAGATACATCGAAGTGATCACTTTACTAGCAAGCCAAAAGGCTAGGGTAGCTGAAGGAAATGTGCTTCAGAAAGGGAAATGATGAAGAAGAAGGGTTTCAACACTTTCTCGTGACCTATGACATGGTCTTACCCTAATTAGGGTTGGTCACAACACTGTTTGGCATGTTCATGCTGAAACCTGTGTGTTCACACCTACCCTCTTGGCATGACACGAAAAACTATTGTGGCCCCCTCGCTGTAGACCATCTAATATGTAGAGGGACTGGATATTGATCATGATGAGCGTAAGCCAAAAAGCTAGGGCAGCTAAAGGAAATGTGCTTCAGAAAGTGAAATGATGAAGAAAAAGGGTTTCAGCACTTTCTCATGACCTATGAAATGGTCTTACCCTAATTGAGGTTGGTCACAACACTGTTCGACATGGTCATGCCGAAACTGGTGTGGTCACACCTACCCTCATGGAATGACAGAAAAACTATTGTGCCCCCCTCACTGTAGATCGTCTAATATGTCGAGGGACTGGATATCGATCATGGTGACTGTAAGACAAAAAAACACTCACATTGACTTAGACTCTTGTTGACCACATTTTTGGTGAGGTATTTTCTTCTTTCCTTAGTGCTTAGGATCTAGCCATAGGTTTTCCCTTTGACTATCCTAGAAGACTAGAAATGGAACCCACCACCACTTACAAATTCAAACCACTTCTTTACTCCATTCAAACCCCACATGTTTGATTGTAAACCCCTAAACCACTTGGAGGGTTAAAATCAATATGTGGAGGTTTAAAGGATGAGTTTCCTACAGTACTCTATGGCCTTAGGACTACTCTGCATGGTCTGGTCTGGTGAGGGTTGACTTGCACACACACTACACTCTCACACACATTCCAACCCTAAAATCATTCTTACCCAATTTAATTCCCTGACTCATGAATGTAATTCATTTGGATGGACCTCAACCCCTAAGCCCCTTGCTAAGAGGGTTAGGAACAACGTAGTGAATGCCTAAAATGAGTCCTCTCATGGCTCTTGTGTGCTTAACATGGCTTCATGGCTCAACCAAAGTGATTTCATTTCACTCAAACTTGATCAACCTTCATTTTTCCAAAATTTCAATTTTTGACTCCCGGGACCCTAAACCAACTAAACCTACCAAATGCCCTTGAAATTACCAAAAATTTGCAAAATTGACTAAATTGCCCAAAATTCCTAAAAATTAGTCCTAAACATTTCTCATCACTCAAATTGATCATCCTTTGTCAAATATACAAAAATTTTCAAAATACCCCCTCAATAACCTCAAAATACCCAAAATACCCTTTTAACCCAAAAATTCAGAAAATTCCCAAAAAATTCCATAAAATCCCAAATATTCCCAAGTTCATTTTGTTTAACTACACTATAAGCCATATTTGTCAATTTAGTCCACTTTTACCAATACCCCAAATTTGACCTCCTTTTAACCTAAGAGAGACTAATGTCCAACCAAACCACTCCAATTGACCTCAATTTTGATCCAATTCAATCCTAAACTTCAATTTAATATCCCCAATATCAATCTAGACCAAATCCAAACCCAATTTGACCAACATGTGGATCCAATTTTAATTTGAAGCTTAAAGCCCAATTTTGGCCCATGACTTAAACTTAGCCCAAACCAACCCAACTCAACTCCAATTAGCCCCAAATCCTTTCTAAAAACTTCCTAACATCCCTAAAAACAAAACACTAACTTGAATTGCCCAAAATTTGAACCCAAACTCCACCCAAGCCTAACCAAAATAAAAAATCCCCAATTTGGCCTAAATCAATCATGAACCCAAATGAGCCCAAATCCTAAAATAAAAGCCCAACCAAAGTTGAAAACTCTTTGTAACACCCTCACAAACATTTTTCAACATTAATTTTACATCAAAACCAACATTGGCCCAAAGTTAACCCAAGTTAGCTCAATTTTATCCACTTTGGCCCCATTACCCAAGAGACCCAAATTAAATCCAATTTAACCCCAAATTACCCCAAATTTGCTCCAAACCATTAATGAAACATTACCAAATTGAATCCAATAATTATTGGGCCCAATCTATTAAAAAACTTTCATCCACTAACTTTTTTTAAAACCTAAAAGCCCACTCTTTTAAAATATTTAAAATTCCATCCAAAATGATTTCAAAAAGCCCAAAATCCATTCCAAAGCCCACATGAAGTTTCCCCTCATCATCCCTTTGATTTAAATCATTCCCTAAGTTTCAAATTCATCATCAAATTATCCTAAATTAAGCCTCATGCCAATCTCTCCTAAAATAATCAAAAATGCCAACATCCTTTCTCATGTAAATGAGCTAACTTTTCCCTAAGCCACATGGAGCCATGAAGTCATGGATAAGCCATATGCAAGCCATGAAGAGCCCTTTCCACCTCACCATGCCATTAGTGGCAAAAGAGGGAGCCTCTTTCTTAACCCTTCATTAAACATTTTTAACCTCATTCATGCTACACTCTAAACCAAGCTTAGCCACCTCACCTTGGATGGAGACTTCACCACTCCAATTCAGCTGACCCAAATGACTCCCTAAGCCCAAAACTAGGTCATGGGAGGGTGCACCCAACCCATTTGCATGAGTTGACCAAACCAAGCCTAAAATAGCCCTTTCCCCATACCATTTAAATCAAACCAATTTACACATGTCCAAAGTCAATTGAGTTTACCAAATCCAAGCCCTGACGCCATTGGTCAAGATGGTGACCTAACCCTGGTCGGCCAGCCACCACAGCCACTGGAAAACCCCAGGGCCGAGAGCTCCATGTGAGAAAAAAAATTCAAAACTCACCTGCTAAGCTGTCTCATGGCCAGTGGACACCATGACTGTTCTTCCCTTAACCTAGACAGCAAATCCCAACCCTTAATTGCCCTTGGGAAGCCCTCTAGCTAGCTCTATTTAAACTCTACCCCCTCTAGGCCAAAGAAGGTGCTGAACCAAACCCTAACAAAACTCTACCAAATCAGTCTAGACCCTTCTCCAAACATAGAGCACTTGATCTCCACAGAAATCTAGCCCTAAAATCTCCTCTGTGAGCTCAATTTCTGAGTTCAATTTTGAGCCCAATACCAGGACATTTCTCCACAGTGAACAAAACTCCAAATTGAGCAGCCCTACACCATCACCAGACCAAGAGAAGAAATTCCCCAGCAAAAGCCTCCTCATCAGACCATCCATTCTCCCTATCGGCCAAGCTTTGAAATCGGCCCTAGTCACTTTTGTACCTGGACAATTCCTTAGAGCCAGAGACTTCATCTGGAGCTTCCTCGGGTTCAATAGAAGGTGCCACAACTCTCTGATTGAAGCTTCACTTCTCAAAGCAAAGGTATGGATCTCTTCTTCCTCCCGAGCTTCTTTGAGTTTTCCATTTTGTTTGGCTCAATTTCATAACATGTTAGTCTTATGGATGTGTGCGTCTTGTTGAGACGAATCCATAGAGTATAAGAACATGAAATTTGGTGGAGAAATGAGAGAGATCTTCGGGTTTTAGTGTGGACGGCTCTTCGGACACACCAGACGAAGATGATGACCAGCAGCCGTCGGATCGCGCGTGTATCGGATGTATGGTCCAGATCGAGCCGGAAGAGGAGATGGAACGAGACTGCGGGCCGCGTGGCATCCCAGTCATATGGCGGTGTCAAATAGGAGCGCGCTGCATGGGCTTTCGATCCGTCGTAGGATGATATGGCGCCGATGTGGTTAAGTAAGAAATTAGGGTATTTTTTATTTATTTAATACCCAGAACATCAAAAATTCATATCTTTGTGTAGAAAAATCACAAAAATAAAATAAAAATACCCTCTTGCTCAGTGAATAGAGGAGAACAATGCGGAAAAAAGAATTGAATTATTTTTATTTTAATTAATTATTTACTAATTTCAGTATTTTAATTCTCCATGCATGCACACAATTCACCAAGGCATGAGACCATAGGGCTTTTATAGCCTCTGTTCTTGGGAATATTCCCTGAATTTTTCAATGCCAGAGGCCATCACTGTGGCAAGATATTGATTTTTCAAATTTTTGTGTCTGTTTTGATGTTTTAATTCTAGTAATTAGCATGTTGCTTAGATAATTCTAGAAAAATTTGGGGAGGTATCTTATGACCAGAGAACCCTAAGAAATTTTAGTCTGGTTTAATTTCTTAAGAATAACCCTAATTGGTCTAAACACCCAAAAATGAATTTTAATTAATTAGGATTAACCACAAACTAAAATAACTTGAAAATAATTCCCCATTGTCACTTGGGATGCAGAGAACTTCACATAAAAATTTTAAGTCAATTGGAAATAATTTAACCCGTTAAATGAACTATTTAAGTTGTATGACTATTTTTAAAATTAAAAAACTCATAAACCTAAAATACACTTCAAAAATTCACCAAAATGGTTTTATGGGCTCTCTGATGTCAGAGGAGTCTAGGAAAATTAAAATTGGAATTTTCTAAAAATTTTCATTTTTAATCATACTTATAATATTTTAATAATAAAAAAATAATAAAAATCACAAAAATATTAAAAATCATAAAAATGTCACATTTTAACTCCTTATCACTTAGGAAAAAACCAAATAACTCCTATAGGTTAAGAAATTGAATTTTAAAGGCTTAGGACAATTTTTAATATTAAAAAATGAATTTCCCCACATTTTCCCTAAATTAATTCTAGTAAATCAAAGAAAAATCAGAAAAAATATAAAATTTGCTTCTCTGGACTCCTTGAGGTCAGAGAGATTTATGAAAAATATGAAACTTAAATTTCAAATTTAATTTTATTTTATAATTAATTAATACCACAGAACTCAAAATAATTATAATAAATAAAATATATTTCAAAAAATCACTAAAATTGGTTTAGGTGGTCCTCTAATCTGTAGGGACATCCCATAATTTTTCTAAGGGCAGAAACTTCACCTTGGTCATGTTGTTGAATTTTCATTGAAAACCCTCATTTTCTCAAAAAAATAAATATATAAATTAAATTAAAATTAGAAAAATCACATTTTGTCCTCTAGTGTTTTAATTGACATATGAGTGAAGTGACATAAAAATTTTACATTCATTTGGGCTTAATTTGATGAGTTATGAAATAAATAGGCCTAGAGGGGCATAAAGGTAATTAAAGACTTTAACCCTAATTAATATTTAGTTGTAATCAAAAGCGAGGGTAAAATATATGAACTTAATTTTCCCTTGGGTGATTGAAACTTAAGTAATAAAGAGGTAGAAACCCATTAATCATCTTGAAAATATTTAAAGTGAACCTTAATTAATTAAATAATTAAAAATTTGGAAGAATAATCAAAATTTGGATTATTAAAGTTGTGGATATGACTTGAGAAGACATCAACCCTTTAATTTAAGATCCCTAAATTAATCACTTTAATAACATTTCATTTCTTAATTAAACTTAAGATGTTAATTGAAATTAATGATTAAAAGGAAAATAAACCTTAATTAAATTAAACCTTAAAACATTAAGTGATTTAAAAACTTAATTAAATTAAATTGAGAATTGTAAAATTAATTTATCATTTGAAAACAAACCTAAAACAAAATTGAAACATTAAAAATCAATATCAAAACAATTTATAATAATAAAAATTAAACTAATTAAAATCAATCTAAAATATTACAATCAATCCAAATAAAGTCATTAAAATTTAATAAAAATAAATAATTTAAACACCTCTTTCAACTTAAAAAAATTTAAAACATTAAAATTAATCTAAAATATAAATATTTAATTGAATTGAGACAATTTGAACACTATTCCAAACTTAAAATTATTAATTAAAATTTTATAACTAAACCAAATTATTTCAAAGTCATCAATTTCCTAATTAAGAATTATTAAAAATCTTCAACAAACCAATTTGCCTCTAAAGACTTTCATTATCATAAATCTTAAATGAATAATTAAATGAAATGTCACCTTACTCATAAGGATGATCAAACATCCAAACTCACTGATCAAGAGTCAAATAAGATCAGAACATTAAAGTAACCTGTGTGATTGATTCATCACCACAATGAAACTAACTGAACTTAAAATAATCTTTACAATATCTAAGAAGATGTTTAGAATTCAATTCTGAGCACTTATCTAATTTGATGGGATGTTTTAAATAAATAGTGAGACTTCATTGTTCTTTGATGAAGTAAATCATCCTTAATAAAACACAAGAACCTATACGTTATAGGAATTGACAAGCTACAGAATTAGGATTTTGGTAGACAACCAAAACCTTCCCTTAGCTTTACCTAGGTGTTTTCTTGCAATTATATAAATGCTTAAACCTGTGTTTTAAGTGCAGGAGAAAATAAATAGGAATGCTTACCAGGTACGCTTTTATTTCATTGCAATTTATTTACACTCGCATTGTACTTTACTTCTCTTGCATGTTAAACAAGAATGTGACCCTGCATGAAAACTGAAACCTTTAGGATAGCCACAAAACTGAAACCCAAAACTAATTTAAAAGTCACAACAAGATAAAATTCATTGACACAACATTCAAAATATAAAACAACTCAAAATTTAGTTACAAACAGAACACAAAACTACAACTACAACTAAATTAAAACGTCTTGTTGGATGATCGGGAATACCTTGGATAATGTAACCCACGTGTTGTTAACGGGATTTCCTACAATCTAATTGAAAGTGTGGAACTCATTCAGTTGAGTTTAGAAAATTCATTTTGACTAAGTGAATCCGATGAAAATAACGGTGCCGGCATGACGGAACCGTGAGATCTTAATCGGTCCTGCTTAATCAACTTTAAGATTTATTTTAATTAAAACATTAAGACATCTGAACTTTAAGACTTTTCTCTCCTGATTTTCACTTTCTAAAACTAAACCTCTGCAACAACAAGGAGCTTGGAGCATTGTGGACAGCACGGCCATCTTCGTCAGCAAAACTGGATTCTACATCGGTAAAATCTTTCCTAGTTTTAAATAACCAAGCCATATGATTTCGAGGTAGTTTGCTTACTGCAACATAAATCCTCAGCTTCTCGTTAGGCATTTTCATAATCATATTGTGTAACTTAAGCCCTAACCGGTCTTAGGACTCCGAGGTAGTCATTTGGTACGACAAAAACCCTCAAATCTTTGAGGCTATTAGTGTGATTATTTCATACAAGTATAAGTCCTAATTAATTAAAATTAGCAGGATTGAAACATAAAATATACTCTTAAGTTGAAGCCAAACCATAGGATAGTTTAGGAAGTTGCCAAGATTCTTCTTGGATCTTCAGCTTCTCCTACTTCTCTTCCTTTGGACTCCTGAAATTAACTATTTCAAATTTGATCCATTCCTTATTGAAATTTCCAAAATCTAATTGTTTGAAAACCTAAAACTTTGAAATTCTTGAGAGCAAAACCACTGATCATTATCGAGAGTTTTCTTAAGTGATTCCCGTCATTTAAGATGTAATTAACTAAAGGGGCTTGCCCTTATAGGAAACTTTAAGAACCTAGGTAATATAAACCCTGTTTAATTTCTTTATGTTAAATAGGGGAACTTGTCGGCTTATAAATTGGTTCGTAGACTAAACAGATGTCACAAATCTTCTAGTTTATTTAATTGAGCCCCATCATCAAGAAGTGTGTCTATTCTTCATAGTAGATACACGGTTTGTGGTGTGGTGCTCGTTTATATAAACTATTTGGGATGTGAGATCGGTTTGATTTCATATCTAAAAATTTTCAAACTTAAAGTTATTTTCAAAAATCAAATGCTTCTTTCTAAAAGTATATATATATATATATATATATTTATATATATATATATATTTAAATTTAAATAAAATTTAAAATTAGACGACAACTCCTGTAGGTGACCCCCTTTACAAAACACACACCCTATAAATATGTCGACAACTTCTGGCGAATCCATTGGGGAAAGTTCCTCTCTCCATTTTGATCAGATGATTTTGATTTCATAAATCTGTAATGAGTCCATACCCCTAGTGGATCATACTACCATTCTTTCCGTTGGCATACCATGTTCATTTCTGTCTTGAACGGGTATAGTCAACTCCTTTTGGATTTTGGAGCCACTGTTTAGACACCCCTAAATAGAGAGGTTCCAAAATCCTTTTGCCTCTTTCTGTGGTGGGGTGGATCCCCAATAGGTGTTAGCCTAGGAGCGGTATTTCGAGTAGAGAAGTCTTACGAGACTTTCTCTTTCTTTCCAATTCCGAATCGGATCCTTTACTTTTTCTATAACCTTCCTCCTTTAATCATTTTGTTCCTAACAAAAAAATCCTCTAATAAACAACCTTCTAACAAACAAAATCTTTTAAAAATCACAAATACACTAAGATAAAGGAAAATGTGTTCGGACTCTTTATTTTTCGTCCTAAGTATTGCGACAAAAGGAAGCATAATTCAGGACAGACAATTGGAATCTACCCTGTAGGAAATGTCTGCACAAAAGTTAATTTTCTCCTTCACCAACGGACTGGACTTAGCTGTCTACAAGGATGAGCTGCCTGACAATGGGATCATCCGTTTTGGATGAGGATTCGATAATATGGATGTTAAGTTTGCAGATGTTACTGAGTTCACCCTAATGAACAAAGTACTAGAAACCGATGAACCCGTAATTGAGTTCAACCTGAAATCGACTCAAGAGTTCCCTCCCCTGCAAAGGATCCAGCTGAAAGAAGTACTGTTGTTTGTAGGAGGACGGTTGTCTCTACCCCCACCGGTCTAGTCATCTCTGCACCAACCCCGACTCCTGCCAAACTAAAGTGGAAGGAAATCTAAGTCTGTGTTGAGCTTGTCACGTTGGAGGGTACAGATTTCACTACAATACCTTCTGTCTACTAGATAGGGTCCAGTTCAAGAGTTGCACCCTTAACTCAGACTCAAAGGAGAAATAGAAGCAGAAAGATCGCCAGGACCGATAAGGCCAAGGCTGCTGAAGTTGCCTTTTTGGAAAAGATTTCTTAGAAAAAGGAAGAACTGCCCGAGTATTCATCTCTGTTGGAGGGAAGTAGGTTTCACCCTCTCTCTGTTACATCAGATGAAGAAGATGTCGGGAGATCCGCCGCTGCATTACCCCCGAGCTGCATGCTATAATGACCGCAAAAGAAAAAGGGTCAGGACTACGCCATTTGCCTGGCTGCAAGCTGTGGTACAGAAATTGGCTAAGAAAGAGAGATGCCCCGTGTCAGAAATCCTAAGAAGAATGGGACGAATACCAGCTAAATTCTGCCTCTGACCGCGAGTAGAGTCTGTCGCTGTTGTAGAGAAACCAAGGAAAAATATGCGAGCTAGTTCGCCTGTTGTTGTATCGGGTCACCATATTAGGGAGGACACCACCTACCAGCATGTAGCCGACAGACCGTCTAGTTCTAGGCCTTCTACTGCAAGAAGAATGGTGTGGTGACCTATTATAGCGGAGCCGATACCGACACAATGTCTCGAGAAGAAAAGCCTCGTCAGAGAGCCTGAATTAGAAGAAAGTGCCACTACATTAAAAGAAACTCCTGATAAAGAAATTCAACAATTATCACGTGATAACCACTAGACTGTCTAGAAGAGGCCACCAGAGGACGCCATATGAAAGCTAAGGATAGACATCCGATGGTTGGCAAAAGAAAGAGGAGAAAAATTAGAAAATGAAGTAGATTCATCAAAGTTCATAGATGACGAGTATGTCGAGATTAATATGGTCAAGACCCAAGCTTCATCAGCTCTGCAAGGAGTTCCATCAGCCTCAGAAAGAGATGAACCAGAAGCTATGAGAGCACTGTTGACCTCATTTTTGATGAGGTCTTTTGCTTCTCTCTTTAGTACTTAGGATCTAGCCTTGGGCTTTTCCTTTAATTAATCTTAGAGGACTAGAAGTGGAACCCACCCTTTAGAAATTCACACCTCTTGACTCCCTACAAACCCCACAAGCTTGATTATACACCCCTAATCACCTAGAGGGTTGAAATCAAATGAGAAGGTTTAAAGGATGAGTTCCCTATAGGACCTTTCTAGCCTTAAGAATACCCTGGGTGGCCTGGTCTGGTGAGGGTTGACTTGCACATACACTACACTCGCACACATAGCCCAAGTACTAAAACCAAACTCTCACCCAACTTGACTTCCTGACTCATGTAGGTAATTCATATGGATGGTCCTTAACCCCTAAGTCCCTGGCTAAGAGGGTTAGGAAAAACATAGTGAATACCTCAAATGAGTCCTCTCATGGCTCTTATGGGCTTGATATGGCTTCATGGCTCAACCAAAGTGATTCCATTTTACTCAAATTTGATCAATCTTTATTTTTCCAAAATCTCTTTACACCTACTAAACCTATCAAATGCCCTTGGAACTACCCAAAATTTACAAAATTACCTAAATTCCCTAAAATTCCTCAAAATCAATTCTAAACATTTCCCCCCACTCAAATGGATCATCCATAGCCAGAAAATACCAAAAATTCCAAAAGTACCCCCCAATACCCTCCAAATACCCAAAATGCCCTTCTTAGCCCAAAAATCCAAAAATTCAGAAAATTCCCAAAAAAATTCCAAAAAATCCCAAATATTTCCAATTTCATTTTATTTAACTACAACATGGGCCAATTTGGCCAGTTCACTCCACTTTTACCAAAACCCCTAATATGGCCCATTTTGAACCAAAGTGAACCCAATGTCAAACCAAACCACCCCAATTGACCTCAATTTTGGTCCAAATCAATTCTAAACTTCAAATCAACATCCGCAATATCAATTTAGACCAAATCCAAGTCCAATTTAATTGACATTCGAGCCCAATTTCAATTTGAAGCCTAAGGCCCAATTTTGGCCCATGACCTAAGCCTAGCTCAAACCCATCCAATTCAACTCCAATTGGCCCCAAATCTTTTCTAAAGCCTTCCTAACAACCCCATAAACAAAACACTAACTTGATTTTCCCAAACTTTGAACCTAAACTCCACCCAAACCTAACTTAAAATCAAAATCCATTAAATTGACTTTAGCCCAAGCCTAACCCAAATGGGCCCAAATCCCAAAATTAGAACCTAACCAAAGTAGGAAACTCTTTGTGACACTCCCATGAACATTTCTCAACATAAATTTTACATCAAATCCAAATTTAGCCCAACCTTAACCAAAGTTAGCCCAATTTGAACCACTTTGACCCCTTTATCAAAAGACCCACATCAAACCCAATTCAATTCAAAATCACTTTAAACTTGTTCCAAACCACTCATGACGCCTCCCTAAACTAAACCCAACATTTATTTGGCATGATCCTTCACAAAATTTCCATCCACCAATTTAATTTCAAACCTAAAGGCCCACTTTCTTAAACCATTCTAAAAGCCCACTTCCACTAAATCCAAAAGCCCAAAAATTCATCCAAAGTCCATATGACACTCTTCTTCTTCATGCATTCAATTAAAATCATCCCTAAGTCCTAAACCAATGATCAAATAATTCTAAATGAAGCTTCATCCAAATTTCCACCAAAATATCCAAAATCCTTAAAATCCATTTTTATGAAACTGACCAAACTTTTTCCAAGCTAAATGTGAGCCATTGAGCCATGTACAAGCCACATGGAAGCCAAGGAAGCCACTTTCCACCTCACCAAGCCATTAATGGCAAGAAGAGGGGACTCTTTCCTAATCCATCATTAAGCCCTTTTAACCATATTCATGTCACACTTTAAACCATGCTTAGCCACCTCACAATAGATGGAGAGTTCACCACTCCAATTCAGCTGACCCAAATGATACCCTAAAATAGAAACCAGGTCATGGGAGGGTGCACCCAACCCATTTGCATGAGTTGACCAAACCAAGCCTAAAATAGTCCTTTCCCCATACCATTTAAATTAAACCACTTTACACATGTCTAAAGCCAATTGAGTTCACCAAATCCTAGCCCTGACCCCACTGGTCAAGATGGTGACCTAACCCTGGCCAGCCAGCCACCACAGCAGCCGGAAAACCCCATGGCTGAGAGCTCCATGTGAGCCAAAATTTTCAATTCTCCCTGGCTGAGCTGTCCCAACCCCAATGGCCACTGGAGCTCTTCTTCTCCTCCCCTGAGCAGCTGATCCCAGCCTTCAAACCCCCTTGGGAAGCCCTCTAGCCATTCCTATTTAAACACCACCACCTCTCGGCCAAATAGGGAATTGAACCAAACCTTACCAAAACTCTGCCAAAATCATTCCAGACCCCTCTCCAGACATAGTGAACTTGATCCCAACTGAAATCCAGCCCTAAAACCCTCTCCGTGAGCTCAATTTTTTAGTTGAAAATCCACCCAAAAAACAGGACACTTCACCACAGTGAGCCAATCTCCAAATTGATTGGTCCTACACCTTCACCTGGACCAAGAGGAGAAGTTCCTCAACGAAAGCACCCTCACTAGGCCAGCCATTGCTTCCAGCCTCCGAGCTTTGTGATCGGCCTTGGTCACTTTCATACTTAGACAATTCCCCAGAGCCAGAGACTTCATCTGGAGCTTGCCTAGACTCAATCGAAGGTGACACAACTCTCAGATCGAAGCTTCACTTCTCTGAGCAAAGGTATGAACTCACTCTTCCTCCCGAGCTTCCAGCGATTCTCCATTTTGTTTAGGTTAATTTCATAGCCTATAAACCATATGGATGTGTTCGTCTCTTCAAGACGAATCCATAGAGCATAAGAACACGAAAATCCATTGAGAATCGAGTGAGATCTTAGGGTTTTAGTGTGGACGGTCACGGGTGCACACCAGTCGTAGACGATGACCAGGAGCCGTTGGATCGCGCGTGTATCGAGCGGACGGTCGAGATCAAGTCGGACGGCGCAATGGTGCATGAACCGCGGGACGCGTGGCTGCTGACTCAAGTGGCGGCATCGAATGGGAGCGCGACGCGTGGGCTTTCGATCCGCCGTAGGTTGACGCGGCGCCGAGTCGGATAAGTAGGAAATTAGGGTATTTTTTGAATTATTTAAATACCAGAACTTCAAAAATTCATATCTTTGCATAGAAAAATCACAAAAATAAAATAAAAATACCCTCTTGCTCAGTGAACAGAGGAGAATAATGTGGAAAAGAAATCAAGTTAATTGGATGAGTATTTTATTTTTAATAATTTATTTACTATTTTCAGTATTTTGATTCTTCATTTGCATAGACAATTCACCATGGCATGAGACCATAGGGCTTTTGAAGCCTCTGATCTTGGGAACATTCCTTGAATTTTTCAAGGTCAGAGGCCATCTCTGTGAAAAGTTATTGAATTTTCAAGTTCATGTCACTATTTTAGGTATTTTAATTCCAATAATTAGCATGTTGTAAAATAAATTCTAGGAAAATTTGGTGATGTTTCTTAGGACCAGAGGACCCTATGAAAAATATATTTTGAGTTAATTCATACATAATAACCTTAATTGGCCTAAACCCCTAAAATTGAATTTGATTTAATTAGGGTTAACCACACATCAAATTGACTTGAAAATAATTCTCCATTACTCTTTAGGGTCAGAGAAACCTTACATAAAATTTTGAAATCAATTGGACTTGATTAGCCCCACCAAATGGGTTGATTAAGCAACATAAGCAAAATAGAACTTTAAAAATTCATAACTCCAAAAATACTTCCCAAAAATTCACCAAAATGATTTTGGAGCTTCTCTGATATCAGGGGAGTTCAAAAAAATTAAAATTGGAATTTTCTAAAAAAGTTGATTTTCCACAATATTTTAATATTTTAATAATTAAAAAATAATAAAAATCACAAAAATATTAAAAATCATAAAAATATCACATTTTGACTCCTAATCACTTAGGAACAAACCAAATATTTTTCGTAAGTCCCTAGGGTAAGATATTGAATTTTAAAAGCTTAATGTAATTTTTAATATTAAAAAATAAGTTTTTAACCTTTTTCACTAAAATAATTCTAATAAATCAGAGAAAAATCAAAAAATTATAAAATTTATTCCTCTGAACTCCTTGAGGTCAGAGAGATTTAAGAAAAATATAAAATCTATTTTTCAACTTTAATTTTATTTTATAATTAATTAATACTCTAAAATTCAAAATAATTATAATAAATAAAATATAATTCAAAAAATCACAAAAATTGGTCCAAGTGGTCCTCTAGTCATTAGGAACATCCCATAATTTTCTTAAGAATATAAACCTTTCCTTAGTCATGTTGTTGAATTTTCTTTGAAAATCCCTATTTTCTACTAAAATAATTATATAAATAAATTAAATTCAGAAAGATCATATTTTCTCCTCTAATGTCTTAAATGACATGTGAGTGAGGTGACATAAAAATTTCAAATTCATTTGAGCTCAATTTAGTGAGTTATGAATTAAATAGGCTTAAAAGGGCATAAAGGTAATTAAAAATTTTAACCCTTAATTAAAACTTTAGGTTTAATCAAAATGGGGGGTAAAATATTTGATTTTAGTTTTCTCTTGGATGATTGAAACTTAGGGAAATTAAGGGGTAGAAACCCATTAAACACTTTGAAAATATCAAAAAATGAAATTTTAATTAATTAAATGATTTAGATTTTGGAAAGAATATATTTAAATTTGGATTATTAAAATAGGGATATTATTAAGAGGATATTTATTCTTTAATTTAAAAATCCCTAAATAAATCACTTTAACAATATTTAGTTCCTAATTAAGAATTAAAATAATAATCCAAATTAGCAATTAAAATTAAAATTAAAATTAAACTAAAATTAAAACTAAATTAAATTAAATTTAATTTAATTTAAATAAAAATTAAACTAAAATTAAATTAAAATTAAAATTAATTTAAAATTAAATTAAATTAAAATTAAAATTAAATTAAAATTAAACTAAATTAAATTAAAAATTAAATTAAATTAAAATTAAATTAAATTACAAATAAATAAAATTAAATAAAATTAAATAAAATTAAATTTAAAATTAGATTAAAATTAAATAAAATTAAAATAAAATAAAATTAAATTAAAATCAAATTGAATTAAATTAAATTAAAATCTTTTAACAAAAAACCTAAATGAAATCATTAAGAATTAAATCTAAAATAATTTGAACACTATTCCAAACATAAAATTATTAATTTAAACCTCATAATTAAATTAAAACACTTTAAATCATTAACTCAAACTTTTAATTAATTATGATTAAAATTCTCGATAAAACAACTTGCCCTTAAAGGCTTTAATTATTATAACCCTTAAATAGAGTATTAAGTGAGACGTCACTTGATTCATCAGGTAATCAAATACCTAAGTTCACTGAGCAAGAAACAAAGTTTAACTAAACTCCTAGAAGATTAATTCACCTGTGCGACTAAATTTACTTGGACTCAATACAATCCCAGAAATATTGAAAAGATGTTTAGGATTTGTCCTTAGCACTTCTTCAATATGACGGGATGTCTTAGAAGAACAATTGAGTCTAATTGTTCTTTGATGAAGAAAATCATCCTTAAAATCAAACCAAGAACTTAGACGTCATAGGAGATGACTAGTTATAGGATTAGGAATTTGGTAGACAACCAAAACCCTTTCCTTAGCTTTACCAAAACCCTTCCCTCTAGGTACGCTTTTATTTTATTGCAATCTACTTTATTGCAATTTACTTACATGCACTGTACTTTACTTTTCCTGCATGATAAATAAAACTGTTGCATGAAAACCAAAACCTTTAGGGTAGTCCCTGAACTGAAACTGAAACTAAGTTAAAAGTCATTACAAGATAAAATTCACCACCATAACATTCCAGAATATAAAATAACTCAAAATTTAATCACAAACAGAACAACAAAATTACAATTACAACTAAACTAAAACGTCTCGTTGAATGATCGGGAATACCTCGGATGATGTAACCCACGTGTTGCTAACGGGATTTCCACGGTGCTAAATGAAAGTGTGGAACTCATTCAGTTGTGTTTAGCAAATTCATCTGGATTAAGTGAATCCAATGAAAATAACGGTGTCGGGATGACGGAACCGTGGGATCTTAATCGGTTCTGTTTAATTAACTTTAAGATTTGTTTTAATTAAAATATTAAAAATACTTGGATTTTAAGATTTTATCTAAACTAAAACACTTCTCTCATCTCCTGATTTATGACATCTAAAACTAAACCTCTGTAATAACAAGGAGCACAGAGCATGGTGGGCAACTCGGCCATCGTCATCAGCAAAACCTGAGCCTACTTCAAGAAAACTTTCCTTAGAATTAAATAACCAAACCGTAGGATTTCGAGGTAGTTTTCCTAGTGCAACATAAATCCTCAACCCATTTGTTAGGAATTTGCATAATCATGTTATGTAAATTAAGCCCTAACCGGTCTTTGAATTCCGAGGTAGTTATTTAGTACGGCATAAACCCTCACATCTTCAAGGCTATCTGTATGATCATGCCATGCAAATATAAGTCCTAATTAATTAAAATTAGCAGGATGGAAACATTGAATAATTCTCTCAAAATGAAGCCAAAAAATAGGATAGTTTGAGAAGTTGCCAAGATTCCTCTTGGATCCTCAACTTCTCCTACTTCTCTTCCTTTGGATTCTCAAAATAAACTTTTCCTAATTCGAGCTAATCACTATTGAAACTTCCAAAATTCGATCTTTTGAAACCTTATACTTTGAAATTCTTGAGAGCAAAACCACCGATCATTATTGAGAGTTTTCTTAAGTATCTTCAGACATTTAAGATGTAATTAACTATAGGGGTTTGCCCTTATAGGGAACTTTAAGAACCTAGGTAATATAAACCCTGCTTAATTCATTTATATTAAGCAAGGGAACTTGTCGGCTTATAAAATTGGTTCGCAGACCAAACGAATGTCACAAATCTTTTAGTTTATTTAATCGAGCTCCATCATCAAGCAGTGTGTCTATTCCTCTGGATAAATACATGGTTTGCGGTGCGGTGCTCGTTTATATAAACTATTCGGGATGTGAGATAGGTTTGATTTCATATCTTAAAACTTTCAAATTTAAAGTTATTTTCAAAATCAAATGTTACTTTCTAAATTATATATATATTTAAATTAAATTTAATTTAAAGTTCGCCAACAATTTCTGTTAGGCAACCCCCTTTTCAAAATACAACACACAACCTAAAATATGCCGACAAGCACGTCTTCAAGAGAAAGATGATACGATTTCTCAAATGGCAAAGAGGATGGAAGAGATGACTACTACTTTATCCACTCTCTAGAGTCAACTTCAACCACAGAAGGAAACACTCTAGGAGATCATTCACATTGCAGATGGAGGAAAAGCGATCCCATCCGTTAATAGAGATGAATGGCTGAAGAAAGATTCTGCACAAAGCATGATTCCCAAGAAGGATATCAAGAACATGGTGGAACAACAGGTGCAAGAAGCCTTAGCCCAGTTTAAGAGCGGAGCATCTATTTAGATAGGTAGACCTTACCCTAAAGAATTTGATGCGGTCCAATACCCGAAAGGCTTCGTACCACCTCTGTTCAAGACTTTTGATGGTACGGGAAACCCCCGACAGCATGTCGCACATTTTCGTGCTAGATGCTACAATGCCACTGGAAGTGATTTAGTACTCTTCCTTCATTTCGTCAGCAGTTTGTCAGGGATTGCTTTCGATTGGTATGCAGAACTTCCGAATGGTTCAGTAAAAAATTTTACAGGATTGGAAAACCTCTTCGTTAAGCGGTTTATCGGGGCTCAGCACCACATCACTATCGGTGATCTAGTGGTGGAGCAATAGAAACTGAATGAAACTTTAGTTGACTGCATACATTATTGGAGGAATTTAAGCATGAAGTGTGAACCTTAGCTTCAGGAACAACATGCAGTCAGTATCCTGGTTAAGAGTATTCACGGCCCGATAGCGCTTCTCCTTAAAGGAGTTACAATAAAGACTTTCGAGAAGTTTCTTAGCAAGGCCGGGAGCTTGCAAAAGGAGGCAAAGCAACTAAGTCTCATCGATAATACTGATAAACAAAAGCCCGTGAAAGCATTTAAAAATAAATCTGAGATTGTCACGGTAGTCGATAAGGGAAAGCAACCAATGCAAATACGGCCAGAGCAGCCACAACCCAGTTATCAACCACCGCAACGGACTTACCAACAACCACAACAGATTTATCAGCAACCTCAGCAGGGCTATCAATAGCCTCGACCGAGCTATCAGCCATGACAACATGATCAACCCCTGCCTCGTTCGTCACATCCCCTAAAGGAACTTCTGAACAAGGAATATCCTTTCAAAACTGAAGCAGTGGCTATAATGTTTCGCAGTTTGATAAAGACACCCGATTTTCAGTTGCCAAAGCCCAGAAGGCCAGATTAAGTCAATAAGAAAGATCATCTGAACTACTGTCCCTACCATAAGATGCTCGGATACAAGATCGAAGACTGCTTCACCTTTAAGAATTGGCTCGAAGATAATCTCTTAAGGGGAAACATAACGATCCCAAAGGAATACATGAAGGAACCCCAATAAGGAGGTTCCATCAATGTTATTTCAACGTATCCTATTGTTCCAATAAACCCGTACATGACCGATGATGGATGGAGTACTGTCTGGACAAATTCCTCAAAGAAAATTTTGGGTCACATCCAGACCGCTTCGGTGCAAGCTTCAACTCAAAGTTCAAAACTTGCCGAGTCGGCACTATCGCTTGAGATTGAAGAACCGCCCCAAAAGGAGGAGAAGATCGTAGAAGAAAAGAAAATTGAGGCTTCGACGGGTAGACTAGGGGCTGCTTATCCTAGGATGGTTGTTTCCGATTCGGGGAAGAAATCCCTTGGACCTCTGACTCTGTATGATTATTTGCTCGCCCTGGCGGGATCTTATAATGATAAGAGTTTTGGTGTTGGCTACATTTTGACTATTTCTAACGATTACGTAACTAACGACAACCATCCTAATCCGGATCTCGATTCCAATATGATAAACAATTCTTAAATCAGACTTAACCTCGATGACCACGATGAAGGACAAGACGCTCACAAATATGGCTACGAAAGCTCAACAAGCAACGAGTCTATTTATGAATTTCGAGGAGCTCCAATCACGATAGAATTAGAGTTATCAGATTCCGAAGCAACTCCAGAAGAGCCAGTAGTTCCGATTCAAGAGGAGACACCGGTAGATTCACCACCAGATTCAGGACAAGTAACTGAAGTCAACCTAAGAAGCGAAAAAGTTCTACCTCCGAGAATGGGTCCAAAGGATAAAGGAAAGTAGGTGGTTGCTTAGGAGGAGCCAGCCCTAGCAAAAGAATTGCCCGTTCGGGATAAAACCGAGGAACATGGTAATAAAGTGGATTATAACGCGCTAGCCCATCTTAGGAAGCTACCAGCAAAACTAAGCATCTACGACTCTTTGATCCTATCAAAGGAGATGAGGGAAAATCTGATCAAGGCTTTACATGATCCAGATATTTACTTAACTCAAATGGTGGTAACTCCTTTGACGAGGTTTGCTCGTTAAAAGAACAACGAGGTGTTACCTTCACGGACAATGATCTACTATTGGGAACAGCTGATCACAATCGACCGTTGTACATTTTAGTCATTATTGGAAAGTTTATGCTCTTCAGAGTGTTGGTTGATCCGGGAGCATCAATCAACATAATGAATCTTTGGAGATTTGCATATTTGGAAATTGATGCTCACGAGCTTGAAGCAGACAAGATATTATTAAGAGGGTTCAATCAGAAAGGAGAAAGAGCTTTGGGATCAATTACACTATTAATGAAGACCAGTGACTTAGAAAAGACAACCGCAAAATTCCATATAATTGATTATGAGACATCATTCAACGCTCTACTGGGTCCGCCGTGGATCCATGAGAACCGGATGGTACCGTCGTCTCTGCACCAATGCGTAAAGTATTACAAGGAGGATAACAGTGTATTAAGGGTGACTTACAACCATTCTCCGTACATGAGATTGTGATTCATGAAGATGCAGCCTATTACGCGCCTCCGAAGAAAACAATCTTCTCCAAAAATATTGTACCAAATGAAGCAAAAGAAGTTTGAGACGATGAAGAACCTGAAATCGTAGTCCAACAGTTACTCACCACTCCCTTACGATGAGATGGTGAAGGTTTCTCCAGAACTCGCACCTGAGGTCGAGGCCGGGGACGAGGTTGAGGAAGAGACGTTGGAACAGTTGGACAGAAGAAACCGGTCATCGATGTTGATTGGGAGAACAGTTCCGAAGAAGAAAAAATCAAGAAAGGAGCAGCGACGATAAGTCAAAAGAAACCACAGTTCAAGATCTCTCTCGAAGACAAAAAGAATGAAGAGTACAAATCAATGTACGAGAAGATTAACCATTATGTACATATTATGACCCTGACCCCGATCCAGTCTAATAAGGTCGAGGGTATGGTGCTCAAGGAGGTACATGGTGGCGGTACCAAACCGATCAAATTCTACCGTGGTACTTTTTCTTCCAAAACTAAAAATGATGTACAATTTGAAGATGTCGCTTTATCTGAATTAATCGAACTGCCTTTTGAGTGGTATTCTTCATGTGTTCAAAAGTGAATTCAATGTGGTGTCTTACCTTGACGATGGATAAAAGGTCAATCACAACACTTTGAAAAATTATGGAACAATGCCAGTCGACCTCCCAATTCAAAACATGGTCTCGGATTCGGCACAGTAGGATCAGTTGATGATACTGGATTTTGCTTGGTTGTCACCTGTAAGCTTAATCAAGTTTGCTTGGAAACCTCAGATGATCTTGAAGATCTACCAATCAGAGATGCTCCGCCAGAATTTGAAGAAGAAATTAAATTTACAATAAAGGAGTTAATGGAAGTTAACTTAAGTACTAGCGAAGAGCCTAGGCCGACCTTTGTTAGCTCCTTACTCAATAAAGAAGACTCCGAAAACATGATCAAACTACTGATCGAATTTAAAAACTGTTTTGCTTGGAGTTACGATGAAATGCCAGGATTAGCTCCAGAAGTTGCAGTTCACAAGCTAGGAGTGGACCATGCTGTCGTTCCTGTCAGACATGCTCCCAGAAGAATGCGTCTAGAGACTGAATAACAAGTTATAGCTGAAGTTAAGAAGCTAATAAACGCTAAATTCTTCTATGAAGAGCAATATCCAACTTGGTTAGCCAACGTGGTACCAGTCAGAAAGAAGAATGGACAAATCAGAATCTGCGTGGATTTCAGAGATTTGAATAAAGCATGCCCAAAGGATGAATTCCCGCTACCAGAATTGATGATCGACATTGCTTCAACACATGAAATCTTCTCTTTATCAGATGGATCTTCAGGACAAAATCAAATAAAAAAGGCACCGGAAGATGAGAAGCTCATAGCCTTCAGAATGTCGATCTGAATATACCGCCACACAGTAATGCCTTTTGGGTTGAATAACGCAGGAGCAACATACCAAAGAGCTATGACGATGATTTTTGATGATTTCATTCACAACCAAGTCGAATACTACGTGGATGAAGTAGTCATCAAGAGAAAACTGAAGGAAGATCACTTGTATGATTTGAGAATTGTTTTCTAGGGATTAAGACAATTTAACCTTAAGATGAATCCCTTAAAATGCGCCTTCGGCGTCGCCTCTAGGAAATTCATAGGATTTTTCATCCAACATCGTGGAATTGAAATCGATCTAGAGAAGATTAAAGCTATCTTAGAAATGCCTCCTCCTAAAATCTTGAAACAACTACGATCCTTTCAAGGGAAGTTGGCATATCTTCGACACTTTATCTCAAATTTATCAGGAAGGTGTCAGCCCTTCTTGGCATTGGTTAAAAAGGATGCCAAATTCTTTTTGGAAGAGAAATGCCAGTGGGCCTTCGAGGACATTAAACAGTATTTAAGTCTCACGTCGACCGTTAATACTTTATACCGTGGCATTAGACGACTCTCTTGGAGCCCTGCTAGCCCAGGTCAATGACGAGAGAAAAGAAAACGCTCTCTACTACTTAAGTTGTGGTCTAATTCCGACGGAAGTAAAGTATCCCCCAATTGAGAAGCATTGTTTGGCCCTAATCTTCGCGCTTAAAAGCTCAGGCACTATATGCTTTCTCATAAGGTCAACCTTATTTCGAAGTTTAAGCCTTTGCAATATCTGATGACCCGACCAATGTTTTCTGGCAGACTTGCCAGGTGGTCGATGATAAAATTGTAATTAGATATAACTTTTGTTCCTCTTCGTGCCGTAAAGGGGCAAGTCCTGGCGGACTTCAAAGCAGCACACCCTTTACGACGACTTTCCTGATGAGCAGATAATGAGCCTAGAAGAACCCAACGATCAATGTTAGGAGCTGTACTTCGACGATGCATCTTCAACACAGAAAGATAAAGAATCACAAACGATAGTGCCCGGTAAGGCAGGAATCAGACTAATATTTATAACACCGGAATGGGGAATGTTAAGGTATTCCTACAATCTAACGGAACCATGTACGAACAACGAAACAGAATACGAAGCCCTTATAACCTGATTAGAATTAACCATTCAGATGGGATAACAGACATCAACATCTACGGGGATTTTCAGTTGATCATTCAACAGGTTGCCAGACAGTACATAATTCTAAAGCCAAGACTCGAGCAATACTTTCAATATGCAATGAAATTGTTGGAGCAGATTCTGAATGTAACGATCTACAAGATTCCCAAAAGAGAAAATGCTCTCGCAGATGCATTATCCCTCCTTGCAATGGAATTTTCCTTCTTGCAGGATGAATCAGTTGAAGTGTCAGTTCAGGGATGTCAGGTTTTCTCGCAGCTAGACATGGAAACGATTCACAAGTCAGAAAAAGAAGAAGAATCAATTACGGTAGTAACAGAAAAAGTAGAAGACTGGCGTCAACCGCTCGTAGACTACCTGCAAATAGAAAACCTATCAGACGATAAGTCATTAGCACATAAAAGAATTTTATCTTACGCGTTAATAAACAATACATTATACAGATGGTCTTTTGATCAGATGTGGCTAAGGTGCCTGAGCTTGTCCGAGGCTAGTGAAATTGTTAAAGAAGTCCACTCAGGACTTTGTGGCGCTCATCAGTCAGGTCCGAAAATGAAGATGAAGATTAAGAGACTAGGGTACTAATGACCCTCGATGATGACCGATTGCATGAAGGTTGCAAAAAGTTGTCACCGGTGCCAAGTGCATGGAGTGGTTCTACATCAACCTCCAAAAGTGTTACATCCGACAATCACGTCATGGCCATTTGAGTGTTGGGGCACAGATATTGTGGGTCCGATAGAACCACCTTCTTCAAGAGGACATCGCTTTATTCTTGTAGCCACAAATTACTTTTCCAAGTGGGCAGAAGCAGTACTGCTCAGAGAAGTGAAGGCACACCACGTGCTACAGTTCTTCAAGAATCAAGTCATTTACCGTTTTGGGGTACCGCACAAGATTATCTCAGATAATGGGATCGCATTCAGAAGCACAAATATGAATAATTTTATCAGATGACATGGGATTGACTAGCGCTATTCGACGATCTACTACCCAAGAGCAAATGGCTTGGCCGAAGAATTTAATAAAACTCTCGTCCAAATCCTAAAGAAAACATTGGACAACAACAGTAGAAATTGGCATGAGAAGTTGTTAGAAGCCTTATGGGCCTACAGAATAACTTTCAGAACTCCTACTCAGTCTATGCCATACGCTCTAGTGTACGGGTCCGAGGCCGTTGACCCGACCCGCAATAACGCAGTAATTTTTGTATCTAAAAGATGGCCAAAAACTTGACCCAATTTATAAATAGCAGCTAGTGTATAAAATTAAAATGTTGTAAAACTTTAGAAAAACTTTTACACACTATGGGTACTATGCAAGTATACATATCGTTTCAAGTAATATAGGGTTTTCTTTTATAACCCCAGTATCGATCCCACAGAGAAGCGAGGTAAGCAATCCCTTAGGCAAATTCTAGTCTATTTCGATAAGGCCCAAATTTGAACTGTTGATTAAAATGGGTTTTCTAATAACTAATCCTAATAAAAGTTCTTAAATAAAAAGATATCTTATGGATAAATTGGTTTGGAGAATTTCGAGATGTTAAAGACTACCTTTCTCTTGCAATTACAAAAAAAATGTGTAGGAAAGCAATGCTTAGAATTTAATGTAGTGCCAAATAGAAGCAATCCTATTCTTTACCGTTTGGTCCAGGCATAAAGAACATTGGCTAATCTATAGATCAGTTCAGGATGTTTTATTAGTTGAATGGGTTAATCTAGGCTCACACTATTAGATGTTCAAGGGTGGCTATGGTCGGCCCTACCAGTAACCCGTTCCCTTTCTATAGACCAAATTATTAGAATTTAGTCTATCACTCTAAATACTAATCAATTCTAAGCTCAATAAACAATATCTCCCTATTTATTTGCACTTCACCTTGACTAACTCGCATAATGCCTTCGATTACCCAAGGATTCATGTGATATCTACTAGTTAAGAACTAATCTCGGGATAGGTCTCATAATTCTTCAACAGGTTTTAACAACAAAAGTGATCAATTTGTAAAGTAAACGAAGATTCAGTATGAATATCATCACCATAATTTAATAAGAGAATATCTAAGCAAATCTCAATTCCTAAACATGCATCTATTTCATTACAAAATAAAAGTAAATGAAAATAATGACATAAGAAGTAAAAGGGTTGATATAATTATGTAATAATCTAAGTGATAACAAAGAACTTATTTCATTAGTATTATATTATATTTATGCAAGTATCTATCACCTAGAAGCATTTAATATTAATTCTATCATAAAAATAATTTTTCTACACATGCCACTACTTCATATTAAAAGAAAGAGTAAAGAAAATCACTTACGAAGCATGGATAAATCATGACAGAAAACTCAGTTTAAAACAAAGAAAATTCACTAAAAAGTGTTTACAACAATTACAATAGAATGAAGAACACAATACTTAGCTTTTTCCCTCTGAAGGAAAGAAGAGATCTCTCCACCAAAGTCTCCCACCGATCCATGTGCCGCTCGTATATCCCTTACATCAATATTTCAAAATCCCTCACCAATCTCTCTATAAGATGTAGAAATCTACATCTTCATGACTCTAAAATGACTAAGGGGAAAGAGAGAGAGAGAGAGAGAGAGAGAGAGAGAAGATACTAGAGAGAGACATTTTTGCTGTAGAATTTGTCCCTATTTATAGATTTTCAAAAATGGCTAGGGGTTGCTTAAGGCACCTCTTCAAAATTCGGTCTAGATATGTTGAACCTTCTAGAAACAATTCTGGCACCTAGGTGCCAAACTCCGTGCCCAAAACAGTCGCACCCCTTCACTTTGTTTCGCACCTCTTCATGAATTAAACCACTCAAATTTGTCCAGATACATTGTATCACATGTCCTATATATTAGGAATAACTTCCAGGCTTCTAGAAGGTCTAGAAACTACTTAACATCGTCAAAATAAATCCTAAAGTCGTTAAAAATCCATCCAATAACCAATTCTGGATGATTATGGTGCCTAGTCCTTAATTTTGGCGCCTAGGCCTTGATTTTGGCGCCTAGGCGCCATTTTCTCATCTTCACTGGCACCTGGGCGCCGGGTTTGGCGCCAATGCGCCACCCTGTGGACAGCTCCACTATTTTGCTCCGTTAGGATCCGTTTCAACTCCGTTTTGCCCCATTTCAGTTGCGTTGCGTTCTTAACATCTTCACGTACAAGATAGGCATAAAAAAACCTTTCTCAAAAGTATAATTTCATTCAAAAAAATGTGAGAAATATAAAAGATATTAAGCATAGAATGACATAATTTTTTTTTTGCTCATTTTGGCTGAAAATTGAATAGTTTTTGCTTTATTTTGTCTAAAATCATATTTTTATACTTGAAGACAAAAATATACAAAATTCCTTCCTTTATAGGGTAATATCTTTGAAAATATGCATAAAGTGGGCATGAAATGCAAACTAAACATAGGTACTTTTAAAGTGGATCAAATTCCCTCAAACTTAAACGTTACTTGTCCTCAAGTAACACTATAATCATGTAAAACTACATAAGCAAATCATGTGTGTGAGTTTCTTTAGGAGTTTCTAAAATTTTGTTCTAGAAATGTATTAGTCCAATTTAGAAAAAATTTTAGTAAATGAGACCAATTTGAAGTTAGAAATCTCTTAGATGAAAGAGTATGAAAATATGTGTTGCTATCTTATTTAGAAATACTTGTAAATTTTTCAAAATATAGGGGTTAGGCATTTTATTTTATTTACTTAAAAACTTTTACTAAAAATAATTATACTAACTATATTATACTTTAAAAAGCTCAGGTGTGGAACCAATTTTTGATTAGGCCCTTTAATCCTCAAGCTTCTCCTTCCTTTTTCACATACTATACTTTTCTTTTCTTTTTCTTTTTTCCTTTTCTTTTCTTTCTTTATTCTTCTTCTTTTTTTTTCTTTTCTTTCTTTTTTTTTTAGGCAAGAATTATTATATATGGATAGGCCTTTAATAATTTTGAATTCCACCCTTCCTTTCCTAAAGCATAAGGCAGATATATATCTTTTACTTAGAAATATAATATCAGTTTTGAAAATTAATTTTCAATAAAAGAAATTTAAATATCGAAAACAAAAGTTTAATCCTTCTATTTTTTTAGAAATACAACTTTTCTTACTAAATATGGTTACACAATATTTATCATTTCTTCACTAAGAAAAAATTAAGTTTAAATTTTTCATCAATACTATAAATTTTAACTAAATTCTTTTACTCATTTCTATATTCAAAATTTTATTTCCCTAATATAACTTCATACACATAATTATTTTTCAGTCAAAAACCAAATTTATTTATAGCATTTTTGAGGATAAATAAAATTTAAGTTTTTGAAAATTTATTTTCATTCCCCCGAAACTTGAATTTAAAAATATTTTTCAATTAATTTCATAATATGTAGGAGGAAGAAAAATAAGAGATAAATCTACTAACTACTACAACATTCTATCAAATTTATATATATGCATAATCATGATAGAATGATTGCAGAAGAAAGTAAATCTAGCCTAAAACATGCTTGTTATAATATTAAATTTAAAGGAAGTATATTAACTTTAAAATATCTTTTTCTTCCTACCCCCAAACTTTAATTTGAACATGCATAGCATTCAGTACAGAAAATATAAGCAGGAAGAAAATTAGTTCAGAAATTCTATTTACCACAAATGTTAGTAAAAAACATCAACAAATATTCATCACGACATAACAATTTGCAATAGAAAGTAAATCTAAACTAAACATGCTAGAATAAAATTAAACTAAAGAAAGGTTAAACAAGCAGGACATGTATCGGCATAGGAATATATTTAAGTGTTCTTCAAATCTCTAAATTGTTGTAACACAAACACAAACGTAAACACAAACTAAAATACCTAGAGTCGCAGATTCATAAAGAAATATCAATTGAGGTTAATTTGATCTCCTTTCTACTCACATTTTCCCTCCTTACTTTCAATTTCTAACGGAAGAAACTACACTAATAATGATAATCTGGTAAATAAAAATAGTGCAGTTCATTCATATGTTGTTCATTAAGCAATTTCATGACCTTACTTAGTGAAAAAAAAGTTAGATAAAGGAATTAATAGAGTTGACATGGAGTGGTCCAAGTCCAAACTCTACATGCTTCAAGGTAATGCTCAGCTCCAGTTGAGAACTAAGTCATAACAGACTCGTTAGCCTGCTACTACCAGAAGTCATATACAAATTTAGTCAAGACCAAGGCATAACCTAACAACATTAATGTAATACACACTAAAGCAAACACAAAACAACACATAAACAACCATTCGTCTCAAGCACACTAAATCAAAGCACACTGATAACTATGGATTGCCTCCCATAAAGCGCTTGGTTTTAACGTCGCGGGCCAAACAAATGATTCCCCCTGAATCAAAATTCCAATTAAGTAATCCTCGATCAATTGCCCAATCATTTCCAGATCTAGGGATTCTTATTAAATCTTCAAATTTTAGTTTTTCAGTCAGCTTTTCAATCTCATATTGCTTTATATCATTGTTCCTCAAGTTTCTTTCTAGATCCAATATCCTTCTATTGATTTTCTCAATTTCCATATCAATATCATCCTTAAACATTATAAGAAATGGATCTTTATAAGATAGTTCAAGATCTCCCAAATTTTGGATTAGATTCTTGTTAGATAATTCAGATTCTCGATCAAATTCTTCTAGATTGCTCTTCTGATTCAAGTTATCTTCTAATTCTTCCTCTTTATAATTATTAAATGATGGAGGATCTATCTTAGTTAAGGACATATGTTTTTATAATTCCCTAGGAATTTCTTCCAATGGTCTTCCAATATCCTTATCCTCTTTTCTCAACTCAAAGTTCTTTTGAAATATATCCTCAAATTCTCTTCCAAGTCTTAGTTTAATAACTTTAGCATGTTCATCATTCAATTCAGGTTTTTCTTATGATTGAGTCACATCTAAAGATATAAAGACTGGTTGTGTAGATGAATTCCCTAAATAGGTAGACTTTAAAATTTTATGGGGTAATCAATCTTAAGTTCATGTGATTTTTCAACAAATGGAATTAAAAGTTTACTATTTTTGGTAGCATCTATTATTTCACACCTCTCTTGAACATACATACAGTCTTATTTAAATAACATTTTTGAATCATCATGAAAATCCATTTCAATCTCATCCGTTAACTTACACTTAAAACTTTCTTGGAAATGGTCTTTACTTAGATAACCAATTTCATCTATCCAAAAACAATAATCATCTTTTCTCTCAGCTCGATATTTCATAGTCTTTAATACATCAAAAGTTACTTCCTGGTCATTAATATTCATAGTGAACTTTCCTTTTTGCACATCTATCATAGCTTGTCCAGTAACAAGAAAAGGTCTCCCTAAAATAATTGGAATTTATTTATCTTCCTCCATATCTAATACAATAAAGTCCAAAGGAAAGATAAATTTATCCACTTTAACAAGCACGTCTTCTATAACTCCTTTTGGATAAATGATAGATCAATCAGCTAACACAAGGGTTACAGTAGTGGGAGAAATATCGACTAAACCTAACCTTCTAAATATAGAAAGAGGCATCACGTTAAGGCTCACTCCTAAATCACCTAATGCTTTTCCACATAAATTTTCTCCAATTGCATAAGGAATTGTAAAGCTACAAGGATCTTTAAATTTCTGAGGAAAATTTTTCTGAAGTATAGTGCTGCACTCCTCACTTAGTGCAACTGTCTCGTAATCCTCAAATTTCATTTTCTTGTTTATTATCTCCTTCATAAACTTTGCATAACTTGGCATCTGTTTCAAAGCTTCAGTGAATAGAATTTTTGATCGTTAACTTCTTAAGTACTTTCATGAACTTTGAAAATTTCTTATCCAACTCATGTTGTTTAAGTCTTTGAGGAAATGGAGGTGGTGGTCTTTCCAAACTGATTTTAGTTGGAGAAATTAATTTTTCCAAACCCTTAGAAACATGTTTTTCAGGTCATTTAGTTTCCTTTGTTTCTCTCACAATATCTTTCTCTTTTCTAACCACATCCTCCATTTCTCTTCTACTTTTTAATTGGAAGGCTTCTAGTTGTTTATTAATGTTCTCTTTAGGGTTGATCTCAATGTTTCTAGGAAGTGTTCCTTGGGGTCTATTGCTAAGTGAATTAACAATTTGTCCCAGTTGATTCTCTATATTTTTAATCGTAGCATTTTGACTTTGCAACTGGTTTCCCATTCGCAATACCACTTCTTCCATAGACAACTTCTTATCCTCAAATTGTTGATCATTTTCAGAGTCTGGTGGATATGAAGGTCTATTGTTTGTGTTCCCCTAATTATTTCAACTTCCATTAATATTCACATGATTATTTTCCCATTTTTGGTTTCCATCATCAGTAGTATGATTCCAGTTAAAATTATGATAGTTCTCCGAACACGGGTTGTAAAAGTTAGAATATGGGTTGTTTATGGTATTTAAATCGTCATATGATAAGTTAGAATCAATTATACGCTCTAGTGAACTTTTCTCACTTACAGAAGTAAATTAAGGCTGGTTCATTCCAAATTGGTCCAACTTCCTTGATATTGCAGCAACCTGAGATGCAAAAATTGTAATCACATCTGTATCATGAACACTAACTACATTTTTATGATTTACCCTTATAGAGGGCCATTGAAATACATTTGTAGCCATTCTTTCAATTAATGCGTACGCTTCATTAAATGATTTTGACATTAATGAACCACCAGCGGTATCATCAATTATAGTCCTAAGGGATCCTACTAACCCATTATAAAATGTTTCAATGATTAACCAATTAGGCAAAGCATGGTGCAGACACTTTCTTAGGAGTTCCTTAAATCTTTCCCAGGTTTCGTATATTAATTTTCCTTCATATTGACAAAATGAGATAATATCATTTCTAAGTTTAGTAGTCCTTGAAGGTGGAAAATACTTAGCTAGGAATTTCTGAGTTAACTCCTCCCAACTTTTAATAGAACCATGTGCTAATGAGTATAACCATAGTTTAGCTTTATCCCTTAGTGAGAAAGGTAAAAGCCTTAGCCTAACAGCACCGTCTGACATACCATTATAACAAAATGTAGCACAAACTTCTAGAAAACTAGATAAGTGTAAATAGGGATCCTCCAAAAGAGTTCCCCCAAACTGATTATTTTGCACCAGTTGGATAATCTCAGGATTTATTTCAAATGAGTTAGCTTCTATGACAGGGTTTTTTATACTTGAGTGAATTTCATCTGTCGTAGGATTTAGTTAATCCCTCAATGAAGTATGATTTTCCAAGTTATTATCTTGAAAGTTTTTCATTTCTATTTATAGTTTTTCAAGTCCTTTTTGTATTTTTATTTTTTTATTTTTTTCAAACTCGGGATCATAATGCAACAATTTTTCATATAATAAAACACTTTTCACACAAAAACGTTTTTATGACACTACAGTTTTCCAAATCCAAAACTAATTATTTCAACTAAAATTCTCCTAAAGTTCTTACCGAGCTTCCCCGGCAATAGCGCCAAAAACTTGACCCGACCCGCAATAACGCAGTAATTTTTGTGAATTACAGTTACCAACTACCGCAACAGACATACCAACCACTGCAACAGATCTATCAGCAACCTCAGCAGGGCTATCAACATCCTCGACCGAGATATCAGTCGCCTTAGCATTATGCACAACCGCCTCGTCCATAGCGTACCCTGAAAGATTTGCTGAATAGGGAATATCCATTCAAAACTAAAGCAATAGCAAAGATGTTCCGTAGCTTAATGAAGAAACCGGATTTTTAGCTGCCAGAGCCCAAGAGGCCGGAAGAAGTCAACAAGAAAGATCATTCGAACTATTGCACTTACCACCAAATGCTTGGACACAAGATAGAGGATTGAATCACTTTCAAGAGTTGGCTTGATGACAATCTCCGGAAAGGGAACATAACGATCCTGAAGGAATACATGAAGGAACCCAAAAAAGGAGGTTCCGTCAATGTTATCTCGACAGATCTTATTGTTCCGATAGACCCTTACACGACCGATGATGGATGGAGTACTGTCTGGACAAAGTCTTCAAAGAAAATTTTGGATCACATCCAAAGCGCTTCGGTACGCGCTTCAACTCAGAGTTTGAAACCTGTCAAGCTGACACTATCACTTGCGATTGAAGAACCACCCTAGAAAAGGAGAAGATCATGGAAGAGAAGAAGACCGAGACTCCAAAGGGTAGACTAGGGGCTGCTTATCCTAAGATGGTTGTTTCAGATTCAGGGGAGAAATCCCTCGAACTCATAACTCTGTATGATTATCTGCTTTGCCCGGCAAGATCTTATAATGATAAGGGTTATAGCGTTGGCTACGTTTTGACTGTTTCTAACGATTACGTAACTAGCGACAACTGGCTTAATTCGGATCTCGATTCCAATACAAATAACGATTCTCAAATCATACACAACCTCAATGACCACGACGAAGAAGATGTTCACTAAAGAGGCTATGAAAGCTCATCAAGCAACGAGTCCATTTGTGAATTCTGAGGAGCTCCGATCACGATAGATTTAGAACTATCATACACCGAAACAACATCAGAAGAGCCAGTTGTTCCGATTCAAGAGGAGACACCGGTAAATTTAGAAGTGATAACAGAAGTCAATCTAAGAAGCGGAAAAGTTCTACCCCCGAGAATGGGTCCAAAGGATAAAGGAAAGCAGGTGGTTGCTTAGGAAGAGCCAACCCGGCAGAGGAACTGCCCATTCGTGAAGAAACCGAGGAACATGGTAATAAAGTGGACTACAACGTGCTAGCCCATCTTAGGAAGCTATCAGCCAAACTAAGCATATACGACGCTCTGATCCTGTCAAAGGAGATGAGGGAAGATCTGATCAATTCTTTACTTGATCCAGAGATTTGTTTAGCTCAAATGGCCGGTAATTCCTTCGATGAGGTTTACTCATTAAAAGAACAGCGAAATTTTACCTTCACGGACAATGACCTATTACTGGGAACAGCTGATCACAACCGACCGTTGTACATTTCAGTTACTATCGGAAAGTTTACGCTCTCCAGGGTGTTGGTTGATCTGGGAGCATCAATCAATATAATGAGCCTTCGAACATTAGCATATTTGAAAATTGATGCTCGCGACCTCGACGCAAACAAGATGTTATTAAGAGGGTTCAATCAGAAAGGAGAAAGAGCCCTTAGATCGATAACACTATTAATGAAGACCGGTGATTTAGCAAAGACAACCGCAAAATTTCACATAATTAATTTTGAGACATAGTTCAACACTCTACTGGGTCAGCCACGGATCCATGAAAACTGGATGGTACCGTCATCTCTGCACCAGTGCATAAAATATTACGAAGGAGGTGAACAATACATTAAAGGTGACTTGCAACCATTCTTCGTGCATGAAATCGAAATTCATGAAGATGCAGCCTAATACGCACCTCCTAGAAAACAATCTTTTCTACCAAATGAAGCAAAAGAAATTCGAGATGATGAAGAACCTGAAGTTCTAGTCCAACAGTTATTCACCACTCCCTTACGGCGAGATGGTGAAGATTTCTCCAGAACTCGCACCCGAGGTCGGGCCGGGGATGAGGACATGAAAGAAACGTTAGAATAGTTGGGCAGAAGAAACCGGTCATCGATGTTGATTGGGAGAACAGTTCTGAAGAAGAAGAAGAAATTGAGAAAGAAGCAATGACAATAAGTCAGAAGGAACCAGGATTCAAGATTTCTCTCGAAGATGAAAAGAATGAAGAATATAAATCAATGTACGAGAAGATTAACCACTATGTGCATACTATGACCCTGACCCTGATCCATTCTAATAAGACCGAGGGTATGGTGGTCAAGGAAGTACATGGTGGCGATATTAAACCAATCAATTTCTACCGTGGTGCTTCTTCTTCCAAAATTGAAAATGATGTACAATTTGAAGATGTTACTTCATCTGAATTAATGGAACTACCTTTTGAGTGGTACTCTCCATGTGTTCAAAATTTAATTCAACGCGGTGTCTTACCTCTACGATGGACAAAAGGTCGATCACAACACTTTGAAAAATTATGGAATAATGTCGGTCAGCCTCCCAATTCAAAACATGGTATTGGATTCAGCACAATAGGATCAGTTGATGATACTAGATTTTGCTTGGTTGTCACTTGCGAGCCTAATGAAGACTGCTTGGAAGCCTCAGAAGATCTTGATGATCTACAAATAGGAGATGCTCCGCCAGAATTAGAAGAAGAAATTAAATCTACAATAGACTAGTTAATGGAAGTTAACTTAGGTACTAGCGAAGAGCCTAGGCCGACCTTTCTTAGCTCCTTACTCAACAAAGAAGACTCTGAAAAGATAATCAAGCTATTGATGGAATTCAAGTACTGTTTTGCTTGGAGTTATGATGAAATGCCAGGATTAGGGTCCAGAAGTCGCAGTTCACAAATTAGGAGTGGATCCAACTGCTATTCCAGTTAGACAAGCTCCAAGAAGACTGCGTCTAGAGATTGAACAACAAGTTATAGCTGAAGTTAAGAAGCTAATAGACGCTAAATTTGTACATGAAGAACAATATCCAACTTAGTTTTCCAATGTGGTACCAGTCAGAAAGAAGAATGGTCAGATTAGAATTTGCGTAGACTTCAGAGATTTAAACAAAGCTTGTCCAAAGGATGAATTCCCTCTACCAATTCCAGAATTGATGATCGGCATTGCTTCAACACATGAAATCTTTTCTTTCATGGATGGATCTTCGAGATACAACCAGATAAAGATGGCACCAGAAGATGAAAAGCTTATAGCCTTCAGAATGCTGATCGGGGTATACTGCTACACAGTGATGCCGTTTGGATTAAAGAACGCAAGAGCAACTTATCAAAGAGCAATGACAAGAATTTTTTATGATCTCATTCACAACCAAGTCTAGTGCTACGTAGATGATGTGGTCATCAAAAGCAAACTAAAATAGGATCACTTGTATGATTTGAGAATTATTTTCGAGCGATTAACACAATTTAACCTTAAGATGAATCCCTTGAAATGCGCCTTCGGCGTCACCTCTGGAAAATTCTTAGGATTTGTCGTCTGACATTGTGGAATTGAAATCGATCCAGAGAAGATTAAAGCTATCTTAGAAATGCCACCTCATAAAACCTTGAAACAATTACGATCCTTTCAAGGCAAATTGGCATATCTTCGACGCTTTATCTCGAACTTGTCAGGAAGGTGTCAGCCTTTTTCTGCTTTGGTTAAGAAGGATACCAAGTTTACTTGGGACTCCAAATGTCAACATGCCTTCGATGACATCAAACAATATTTAATGACACCTCCTGTCTTAACAGACCCAGTCTCAGGTAGACCGTTGATACTTTATAACGCAGCTTTAGACGACTCTCTCGGAGCCCTGCTAGCCCAGGTCATTGATGAGAGAAAATAAAATGCTCTCTACTACTTAAGCAATCGTTTAATTCTGACGAAAGTAAAGTATCCTCCTATTGAGAAGCACTGTTTGGCCCTGATCTTTGCCGCACAGAAGCTCAGGCACTACATGCTTTCTCATAAGGTCAACCTTATTTCGAAGTTTAATCCATTGCAATATTTGATGACCCGACCGACGCTTTCCGGCAGACTTGCCAGGTGGTCAATGATACTATTACAATTCAATATAACTTTCGTTCCTCTTCATGCCGTAAAGGGGCAAATCCTAGCAGAATTCCTCGCAGCACACCCTTTACCGGCAGAATCACCTCTTAACGACGACCTGCCAGATGAATAGATAATGAGCCTAGAAGACCCCGATGATCAGCATTGGGAACTGTACTTCGATGGAGCATCCTCAGTGCAGAAAGATAAAGAATCACAAATGATAGTGCCCGGTAAGGCAGGAATCGGACTAATCTTTATAACGCCGGAGCGGGAAATGTTAAGGTACTCCTATCACTTAACATAACTGTGTACAAACAACGAGGCAGAATACGAAGCCCTCATAACCGGATTGGAACTAACCATTCAGATGGGGATAACAGACATCAACATCTATGGAGATTCTCAGTTAATCATTCAACAGGTCGCCGGACAATACAAAATTCTAAAGCCAAGACTCGAACAATACTTTCAGTATGCCATGAAATTGTTGGAGCAAATTCCAAATGTAACGATCTACAAGATTCCCAGGATAGAAAATGCTCTCGCAGATGCGTTAGCTCGACTTGCAAAATAACTTGCCTGCTTACAGGATGAGTCAGTTGAAGTGTCAGTTCAGGGACGTCAGGTTCTCTCACAGCTCGACATGGATACAATAGACAAATCAGAAAGAAAAGAAGAAGAAACAATTGCAACAATGACAAAAAATACAGAAGATTGGCGACAGCCACTAATAGACTACTTGCAAACAGGAAACTTACCGGACGATAAGTTGATAACCCATCAAATCAAGAAAGAACTCTATCTTACGCATTAATAAACAATATATTAAATAGAAGGTCTTTCAATGATGTGGCTAAGATGCCTGAGCGGGTCCGAGGCTCGTAAAATCGTTAAAGAAGTAAACTCTGGACTTTGTGGCACTCATTAGTCGGGTCAGAAATTGAAAATGAAGATTAAAAGACTAGGGTACTACTGGCCCTTGATGATGACCGATTGCATGAAGATTGCCAAAAGTTGTCACCAGTGTAAAGTGCATGGACTGGTTCTACATCAACCTCTAAATGTGCTACATCCGACAATCGCATCGTGGCCATTTGAGTGTTGGGGCACAGATATTGTGGGTCTGATAGAGCCGCCTTCTTCAAGAGGACATCGATTCATTCTTGCAGCTACAGATTACTTTTCTAAGTGGGCAGAAGCAGTACCGCTCAGAGAAGTTAAATCCCATCACGTGCTACAATTCTTCAAGAATCAAGTCGTCTACCGTTTTGGAGTACCGCGCAGAATCATTTCAGATAATGGGTCCTCGTTCAAGAGTACGAAGATAAACAATTTTGTCAGAAGACACGGGATCGACTAGCGATACTCAACGATCTACTACCCAAGAACAAACGGCTTGGCCGAGGCTTTTAACGAAACTCTCATTCAAATTTTAAAGAAAACTTTGGATGATAACAAGAGAAATTGGCACGAGAATTTGTTAGAAGCCTTATGGGCCTACAGGATGACTTTTAGGACTCCTACTTAGTCTACGCCTTACGCTTTAGTGTACGGGTCCGAGGCCGTCTTGCCCCTGGAACTTCAGCTTCCATCACTCCGAATTGCAGTTGCAGAAAAGAACACTACAGAAGAAAATGCCAGACTACGACTGGAAGAATTGGAAAGCATGGAAGGGAAAAGACTTTCCGCGCAGCAGAATTTGGAACTGTATCAAGCCAAGATGATCCAAGCCCATGATAAACTGGTCTGCCCAAGAACATTCAAAGTAGGTGACTTAGTTCTTGTTCTCAATAGACATATCATTGCACACCACAAGAAAGGAGGTAAGTTTGAACCAACCTGGGAGGGACCATTTGTGGTCGAGACAGTCTACTCTGGAGGTTCCTACCAACTGGTGAATTGCCGTGGAGAACGACCCATGCTTCCAATAAAGGAACGGTATTTAAAGAAGTATTACACAACCTGATGTCTCGAAGGGTGGCCTCTAAAGTAGAATCTTATCCCTAGAAACACAGGTGAAGTAATCATTTTGTGACTGGGTCCGAACCCAAAACAAAATAAAATGGATGATAAAAAAAATCTCATCAACGAAAATGTTAAAAAGAAAACATGGGAAATCGTAATAATGAAATGTCAATCTTTCCTTTTAAATCCATTCATTCTTAATATTTTCTCATCTCTTCCTACTTTCTTTAAATTTAAAAGAAGTGAATAAGAATTTTTAAGTGTTTTTCTTATTGTTCTTGTTCTTAGTACAGCCCCTGATCCTTTCCTTGTTTTTTTTCTCATGGAAATGTCGAACGGGCGGTTCGTTCTAAACTTTAGAAATGGCGTGAGTCTAGCACTTGATGAAAAGAGGGTGAGGGATGGAGCAGTGATAGAGATTGACTCAGACTTCACACAAGTCGGCTTACAAAACGAAGAAAATGATTGGATCCTAGTTGATCGAGAAGAACTTCACAGCCAGACAATGATGAAAATGGGTGGTTCGAGCCACCAATCCAGCAGCAAGAAAAGAAAAGCAAACGCTGCTCATGCAACCGGCGAAGATAAGAAAGTTAAGTCCGTGGTTGCCATAGTAGAGGGTAGGCTTGTCAGCGCCGCGCCCGCAGAAATTCAAGGGTAAGGAGAGCTATTATCACTACTACCCAGTGAAGAAATAAGAATCGTCGCATTCGCAAAATGTTGACCAAGTTAGCAGAAGATCAACATAAACAGACTGTGGATATCGTTAGAGCAAAATCTCCAAGGAGACCGGTTCATCAGGAACCAGAAAGAAGAAAGTCAACTCCAAGAAAGTCGAAATAGATAAAAGAAGTACCAAGAAAAGCAGAAATAGAGTCAGTACCTCGACGCCGAGCAGATGTACCGGATCCGAAGAGTCTTGTTGCGAAAGCAACCCTAGAGGATGTCCCTACAGAGACTATCCCCAAAGAGCCGAGACATGCAGAAGAATGTGTTAGGGTTGAGCCATACATCCCACAGTATGTTACTAGAGACCGAAGACTTCAGATAATCCCGGAATACGAGCTGGAGAAAATGCAACTAGTTGAGAAGAAAACCTTTGAATACTTTGAAAGAATTGGAGACAAGAGGGTCAACATTTTAGATGGCCTCGAGCTGCATACAGATGTATTCTCAGATTACGAGCAACAATAAATTGTAGACTGCATCCTCGAATTATAGAAAATGGGCTGAGCTGGCCTCCTGAGAGAAAAGACCTATTCAGATGCCAGGAAAAGGAAGAGTTACAATCCAATGTGGATGTTGCTACAATTTTGCCATAGACAGAAAAGGAAATCCACCAGAGATACTCCATCGCAGTGAGGTGAATCTGATGCCAAGAATCATGAAGAGAATGGTCAAAAGGATGATAACATGGAGGGTATTGCCTGCAGATTGCATACCCAACACTGCATTATTAACATCTACAAGGAAGGAAACTACATACCTTCACATATAGACCATCATGACTTTGTTAGACCCTTCTGCACAGTGTCATTCGTCAACCAGCACAACATCATGTTCAGATCTGACCTTCGGATTGCAGGCCCCGGTGAGTTCCAAGGGCCGGTGGAGATACCACTACCGGTAGGTTCCGTCCTGGTGTTGAAAGGAAATGGAGCAGACGCTGCGAAGCATTGCATTCCAGGAGTGCCTGTGGAGCAGATCTCAGTTACTTTTAGAGGAATGGAAGACAAAAAAATGCCTTACCACTTTCAGCCAGATCCAGAATTGGAGGGTCTCCGGCCCAACGAGATGTGAGTTACATGGGAGATAGCACACCTCCAATACACATCCATGCGGCATTCCTACCAAGGGTGGCTTGGAAGATGATGTTATTGCCCATGTTTCTTACTATTCATACATGGATTTTTGACAAATGCTTTTGGATGGATCAGCAGGAATCTTAGACAATTCGTTTTGGATTTACTTGGATTTACATGATTAGATCAAGTAGTATGATGTATTTTCAGCAATTTGGAATGAAAACGACTACGTCATATTTTACCTTCACCTCTTTTTGTTCAAATTGACTGGGAAACTCCATTAGAGTTAAATGAACTTTGAACGAAGAACAAAAAAGAAAAGAATAGAAAATAAATGAGAACTTTTCCTAAAAGTCTGAATATTAAAATGAACTTCAAATTCACATGAACACTAAATAAACAACAAAAAATAAAATGGGATCGTTAAAGGACAAACAAAACGAATCTAAACTCTGAATTGAATTTCGATCTCAAACCTCTGATTCGAACCTTTCAGTTCTTTCCTCCATCAAAATCTGTTGGAAACTCTTTTGAAATTTGAATATTCTCTTCAACTTGTCGCTAAGTCAAGTCTTTTCAGCTTGGTACGCTTACCAGTTCCTTTCAGTTCTCTTTCCTCTATGTTTTAGTGGATCAACTAGTTCTGTTGACACGGAGCCATGAACTTTGTTCGATTTGGTTATGAAGACATAAGACCGGGTCCCTCTTCATACAGATAAATTTCCGAGACTGGTACAAAATTCCAGTTCTCTTCCATCGAGGTTGGTACCAAATTCAGACTCTTTTTCGAATTGATACCAAATTTCAATTCTAAATTTCCGAGACAGGTACCAAATTCCAGTTCTCTTCCTTCGAGGTCAATACCAAATTCCGACTCTCTTTCGAATTGATACCAAATTTCAATTCTAAATTTCTGAGACTGGTACCAAATTCCAGTTCTCCTCCATTGAGGTCGGTACCAAATTCCAACTCTCTTTCGAATTGATACCAAATTTCAATTCTAAATTTTCGAGACTGGTACCAAATTCCAGTTCTCTTCTTTCGAGGTCAGTACCAAATTCCGACTCTCATTCGAATTGATACCTAGATTTTGATTCACAACTTTCGAGACTGGTACCTAAATTCTGGTTCTCATTTCAAGGTCGGTACCTAAATTCCGACTCTCTTTCCGAGATCGATACCTAAATTTCGATTCTCTTTCAAGATTTATACTTAAATTTTAAATCTCACTCTCTCGAGATCAGTACCTAAATTTTGATTCTTATCCTTTTTCCATCGATACTTAAACTCTGATTCTCACTCCGAGGCTGGTACCTAAATTTCAGTTCTCTTCGCAATCCCGAGGTTGAAACCCAGGTTTCAATTCTCATTGCAAATCTAAATTTTAAATTCAAAATTTCCTTAAAGTGATTTTAAATTAAACTTCAATCCATATTGAAACTCAGAAAAAATCAAAATCTAAACTCACACTTTGAAACTTGAAATTTAAAAGTAAAATGAAATCTATATCGAATTCCCCATATCTTGTGATTTGGAGTTCACCTCATTTTCCATTCCCCAGCGAGAGTTCAGGAATCTCCAGTCTTGGAAATAAACCTGATACTCCCCAGCGGAAATTCTTCTACTTCGTCCTAAGTTTGTGACTTGGACATTTGTGTTGGTTTTGTTGATCTCTTCAATCAACACCAATACGCACGGTGTGCTTGGTTAGCACACCACACCTATTGGGGGTCCATTTGTTGACCTCAATTTTGGTGAGGTCTTTGCTTCTCTCTTTAGTACTTCAGGATCTAGCCTTAGGCTTTTCCTTTGACTAATGTTAGAGGACTAGAAATGGAACCCACCATTTAGAAATTTAAACTACTTCTTAACTCCTCGCAAACCCCACAAGCTTGATTGTAGACCCCTAATCACCTAGAGGGTTGAAATCAAATGTAGAGGTTTAAAGGATGAGTTCCCTATAGGAATTTTTGTCCTTAGGAATACCCTGGATCGCCTGGTCTGGTGAGGGTTGACTTGCACATACACTACACTCTCACACACATTCCAAGTCGTAAAATCACACTCTCGCCCAACTTGACTTCCTAACTCATGTAGGTAATTCATATAGATGGTCCTTAACCCTTAAGAGGGTTAGGAACAACATAGTGAATGCCTCAAATGAGTCCTGTCATAGCTCATATGGGCTTAATATGGCTTCATGGCTCAACCAAAATGAATCTATTTCACTCACACTTGATCAATCTTCTTTTTTTCAAAATTTCAGTTTTTGACCCCCGGTGTCCCGGACCCACCAAACCTACCGAATACCCTTGAAATGACCCAAAATTTGCAAAATTACCTCAATTACCCAAGTTTCCTCAAAATTAATCCTAAACACTTTCCACCACTCAAATTGACCATCTTTGGCCAAAAATACCAAAATTTCCAAAAATACCCCAAAACCTCCCCCAAATTACCAAAATACCCTTTTACCCAAAAATCCAAAAATTGTAAAAAAATTCCTAAGAAATTCCATAAAATCCCAAATATTCTCAATTTCATTTTGTTCAACCACACCATGGGCCAATTTTGCCAATTTACCCCACTTTTACCAAAACCCCCAATTTGACCCTTTTTTTTAACCCAAGTGAACGCAATGTCAAACCAAAACACCCCAATTGACCTCAATTTTGGTCCAATTCAATTCTAAACTTCAATTAAATATCCCCAATATCAATTTAGACCAAATCCAAGTCTATTTTGATGGCATTTGGGCCTAATTCCAATTTGGGGCTTAAGACCCAATTTTGACCCATGACCCAAACCTAGCCCAATTCAATTCCAATTGGCCACAAATCTTTTCTAAAGCCTTCCTAACATCCTCATAAAACAAAACACTAACTTGATTTGCCCAAAATTTGAACCTAAACTCCACCCAAACCTAAGCCAAAACCAAAATCCCTTAAATTGACCTAAGCCCAAACCTAACCCAAATGGGCCCAATCCCAAAATTAGAGCCCAACCATAGTTGAAAACTCTTTGTAACACTCCCATAAAAATTTTTCAACATTAACTTTACAACAAATTCAACCTTAGCCCAACCTTAGCCCAAGTTAGCCCAATTTGGCCCACCTTGGCCCCTTTACCAAAAAAAGCCCAAATTCAACCCAATTCTACTCCAAACCACACCAAATTGATTCTAAACCATTCATGAAACATCCCTAAACTAAACCCAACATTTATTTGGCATGGTCTTTCACAAAATTCTTCATCCAAAATTCTATTTTTAAATATAAAGGCCCACCCATTTAAGCCTTTTAAAAAGCCAACTTCCATAAAACCTAAAAGCCTAAAAATTCATCCGAAGCCCACATGATAATTACTTCTCATCATCCACTTGATAAAATCATTCCCTAAAGTTTGAAACCCATGATTAAATCATTCCAAATTAGGCTTTATTCAAATTCCCATCAAAATGCCAAAATTCCTAAAATCCATTCCAATGAAATTGTCTAAGCCATCCCCAAGCCCAAATGAAGCCATGAAGTCATCCTTAACCCCTATGTAAAGCCATGAGAAGTTTGACATGTGACCATCACATAAATAGCAAGAGGAGCAGCCTCTTTAAGGATTCTCTTAAAAGTGATTAAACCTTTTCATGCTTCCCCTAAACTTTGTTTAAACTTAAACATGCTTGGATAGTGACTTCTCCCCACTAATCTAGCTGACTCGCCTGACCTCACTCAGCCTAAATTAGAGCTTGGAATGGTGCACCAAACCCAAACCCATAGGATGACCAATTAAGTCAAAAAGAGCCCCTTCCCAATTCCATTTTGAATGAAGCTTTCTACACATGGTCAATCTCCATTGCTTGCACCATTGCCAACCCCTGACTCTCCTGATGACAACAGTGACTTGACCCAGGCCGGCCAGCCACCACAGCCGCCGGAAACCACCAGGCCGAGTGCACCCATGTGAGCCAATTTTTGAATTTCTCCTTGCTTAGTTATCCCAGCCCAATTGAGCATCATGGTCGTTCTTCCCTTGCCCTGAACAGTTGATCCAAGCCATCAAACCCCCCTGGTGAGCCCTCCAGCCATATCTTCTCGGTCAAAAAAGTGTTAAACCAAACCTTACCAAAACTCTGCCAAAATCACTCCAGATCCCTCTCCAGACATAGATAACTTGATCCCCAATGAAATCCAGCCCTAAAGCCTTCTCTGTGAGTCCAATTTTGGACTTGAAATTCAAGCTCAAAACAAGGACACTTCACCACAGTGAGCCAATCTTCAAATTGATTAACTCTACACCTTCACCAGACCAAGAGGAGAAGTTCCCCAGCAAAGCCCCCTCACCAGAGCCGCCCATTGCTTCCGACCTCCAAGCTTTGTGATCGACCTTGGTCACTTTTGTACCTAGGCATTTCCCCAGAGCAAGATACTTCATCTGGAGCTTGCTTGGACTCAATCAAAGGTGACACAACCCTCAGATCGAAGCTTCACTTCTTTGAGCAAAATTATGAACTCACTCTTCCTCCCGAGCTCTTGGAGATTTTGCATTTAGTTTGATTTGATTTCAATGCACCTTAACCATATAGATGTGTTTGTCTCTTCAAGACGAATCGATAGAGTATAAGAACGCAAAAATCCATGAAGAATCGAGTGAGATCTTAAGGTTTTAGTGTGGACGGTCACGGGTGTACACTAGTCGAAGACAATGACCGGGAGCCGTTGGATCGCGCATGTATCAAACGGACGGTCGAGATCAAGCCGGATAGCGCAATGGTCCGTGAATGGCGGGCCCCCGTAGCGCTGACTCAGATGGCTGCATTGAATCACGGAGCGATGCACAAGCTTTCGATCTGGACGAGGATGACGTGGCGGCGAGTCGGATAAGTAGAAAATTAGGATTTTTTTGATTTATTTAAATACCAAAACTTCAAAAAATATATCTTTGCATAGAAAAATCATAAAAATAAATTAAAAATACCCTCTTGCTCAGTGAACAGAGGAGAATAATGTGGAAAAGAAATCAGGTTAATTTGATTGGTATTTTATTTTTAATAATTTACTTACTGTTTCCAATACTTTGATTCTCCATTTGCATAGACAATTCATCATGGCATGAGAGCATAGGGCTTTTGAAGCCTCTGATCTTGGGTACATTCTCTGAATTTTTTAAGGTCAGAGACCATCTCTGTGAAAAGTTATTGATTTTTCAAATTCATGTTACTATTTTAGGTATTCTAATTCCAATAATTAACATGTTGTAAAATAAATTCTAGGAAAATTTGGTGGTGTTTCCTAGGACTAGGGGACCCTATGAAAAATATATTTTGAGTTAATTCAATCATAATAACCCTAATTGGCCTAAACGCCCAAAAATGAATTTGAATTAATTAGGGTTAACCACACACAAAAATGACTTGAAAATAATTCTCCATTGTTATTTATGGTTAGAGAAACCTTACATAAAATTTTGAAATCAATTGAACTTGATTAACCTCGCCGAATGGATTGATTAAGCCCCATAAGCAAAATGGAAATTTAAAAATTCATAACTCCAAAAATACTTTTCAAAAATTCACAAAAGTGGTTTTGGAGCTTCTTTGATATCAGGGGAGTTCAGAAAAATTAAATTGGAATTTTCTAAAAAAGTTGATTTTTCACAATATTTTAATATTTTAATAATTAAAAAATAATAAAAATCACAAAAATATTAAAAAACATAAAAATGTCACATTTTGACTCCTAATCACTTAGAAACAAACCAAATATTTTTCCTAAGTCCCTAGGATAAGATATTGAATTTTAAAGGCTTAAAGTAATTTTTAATATTAAAAAATGAATTTTCAACCTTTTTCACTAAAATAATTCTAATAAATCAAAACAAAATAAAAAATTATAAACTTTTTTTCTCTAGACTCCTTGAGGTTAGAGAAATTTAAGAAAAATATAAAAACTATTTTTTAATTTTTATTTTATTTTAAAATTAATTAATACTCTAAAAATCAAAATAATTATAATAAATAAAATATAATTCAAAAAAATCACAAAAATTTATCCAAGTGGTTCTCTGGTTATTAGAAACATCTCGTAATTTTCTTAAGGACAGAAACTTTACCTTGATCATGTTGTTGAATTTTCTTTGAAAACCCCTATTTCTACTAAAAATAATTATATAAATAAATTAAAGTAAAAAAAATCACATTTTCTCCTCTAATGTCTTAATTCACATGTGAGTGAGGTGACATAAAAATTTCAAATTCATTTGAGCTCAATTTAGTGAGTTATAAAATAAATAAGCCCAAAAGGGCATAAAGGTAATTAAAGAATTTTAACCCTTAATTAAAACTTTAGGTTTAATCAAAATGGAGGGTAAAATATTTGATTTTAACTTTCTCTTGGATGATTGAAACTTAGGTAAATTAAAAGGGTATCAACCCATTAAACACTTTGAAAATATCAAAATGAAACTTTAATTAATTAAATAATTTAAATTTTGGAAAGAATATATTTAAAATTTAGATTATTAAAATAGGGATATTATTAAGAGGATATTTATTCTTCAATTTAAAAATCCCTATATAAATCACTTCAATAATATTTAGGTCTTAATTAAAAATTAAAATAATAATCCAAACTAAATAAATTAAAAATTAAAAGAAGAAAACCATTAAATGAATTAAAGCTTAAAATGTTAAATGGTCCAATAATAAAAATCAAATTTAAAATCATGGAGTTAAATTAAATTAAATTAAATTAAGTCAAGTTAAAGTTTAAATTAAATTAAATTAACACCTTAACAATTAAATTAAATTAAATATAAAATATTGAAACTAAAATTAAATTAAAATTAAATTAAATTAAATTAAATTAAATTAAATTAAATAAACTTAATTTAAATAAAATTAAATTAAATCAAATTAAATTAAATTAATATCACTTAACAGCAAACCAAAATGAATTCATTAAGAGTTAAATCAAAACATAAGAAAGATTTCAACACCTTTTTTAATATAAGTAAAACTAAAACATAAAAAGTTAATCTGAAATATAATATCACTTAAAGTGTAAAGATTTAAATTAAATCTAAAATAATTTGAACCCTATTCCAAACTTAATAATTATTAATTAATTTTTATAATTAAATCAAATCATATTAAATCATTAAAATATTTATTACTTTGCCCTTAAAAGGCTTTTATTGTTATAACTCTTAAATGAAGCATCAAGTGAAGTGTCACTTCACACATAAGATATTCAAATGTCCTAAGTTCACTGAGCAAGAAACAAAACAAAATTAAAATCCTTTGATGATTAATTCACCAATACAATAAAATTCATTTGAACTCAAAATAATCCCAGAAGTATTGAAAAGATGTTTAAGATTCGTCTTAAACACTTCCTCGATATGATGGGATGTTTTAGAAGAATAATTGAACATAATTATTCTTTGGTGAAGAAAATCATCCTTAAACCAAACCAACAACCTAGACGTCATAGGAAACGAGTAGCAATAGGTTTAGGATTCTGGTAGACAACCAAAACCCTTTCCCTTAGTTTTACCTAGGTATTTCTTGCAAAAATATGTTTAAATGCTCTAACTTGTGTTTTAAGTGTAGCTTGGGATGTACGTGAAAGACCCTCCGAGTACCCTTTTACTTTGTCGTAATTTACCTACATGTGCCGCATTTTAATTTTCTTGCATGGTAAAACAACCGTTGCATGAAAACCAAAACCTATAGGATAGCCACAAAACTGAAACCAAAACTAAATTAAAAGTCATCACAAGATAAAATTCACCGCCACAACATTTCAAAATATAAAACAACTCAAAATTTAATCACAAACAGAATAATAAAACCACAACTTTAACTAAATTAAAACGTCTCGTTGAATGATCGGGAATACCTCGGATGGTGTAACCCACGTGTTGATAATGGGATTTCCTACGGTCTAAATGAAAGTGTGGAACTCAATCAGTTGGGTTTAGCAAATTCATCTGGACTAAGTGAACTCGATGAAAATAACGATGCCGGGATGACGAAACCGTGGGATCTTAACCGGTTCTGTTTAGACAACTTTAAGATTTGCTTTAATTAAAACACTAATAGACATTTGGACTTTAAGATTTCTAAAACAAGACACTTTTCTCATCCCCTAATTTTCACCTTCTAAAAATAAACCTCTGCAACAACAAGGAGCATGGAGCATGATGGACAGCACGACCATCGTCATCAGCAAAACTTAAATCTACTTCAACTAAACCTTTCTTAGAATTAAATAACCAAGCCATAGAATTTCGAGGTAGTTTGCCTAGTGCAACATAAATCCTCAACTCTTCGTTAGGCATTTGCACGATCATGTCATGTAAATTAAGCCCTAACCGGTCTTAGGACTCCGAGGTAGTCGTTCGGTATGACATAAACCCTCATATCTTCGAGGCTGTTTGTGTGATTATATCGTACAAATATAAGTCCTAATTAATTAAAATTTACAGGATTGAAACATTAAATAAATTCTCAAATCGAAACCAAACCATAGTGATAGTTCTGGGAAGTTGCCAAGATTCTTCTGGATCCTCAGCTTCTCCTACTTCTCTTCCTTTGGACTCCTAAAATAAACTGTTCCAAATTTGAGCTAATCCTATTTGAAATTTCCAAAATCCAATTGTTTGAAAACCTTAAACTGTGAAATTCTTGAGAGCAAAACCACTGATCATTATCAAGAGTTTTCTTAAGTGATTCCCGTCATTTAAGATGTAATTAACTATAGGGGCTTGCCCTTATAAGGAACGTTAAGAACCCATGTAATGTAAACCCTGCTTAAATTATTTATATTAAGCAGGGGAACCTGTCGGCTTATAAAATTGGTTCATAGACCAAACGGATGTCACAAATCTTCTAGTTTATTTAACTGAGCCTCATCGTCAAGCAGTGTGTTTATTCTTCGGGATAAATATACAGTTTGGGGTGTGGTGCTCGTTTATATAAACTATTTGGGATGTGAGATCAGTTTAATTTCATATCTTAAAATTTTCAAACATAAAATTATTTTCAAAATTAAATGCTACTTTCAAATTATATATATATATATATATATATATACTAAATTTAAAATCTAAAATTCACTGATAATTTTTGTGGGCGACCCCTTTTTTAAAAAACAACACTCAACCTAAAATATGCCGACACTCATATGGATTTCTTCAATAAAAGTCATAGCATACTCTCTATGTGGTTTCATTATGTAGGTATTAGGGTTGACCATCTCAATGGGTGTTTCAGTAAGTGAATGTTCTCTCCAAGACATCAAGATGTTTGATTTATCTTAACATTAAAAGCATGAGGTCAGTCTCATCTTCCCTAAAAATTAAAATAACAGACAAACTTATATAGAATACAGTCACGATGACCTACACAAGTTACTCAACAGATACACATGTATTGTACACATAATATGCAAGAAACAAAACACCAAAAATTTAACAACAAGTATTATTTTGGCCTTTTGTCTTTATAATTTTTTCAGCATTCTATCTTTTTTCAGTACCTATGAAAAAACAAAAAAGCAACACAAACATAACAACATAAATAACAAACAAAAAATAAAGAAGAATATTAGGAAAATAAAAAATATCAAACCTATATCATAAGTCTTTCAATTAAGGTTATACTAAATGAGAAGTAATAATTAACTTCTTTCGCGGACAACAGTGCTAATAACTTGACACGTAAAAATTTACTATGAAGTAAGTTGGTCATACAACACAATAGTACGTGTCAAGTAGTATCCAGTTTAAGATTCCGCCTATCAATCCCACGAGGAAAGGTTTAACAATTTATTTCAATAGAAGAATCTCTAGTTAGTAATTTAGTGAACCTAGCTTGGCATGATTGCAAAAAAGGTTTAAATCCTAAAATTTTAATGAAAGTAGGGTAGATAGAAGACAGTAGAAAATAATACTGCAGGAAGAATCTAGAGTGTTCCTTCAAGAATGATGAGGCTCAAGCCTCTTTAATTCATGGATCGTCGTGATCATGGCATTCTTAAATATTTCCCTAAGTGATTTTTGTTAATTAAGAATACCATATTTCATATGCCTATGTCTAGGTCAAAAGAAGCATAAAATCCATAAGATTAATGCTTCCTCAATCCACAAGTCATTTTGCATGAATGTTCTGATACCCTAACAAGATTGAAGAATCCCAATTGATTATGTCTATCCTCTTAGTTTTCTGTAGTTAACCCTTCTATTCTACTATGCAATGATTAAAAGTCGTAGTTTTATGAAATATTTTAACATCCTAGTTAACTAAACTATGAATAAATGAAGTTGATATGTTAACCAATATCATAAGCCATAAAATCATGATAAAAAGGCTGATTGAAGAACACTTCAGAAATCCCATGATAAAATCCACTACCCTTTAATCACAAAGACATATTGAAGAAATTAGCCACTCATCATCGAGAAAATCATAACAAAAAAACTATGAAGGATTTCATTACAAGAAATAAAACCTGATAAACATACAATAAATTTTCTTCTCCAAAATAGCAATAACCCTTCTTGTCTTACAATATTCACTCACAAATCATAAGAAAAGAAGGTGGAAAAAGATCCTTGAAGGTTTCTACCAAAGGAAGAAGAAAACCTTAAGGAGAAGCACAAAAAATCTCCCTAAACTCTACCTTTAACCATCTCCAACTCATGAAAAACCATTCTGAAGTGTAAGTCTGTAGTAAATGAGTAAAAATAACATGTTTCATGTAGGGAAAAATACTAGTAAAATCACATTTAATTGATGCATGTCACATGGATCCATCATCCAAAGCTATTAAGGCTCTAAGTCAAGTTGGTTGTGGAGGTATTTGACCCAAAAGAACAAGGGATGCCTTGTCAGCAACCCATGAGTTGTGTCATCCAAGAAATTTCAATAGCCTTAAAGTCAATAGAAGGAACTTTATGGTTCACTATGACCCTATACTAGTGGAATTCGTAAAAGTGTTACTTATACTACCAAGAAAATGGTCGAGAAACCTACGGAGTGAAGTAGAAAAAAAAAAGTTTGGCAACTTTTGACCTCATTCTTGGTGAGGTCTTTTCTCTCCTTAGTGCTTCTTAGGATCTAGCCATAAGGTTCCTCATTGACTATCCTAGAGGACTAGAATCTGGGACCCCACCCTTTAGCAATCTCAGCCTACTTCCCCGACTCCTCTCGGGATCCCACTGGATGGTCGCAAACCTTTAAATCACCTTGGAAGGTTAAAATCACCATATGGGCAATCAATAGTGAGTTCCTATAGGATTGTTTGGATTTAGGGTGACCCTGGGTGCCCTGAGCTTCTCTTACACACACACACACTCCTAAGCCATTTTACCCTTTAACCCTAAACTTTGAACTTTTCCCCTTTCACCCTTTAAGAAACTCACATAATTGAACTGAAGCCACTGATCTTTGATTAAGATGGCTAAGGTCAATATGTGAAGAATCATAAAGTGGTTACTATTTGTCTAAGCATGGTCCCAAAGTGGTTAGACTTGGTTGAGATCCATAAGCCTACCCCTATAGACATGATCCTACCTCAAAACTCTCCAAAAACTTCCAAAAATTACCCAAAATTCCCAAAATTCCTAAAAATCATTTCAAAACAATCCCCGCCTTTTAAATTCACCAAAATACCCCAATACCCTCAAAATAACCTCTTGATACCCTAAAATACCCTTTTGGTCCAAAATTCCAAAAATTCCCAGAATATTCTAGAAAATCTTAAATATTCCCAATTTCATTTTGTTCAACTACACCATGGGACAATTTTGTCAATTTAGCCCACTTTTGCCAAAATCCCCAATTTGACCCAATCCTAAACCAAGTGGACCCAATGTCAAACCAAATTAGCCCAATTGATCCCATTTTTGATCAAAGTCAATTCCAAACTTCTATTCAATATTCTTAATACCAAATTTCAACCAAAAATAAGCTCAATTTGGTTAACATTTGAATTCAATACTCAAGACCCCATTTTTGCCCTAAATCACCCACAAAGCCAAACATACCCAAATCCAATCCAAGTCAACTCAAATTTTCTTCAAAATGGTCCTAAAACTTGCCTAACACATTTCTATACCAAAACCAACATTCATTTGATCAAAATTCTAGCCTAAAACCCTCTTAAAATTCACATGGGCCAAAAAGCCCAATTTTGGCTCATAAGCCCAAATCCTCTTCAAATTAAACTATGTGGCCCATGAAAATTCCCAAATAATTTTCAATCAAACTTCAACATATCTAAAGCCAAATTCAATCAATTCCAATTCAATTTAGTCATCCCATATTTGATTTAAAAATTTCAAATCATTACATGCATGTTAAAAGGCCCAAACCCTTATGCATTTTGAAAAGCCCACTTAATTAAATTTTAAAAGACCAAAAGTGAGCCCATATGACATATTTTTATCATACTATCACCTCATGATATTTAAAACACCATTCCATGGCATTACATGAAGCATTGCATTTATACATGGCTCATTAACCAAATTAGGCATGTTGACACAAAATCCCCAAAATTCATAAAAGCTTTTAATTCCTTTTGCATGAAACTTTCTAATGGCTCAGACATACCATAACATGGCATGTGCATCATACCATAGCCATACCAAAGTCAATATTTTCCAAATTGGGCAAGGGGAGGTGACCCTTCCCTTCTCCCTTCTTATCAAATTTCCCTCACTCTTAAGCTATCAAATCTCCTCCCTAAACTTCAAAACCAGCCATCTAAGCTCACCCAAACCTCTCCATGGACTTCAAGACCAGCTCCAATCACATTGGGCAAAGATGTAGCCTTTGGACCAAGGGCTAAAACCAAGTTAGCCTCACCTAACCTAAATCCCAAATATCCATTAAATCTCTACCCTAAAGCCATCAAATACTCCAATGGATGCCACCACTCAACCCCTCTGACCCCCCTGAACTTCTGCCTGACTTGACCGTGGACGGCCGGCCATCCCAGTTGCTGGAAAACACCAGGCCGAGAGGCTAAGGTGGATTCATAAATTCAAAATCAATTTGCTGAGCTGTCCCATTCCAATTGGACTCCATGGTTCTTATTCTTCTCCCCTAGGCAGCTGATCCCAGACCTTAATTGCCCCTGGAAAGCTCTCCAACCCTCCCTATTTAAACACCACACCTCTCGATCATGAACGGTGCTGAACCTAACCTTAAGGAAACTCTAAAAAAATCACTCCAGAACTCCTCCTAGCTAAAAGAAGCTCATCCCCACTGTTCTCCTGCCCTGAATCCCCCCAGCTGAGCCCAATTTCTCAGCTAAAAATCAGGCCAAAAACAGGACACTCCCCAATTCTTTACCAAATCCAAATAATCTCCTCTCACACCTTCACCAGAGGTAGAGAAGGAGTTCCCTAGTGAAAGCCCCCTCTCCAAGCCAACCAGTTGTTCCAGCCTCCAAGCTTTATGACCGGGCCTGGTGGAAATCAAGTCTAGGTATTTCACCACAGCTCCAGGCTTCATCCCTAGCCTCCTTGGACTCCAACGAACGTGCCAAGTATCTCTGATTGAGGCTTCACCTCTCAAAGCCAAGGTATGAGCTCCTCCTTCCTCCCGAGCTTCTTTGAATTCTCCATTTAGTTTGGCTTAATTTCTTGGCATGTTAACCGTATGGATGTGTTCGTTTTCTCAAGACGAATCCATAGAGCTATGAACTCAAAAATTCAATGAGAATCGAGGGAGATATTAGGGTTAGAAGGTCGACGGTCACGGGTGCACACCAGTCGGAGACGATGATCGGCCGCTGTCGGATTACGCGTGTATCGAATGAACGGCTCAGATGGCGTCGGATGAGGAGATGGAACGTGAACCGCGGACCACGTGGCAGTTGAGTCAGATGGCGGCGACGAACCAGAAGACGACGCATGGAGTTCGATCCACTGTAGGTTGACGCGGCGTCGATGTGGATAAGTAGGAAAATAGGATTTTCTGATTTAATTAAATAGCCAGAACTTAAAAAATTCATATCTTAGCATAGAAAAATCATAAAAATAAAAGAAAAATACCCTCTTACTCATTGAACAGAGGAGAATAATGTGAAAAAGGAATTGAGTTAATTTGATGAGTATTTTATTTTTAAATAATTATTTACTCATTTTGGTATTTCAATTCTCCATTTGCATAGACATTTCACCATGGCATGAGACCATAGGGCTTTTGAAACCTCTGACTTGGGGAACATTCCCTGAATTTTTCAAGGTCAGAGGCAATCCCTATGACAAGTTATGTATTTTTCAAGTTTATGTCATTATTTTTGATATTTTAATTCTAAAGAATAGTATGTTGCTAAGAAAATTTGGTGAAGTTCCTTAGGACCAGAGGACACTAGGATAATTATGGTTTGAGTTAATTCATTAAGGATAATCCTAATTGGCCTAATCACTCTAAATTAAACTTTAATTAATTAGAGTTAATCACACATTAAAATGACTTGAAATCAATTCTCCACTGATCTTTAGGATCAAGGGAACCTCACATAAAAATTTGAAGTCAATTGGAAATGTTTAACGCTATTAAATGGATCAATTAAACCACATAATAAAAATTAAACTTTAAAAATTCATAACTCCAAAAATACATTTAAAAAATTTACCAAGTTGATTTTGGGACTTTTCTGATATCAAAGGAGTCTAAAAAAAAAAAAATGGAATTTTCTAAAAATTTTCATTTTTAAGCATATTTTAATATTTTTAATAATTAAAAAATATTTAAAATCACAAAAATAATAAAAATCATAAAAATGTCATATTTGGTCCCCTAATCACTTAGGAACCAATCAAATATTTTTCCTAAGTCTCTAGGTAAAGATATTTAATTTTAAAGCCTTAAAACAAATTTTGAATAAAAAAAAATGTATTTTCTAGCCTTCCCACTAAATTAATTCTAGTAAATCATAGAAAAATCATAAAAATGTAAAATTTGTTTCTCTAAATTTCTTGAGGTTAGAGAGATTTTTGAAAAATATAAAATCTATTTTTTAACTTTTATTTTATTTTATAATTAATTAACACTCCAAAACTTAAAATAATTATAATAAATAAAATATAATTAAAAAAAATCACCTAAATTGATCCAAGTGGTCCTCTGGTCATTAGAAACATTCAATAATTTTCTTAAGAACATTACTTTACCTTGGCCATGTTGGTGAATTTTCTTTGAAAACCCCTATTTTTCATTAAAAATAATTATATAAATAAATTAAATAAAGAAAAATCACATTTTCCCCTCTAATGTCTTAATTGACATGTGAGTGAAGTGGTATAAAAAACTTTAAGTTCATTTAAGCTTAATTTAATGAGTTATAAAATAAATAAGTTTAAAGGGGCATAAAGGTAATTAAAAGATTTTAACACCCACTTAAAACTTTAGGTTTAATAAAAATGGTGTAAAATATCTGATTTTAATTTTCTCTTAGATGATTGAAACTTTGGGAAATCAAAGGATAGGAACCCATTAATCACTTTAATAAACAAAAAATGAAACTTTAATTAATTAAATAATTTAAAATTTTGAAGATTAATTAAAATTGGATTATTAAAATGGGATATAATTTAAGAGGAAACTGATTCTTTAATTTAAAAATCCCAAAGTAAATCACTTAATAATATTTAACTCTTAAACTTAAGAGGATAATTGGAATTAATAATTAAATGATTAAAAGTAAGTAATTCTTAATTAAATTAAAACCTAAATCATTAAATAATTTAATAATTGATTAAAGCCTAAAATGTTAAATAATTAGAAAGTAAATTAAAATATTTGAAACTAATGTAAAATCATTTCAAAACAAACTTAAATCAAATTTGCAAATTTTAAATAATTTTAAGACAACTTATCTTAAAACATAATGTAAAAATTAAATTAATTAGTATAATTAATCAAAATTAAATCATCAAAATTTAATAAATAATTTGAACACCTCTTTTGACCTATGTTAATCTAAAAAATTAAATTAACATAAAATTGATATCATTTATAAGAAGTTTAAATTAAATGAATCAAACACCATTCCAAACATAAAATCATTGATTAAAATTTCATAATTAAATCACATTAAAGTAAATCATCAACTTTAACTTTAAATCATTAAAAGCTTTAACAAATTAACTTGTCACTGAAAGCTTTAAATTATTATAACTATTAAATGAAGAGTTAAGTGAAATGTCACTTCACTTATAGGATAATCAAACATCCTAATTCACCGAGCAAGGGAACAGAACTTAACTAAACCCTTGGACGATTAATTCACCTGTGTAATTAAATTCACTTGGACTCAAAACTGTCCCAGGGGTATTGAAAAGATGTTTAGGACTTGCTCTAAGCACTTCCTTAATACGATGGGTAGTTTTAATGAACAATTGAACTTAATTGTTCTTTGGTGAAGAAAATCATCCTTAACCAAAATGAAGAACCTAGACGTCATAGGAAATGACTAGCTATAGGATTAGGATTCTGGTAGACAACCAAAACCTTTCCTTTAGTATTTACCTAGGTTTTTTTTGAAATATTTAAATGTTTTAATTTGTGTGTTAAAGTGTAGCTTGGAATGACTGGAAGACCCTTCAGGTACGCGTTTATGTTATTGCAATTTACTTTATTGCATTTTCTTTACCTATACAGCGCTTTACTTTTCTTGCATGTTAAACAAGACTGTTACATGAAAACCAAAACCTTTAGGATAGTCCCTGAACTGAAACCAAAACTAAATTAAAAGTCACTAAAAGATGAAATCCACCGCCACAGCATTAAAAATATAAAACAACTCAAAATTTAATCACAAATAGAACAACAAAACTACAACTTTAACTAAATTAAAACGTCTTGTTGGATGAACGGGAATACCTCGGATGATGTAACCTACGTGTTGCTAATGGGATTTCCCATGGTCTAAATGAAAGTGTGGAACTCATTCAGTTGAATTTAGCAAATTCATCTGGACTAAGTGAATCCGATAAAAATAACGATGCCGGAAGGATGGAACCGTGGGATCTTAACCGGTGTTGTTATAATCAACTTTAAGATTTCCCTAATAAAACATTAAAGAAATTTGGATTTTAAGATTTCTATAATCCAAAACACTTCTCTCATCCTTTGATTTATGACTTCTAAAACTAAACCTCTGCAACAATAAGGAGCTTGGAGCATAGTAGGCAGCATGGTCATCTTCATCAGCAAAACTCGGGTCTACATCAGTAAAACCTTTCTTAGACCTAAATAACCAAGCCATAGGATTTCGAGGTAGTTTGCCTAGTGCAACATAAATCCTCAAATTTTTGTTAGGCATTTGCATGATCATGTTATGCAAATTAAGCCCTAACCGGTCTTAGGACTTTGAGGTAGTTGTTCGGTACTACATAAACCCTCACATTTTCGAGGCTACTTATGTAATTATATCATAAAAGCATAAGTTCTAAATAATTAAAATTGGTGATATTGAAAAATTAAATAAACTCCCAAATTGAAGCCAAACAATAGGATAGTTTGGGAAGTTGCCAAGATTCTTCTTGGATCTCCAGCTTCTTCTACCTCTCTTTCATTGGACTCCTGAAAATAAACTGTTCCAAATTTGAGCTAAACCCTTTTGAAATTCCAAAATTCTATCATTTGAAAACCTTAAACTTTGAAATTCTTAAGAGTGAAACCACTGATCATTATCGAGAGTTTTCTTAAACTATTCCCGTCTTTTAAGATGTAATTAACTATAGGGGCTTGCCCTTATAGGGAACTTTAAGGACCCAGGTAATATAAACCCTGTTTAGTTCCCTTATATTAAGTAAGGGAATTTGTCAGCTTATAAAATTGGTTCACAGATCAAACGGATGTCACAAATCTTCTAGTTTATTTAATCGAGCCCCATTATCAAGCAGCGAGTCTATTCCTCAGAACAGATACACGGTTTCGGATGCGGCGCTCGTTTCTATAAACTATTTCGGATGTGAGATCGGTTTGATTTCATATCTTAAAAATTTTTCAAAATTAAAATTATTTTTAAAATCAAATACTACTTTTCAAATTATATATTTAAATAAAATTTAAAATTCACCGACAATTTCTGTAGGCGACCCCTTTTTTAAAAATCCAACATATAACCTAAAAATATGCCGACAACTTCTGGCGACTCCACTGGGGAATAGTTGCTCTCTCCATTTTGATTGGATGGCTTTGCTTTCATAAATCGGTAGTAAGTCCATGCCCCTAGTGTGTCAAACTACCATTCTTCCGCTGACATATCTTGTTCATTTCTGTCTTGAAGAAGTATGATAAACTCCTCTTGGAATTTGGAGCCACTCATTAGACACTCCCAAACAGAGAGGTTCTGAAATTCTCCTTTTGATACCTCTCCGAAGAGGTGAGGTAGACCCCCAATAGGTGTTAGCTTAGGAGATGTCCTTCGAGTTGAGAAATCCTACGAGATTTTCCCTTCCTTTCTAAGCTCTGGATTGGGTCCTTTACCCTCTCTAATCTCCTCTCATTTTTAACGAAAAAACTAACCTCCTAACAAACAAAATCTTTTCTAAATCGTAAATGCATAAATAAAACTTAAATAAATTGTGTTTGGACTCTTTTCAATTTCTTTCTTTTCGTCCTGATGAAGGAAGCATAATTCAGGATTGATAATTGAAACTTGCCTTGCAGAAGATGTCTGTCCCGAAGCTGATTTTCTCCTTTACCAATGGACTTGACTTAGCTATCTACAAGGATGAACTATCTGACAATGGGATAATCCGTTTTGGATAAGGGTTCAATAACATGGACGTTAAGTTTGCCGATGTTACTCTTTTCACACTGATGAACAAAGTGCCTGAGATTAAGGAACCAATGATTGAGTTTAACCTAAAGTCGACTTAAGAGTTCCCTCCCCTGCAGAGGGCCCCAGTTGAAAGGAACACTGCTATTCACAGGAGATTGACTGTTACCCCTAGAACTGTCGTCTCTTCCCCCACCGGTCTGGTCATTACAGCACCTACCCCGGTTCCCGCCAAACTGAAACGAAAGGAAGTACGAGTTAGTTATGAACCTGTCACCGTGGAGGGTTCAGATTTCGCTGCGATACCGTCTGTTTTCGAGATAGGGTCCAGTTCAAAGTATAGGCTCATAACCCGAACACAGAGGAGGAATAAAAGCAGGAAGTTGGCTAAGATCAGGAAGGTCAGAGAAGCTGAAGCCCCTTATCTTGAAGAAATCCCTAAAGAGAAAGAGGAAGAACTGCCAGAATACTCACCACTGTTGGAAGGAAATAGATTCCACCCTCTCTCTGTTTAATATGATGAAGTAGATGCCAAAAAGATCGCCGCTGTGTTACCCCAGCCTGCATATTACAGTGAAAGTAAAAAGAAGAAGAGCAAGGCTACACCGCTTACCTGATTGTGTGTGGTAGTCAAGAAATTAGCCACAAAAGAAGGATATCCTGTATCAGAGATTCTGAGAAGAATGGGATGAGTACCAGTTAAGTCCTGCCTCGGTCCGCGAGTAAAGCCTGCTACTGTCCTTGAAAGACCGAAGAAAAAGGTGCGAGCTAGCGAGGGAGGCTCACCCGTTGTTGTATCAGGTCTCCATATTAGAGAGGACACCACCCACTTACGCACCGCCGATAGACCAGCCGGTCCTAGGCCTTCTGCTACAAGAAGGATGGTGTGGCGACCTATTATTACCGAACCAATACAAATAGAACATTCTGGAAAGAGAAGTCTCACTGAAGATCTCAGATCTGAAGAAAGTGCTGCTGTAAAAGTGTCGGCACATTTTTAGGTTGTGTGTTTTATTTTGAAAAGGGGTCGCCTACAGAAATTGTCGGCGAATTTTTAATTTAATTTAAATAAAAAATTTGAAAAGTAGTATTTGATTTTGAAAATAATTTTAAATTTGAAGATTTTAAGATATGAAATCAAACCGATCTCACATCCCAAACAGTTTATATAAACGAGCACCACACCACAAACCGTGTATATATCCGTAAGGATAGACACACTGCTTGACGGTGGGGCTCGATTAAACAAACTAAAAGATTTGTGACATCCGTTTGGTCCGCGAACCAATTTTATAAGCCGACAAATTCCCCGTTTAATATGAAAGTATTAAACGTGGTTTATATTATCTCGGGTTCTTTAAAATTCCCTATAAGGGCAAGCCCCTATAGTTAATTACATCTTAAGTGACGGGAACCACCTAAGAAAACTCTCGATAATAATCAATAATTCTGCTCTCAAGAATTTCAAAGTTTAAGTTTTCAAAGGATTGAATTTTGGAATTTCAATAGGGAATGGATCAAATTTGGAACATTTTGTTTTGAGAATTCAAAGGAAGAAAGGTAGGAGAAATTACGGATTCGAAGCGAACTTCGGTAATTTCCCGACTATCCTATTGTTTGGCTTGAATTTAGGAAAGTCCTAATGTTTATTTAATGTTTTGATCTTGTCAATTTTAATTAATTAGGGCTTATATTTATATGATAGAATCACACAAATAGCCTTGAAGATGTGAGGGTTTATGTCGTATGAGACGACTACCTCGGAATCTAAAGACCGGTTAGGGTTTAATTTGCAATGCAAATGCCTAACAAAAGGTTGAGGATTTATTTTGCACTAGGAAAACTACCTCGAAATCCTATGGCTTTGTTGTTTAATTCTAGGAAAGTTTTGCTGATGTAGGTTCAAGTTTTGCTGACGACGATGGCCATGCTGCCCACCATGCTCCAAGCTCCTTGTTGTTGCAGAGGTTTAGTTTTAGAAGTCATAAATCAGGGGATGAGAAAAGTGTTTTGGTTTAGAGAAAATCTTAATTTCCAAGTGCTTTTGTGTTTTAATTAAAAACAAATCTTAAAGTTGATTATAACGACACCGGTTAAGATCCCACGGTTCCATCCTTCCGGCATCATTATTTTTATCGGATTCACTTAGTCCAGATGAATTTGCTAAACTCAACTGAATGAGTTCCACACTTTCATTTAGACCGTGGGAAATCCCGTTAGCAACACGTAGGTTACATCATCCGAGGTATTCCCGATCATCCAACAGGACGTTTTAATTTAGTTGTAATTGTAGTTTTGTGTTCTGTTTGTGATTAAATTTTGAGTTGTTTTATATTTTGATATGTTGTGGCGGTGAATTTTATCTTGCAATGACTTTTAACTTAGTTTTGGTTTCAGTTTTAGGGACTATCCTAAAGGTGTGAGTTTTCATGCAACAGTTGTTTATCATGCAAGAAAAGTAAGTGCGATGCGATTAAATAAATTGCATTAAGGTAAATTGCAATAAAATAAAAGCGTACCTAGAGGGTCTTCCCGTCATCCCAAGCTGCACTTAAAACACAATTAGAATATTTAAGCAAGTTCCTAGGTAAAGCTAAGGGAAGGGTTATGGTTTTCTACCAAGTTCCTAACCCTATAGCTAGTCATTTCCTATGACGTCTAGGTTCTTTGTGTTTTGGTTTGAAGACGATTTTCTTCATCAAAGAACAATTAAGTTCAATTGTTCTTATAAGTATCATATCATATTGAGGAAGTGCTTAAGAAGAATCTTAAACATCTTTTCAATATTGCTAGAATTGTTTTAAGTCCCAATGAATTTAATTATACAAATGAATTAATCGTCCGAGAATTCAATTTTTGTTGTTGTCTTGCTCAGTGAACTAGGACATTTGAATATCCTATAAGTGAAGTTGTATATCATTTGATGTTCTGTTTAGGAGTTATGATAACTAAAGTTTTCGAGGGCAAATTGATGTTCAAATGGTTTGTGATTTAGTTTAACTTCAGTTAAAGGGTTTAAATTTGGAATAGTGTTCAAATTGCTTTATATTTAATTTCTTTCATGTCTTAGGTGATGTTATTTTTAATTTAACTTTAATTTAATTTAATTTAATTTTAACTTTAATTTAATTTAATTTAATTCAATTTAGTTTGATTTGATGTTAAATTAATTTAGTTTAATTTGATTTAATTTCCTTTAATTTAATTTAATTTGATTTAATTTAATTTAATTTAATTTAATTTAATATGTTTTAATTTAATTTAATTTAATTTAATTTAATTTATTTTAATTTAATTTAGTCTAATTTAATTTAATTTAATTTTAATTTAATTTAATTATTTAATTTATTTTATTTTATTTATTCAATTTAATTTAATTTAATTTTATTATTTTAATTTAATTTTAATTTGATTTAATTTTTAATTTAATTTTATTTTTAATTTTAATTTTTAATTTTACTTTGTTTTTAATTTTAATTTAATTGAAAATTTAAAAAGAGTTTAATAATTTAACTTTAATTTAATGATTAAGTCTTTTAATATTTTAAATTTGAGTTATCATTTTAATTAAGAATTAAATATTAATGAGATGATTAATTTAGGGATTTTTAAATTAAAGAATAAATCTCTTCCTAATAATATCACTATTTTAATAATTCCAATTTTATTATTCTTCCAAAATTTAATCAATTATTTAATTAAGGTTTATTTCAATTATTTTAAATTGTTTAATGGGTTTCTACCCTTTAATTATTTAAATTTCAATCATCCAAATCAGATTAAGATCAAATATTTTACTTGTTAATTTTATTAAACCTAAAGTTTTAATTAAGGGTTAAAATTTTAATTACCATTTTGCCCTTCAAGCTTAATAATTTCATAACTCACTAAATTGAGCTTAAATGAACTTGAAATTTTTATGTTACTTCACTCATATGCCAATAAAGACATGAGAGGAGAAAATGTGATTTTTCTGTATTTAATTTATTTATATAATTATTTTTGGTGGAAAATAGGAATTTCCAAGGAAAATTTGATAACATGACCAAGGGAGAGTTTCTGTCCTTAAGAAAATTAGGGGACATTCCTAATGACCAGAGGACCACTTGGACTAATTTTGTTGATTTTTTAAATTATTTTATTTTTATTATAATTATTTTAAGTTTTGGAGTGTTAATTAATTTAAAAATAAAATAAAGGTTGAAAAATGAATTTTATATTTTTCAAAATTCTCTCTGATATCAAGGAAATCAGAGAATCAATTTTTACAATTTTTTGATTTTTCTTTGATTTATTATAATTATTTTAGTGAAAATGCTAGAAAATACATTTTTTTTAATTTTAAAATTACCCTAGGGCTTTAAAATTTAATATCTCATTAAATAGACCTAAGAAAAATATGGGGTTTGTTCCTAAGTGATTAAAATTCAAAATGTGACATTTTGGTGAATTTTATTATTTTTGTGATTTTTATTATTTTTTAATTATTAAAAATATTAAAATAATATTAAAAATCAACTGTTTTTAGAAAATTAAAATTTTAATTTGTTTAAATTCCCCTAATATCAGAGAGGCTCCAAAACCAATTTGGTGAATTTTTGCAAGGTATTTTGAAAGTTATGAATTTTTGAAGTTTAAAATGACTAAATGGCTTAATCAACCCATTTAGTAGGGCTAACCAAGTCCAATTGACTTCAAATTTTTATGGTGGGTTCCTCTGATCCTAAAGGTCAATGAATAATTGATTTCAAGTCAATTTGATGTATGGTTAACTCTAATTAATTAGGGACCTATTTTGGGTGTTTAAGCCAATTAGGGTTATTTTAAATGAACTAACTCAAAACCTATTTTTCCTAGGGTCCTCTGGTCATATGGTACATCACCAAATTTTCCTAGAATTTATTTCACAACATGCTAATTATTGGAATTAAAATACTCAAAACAGTAACATGAATTTGAAAAATGAATAACTTCTCATAGAGATGGCATCTGACTTTGGAAAATTCAGGGAAAGTTCTAAAATTCAGAGGCTTCAAAAGCCCTATGGTCTCATGCCATGGTGAATTTCCTATATGCATGGAGAATTAAAACATTGCAGAGAGTAAATAAATTATTAAAAATAAAATACTTGATGAAATTAAATGATTTCTTTTCCACATTATTCTCCTCTGTTCACTGAGGAAGAGGGTATTTTTATTTTATTTTTATAATTTTCCTACACAAAGTTATGAATTTTCCAAGTTCAGGGAATTAAATAAATAGAAAAATCCCTAATTTTCTATTTATCCGAGTCGGCGCCGCGTCATCCTCGGCATCTCCAAACGGCCATGCAGCGCGCTCTCATTCGACGCCGCCGCTTGAGTCAGCAGCCCGGGTCCCGCGGTTCACGTACCATCTCCTAGTCCGACGCCATCTGAGCCGTCCGTCCGCGCGTGTATTGAATGAACGGCATCCGTTCATCGTCCCTAAGCCTCCTAGCCCGAGAACCGTCCATCTTCTAGGCCTAAGATCTCACTCGATACTTGACCAAATTTAACGTTCTTATGCTCTATGGATTCGTCTCGAGAAGACGAACACATCCATACGGTTTATGTGGCATGAAATCGACTTAATGAAAATGGAGAATGTTCGAAGCTCGGGAAGAAGAGTGAGGCCATACCTTTGCTCAGAGAAGTGTGGCTTCGATCTGAGGGTTGTTTCACCTTCGATTGGATCCCAGCAAGCTCCAGATGAAGTCTCCTGGTCTGGTGAATTTCCTAGGTAGGATTTTAACCACAACCGATCACAAAGCATGTAGGCTGGAGCAACTGGGTGGCCTGGAGATGGGGCTTTTGCTGGTGGACACCTTCTCTTGGTCTGGTGAAGGTGTAGGACCAATCAATTTGGGGATTGATCCACTGTGGAGAAGTGTCCTGGTTTTTGGGCTAAAGTTTGAGCTCAAAATTGGGCTCAGCTGGAGGGAATTGGGGCTGGAATTCAGTGGGGATCAAATGCTCTATGTATGGGGAGTAGTCTGGAACAATTTTGGCAGAGTTTCCTTAAGGTTTGTTTCAGCACCCCTCATGGCCGAGAAGGGGTGGTGTTTAAATAGGAGAGGGTGGAGGGCCTCCCAGGGAGAGTTAGGGCTTGGGATCAGCTGCTCTTGGCAAGAGAAGAATAGCTACAATGGCCACTGGGGATGGGGCAGCTCAGCAAGGGAGAATTCCAAAGTTGGGTCACATATGAGCTCTCAGCCATGGTGTTTTCCGGCGACCTGGTGGCCGGCCGGCCAGGCATTGGTCACCATCTTGTTCAGGTGGGTCATGGCTGGGGTTTAGCGTAGGCAATTGGCAAATGCCATGTGTAAAAGGCTTGGATTAGAATGGAATGGGAGAGGGCTCATTTTGGCTCAAATTGGTCAACCCCTCCATTTGGGCTAGGTGCACCACCCAAGGCTTGGTTTAGGCTGAATAGAAAGTGATTTAGGTCAGCTTAATCAGTGGGGAATGGTCACCATCCAAGTACAATTAAGCTTAAGCAAGGTTTAGTGGAATCATGGGAGTGGTTAATCACCTTTAGGAATTAAGGAAAGGGTCTCCTCCTTTTGCCCAAAATGGCATGGTGACATGTAAAGAGGCTCTCATGGCTTCCATGTGGCTCATGCATGGCTTCATGGCTCACCTTTGGCTTGGGAAAAGTCAAGTCAATTTCATGGAAATGGATTCAAGAAAAATTTTGGTATTTAGGGGTGATTTGGCATGAGGCTTGATTTGGAATTGTTTAATTGATGATTTTGAAACTTAGGGGTGATTTTGATTAAATGGATGATGAGGGGAAGTGTCATGTGGGCTTTGGATGAATTTGGGCTTTTGAATTTGAAGGAAGTGGGCTTTTAGGAAGGTTTAGGGAAGTGGGCTTTTGGATTTTAAAATGGATTTTAGGATGGAATTTTGGCAAAGGTTTGTGCCAAATAATTTTTGGGTTTAGCTCATAGATGTGTCATGAGTGACTTGGAGCAAATTGGGAGTGATTTGGGTTTGAATTGGGTTGAATTTGGGCTTCTTTGGTGAATGGGCCAATATGGGTCAAAGTGGGCCAAGTTGGGCCAATGTTGGGCTAGGGTTGAAATGGATGTAAAATTAATGTTGAGAAATGTTTATGGGAGTGTTTCAAAGAGGTTTTGACTTTTGTTGGGCTTTGATTTTGGGGTTTGGGCTCATTTGGGTTAGGTTTGGGTTTAGGTCAAAATTGGGTCTTTTAGCTTTGGGTTGAATTTGAGTGGGGTTTGGGTATAAATGTTGGGCAAATCATGTTAGTGTTTTGTTTGTGGGGATGCTAAGGAAGATTTATAAAAGATTTGGGGTTAATTGGAGTTGAATTGGGTGAGTTTGGGTTAGGTTTGGGTTATGGGTCCAAATTGGGCTTTAAGGCCAAAAGTGGAATTGGATTCAAATGTCAATCAAATTGGACTTGGATTTAGTCTAAATTGGTGTTGGGAATGTTTAATTGAAGTTTAGAATTGAATTGGACCAGAATTTGGGTCAATTGGGTAGGTTTGGTTTGACATTGGGTTCACTTAGGGTTAAAATGAGTCAAATTGGGGGTTTTGACAAAAGTAGGGTAAATTGACAAAATTGGCCCATGGTGTAGTTGAACAAAATGAAATTGGGAATAATTGAGATTTTCTGGAATTTTCTGAGAATTTTCTGAATTTTTGGATTTTTGGGTCAAGAGGGGTATTTTGGGTATTTGGAGGGTATTTGGAGGTATTTTTGGAATTTTTGGTATTTTTGGGTATGGATGATCAATTTGAGTAATTTGGAAATGTTTGGGATTGATTTTTGTGAATTTTGGGTGATTTAGGTGATTTTGGAAATTTTGGGTAGTTTCAAGGGCACTTGGTAGGCTAGGCGGGTGTAGGGTCCCGGGGGTCAAAAATTGAAAATTTGGAAAATTGAAGATTGGGTAAATGTAAGTGGAATAAAATCATTTTGGTTGAGCCATGAAGCCATACCAAGCCCCCATGAGCCATGAAGCCATACCAAGCCCCCATGAGCAATGAAGGGACTCATTTGAGGCATTCACTATGTTGTTCCTAACCCTCTTAGCCAAGGGCTTAGGGGTTAAGGACCATCCATGTGAATCACCTACATGAGTCAGGAGGTCAAGTTACGTATGGGTGTGGTTTTAGGAGGTGTGTTAAAGTGTAGTGCATAAGTGTAGTGTATGTGTAAGCCAGCCCTTCACCAGACCAGGCCACCCAGGGCAGTCCTAAGGCCAAAGAGTCCTATAGGAACTCATCCTTTAAACTTCCACATTTGATTTCAACCCTCTAGGTGATTAGGGGTCTACAGTCAAGTTTGTGGAGTTTGCGGGGAGTTAAGAAGTGGTTTGAATTTCTAAGTGGTGGGTCCCAATTCTAGTCCTCTAAGACAATCAAAGGAAAAGCCTAAGGCTAGATCCTAAGTACTAAAAAGAAGAAGAGAAGACCTCATCAAAAATGAGGTCAACAAATGGACCCCCAATAGGTGTGGTGAGCTGACGGAGCACACCGCGCGTATTGGTGTTGACCGAAGCGATCAGCAAAACCAACACAAACGTCCAAGTGACAAACTTAGGACGAAGTAGAAGAATTTCCACTGGGGAGTGTCAAGTATCTCTCTGAAACTGGAGATTCCTGAACTCTCGCTGGGGAAAGGAAAAGAAGATGAATTCCAAATCACATGATCTGGGGGAATTTCAATTTAGATTTTATTTTATTTAAGTTTAAGTTTTGATGTGTGAGCTTAAATTTTAGTTTGGAGTTTCAATTTAGATTAAAGTTTTGTTAAGATTAATTTGAAGGGATTTGAATTTGAAATGAAAATTGGAATTTTGTGATTTTAGATGTAACATCTTCAACCTCAAAAGAAAATTGAATTGATTGGATTGAATCATTACAATGAGGAGAAATCTCGGAGCAATGCGGTATCGGATGTAAAATCCTTAACCTCAAGAGTTTGATTTTGGTGTATTTCATTGCAATAGGGAAATAATCCTAAAGCAATGCAGTCTCGGATGTAAAATCCTTGACCCCAAGAATTTGATTTTGATGTATTTCATTGCGATAGGGAAAGAATCCTAAAGTAATGCAGTCTCGGATGTAAAATCCTCAACCCCAAAAGTTTGAATTTGATGTATTTCATTGTGATAAGGAAAGAATCCTAAAGCAATGCAGTCTCGGATGTAAAGTCCTCGACCCAAAAAGTTTAATTTTGATGTATTTCATTGCAATAGGGAAAGAATCCTAAAGCAATGCAGTCTCGGATGTAAAGTCCTCGACCCAAAAGTTTAATTTTGATGTATTTCATTGCAATAGGGAAAGAATCCTAAAGCAATGCAGTCTTGGATGTAAAATCCTCGACCTCAAGAATTTGAATTTGATGTATTTCATTGCGATAGGGAAAGAATCCCAAAGCAATGCAGTCTCGGATGTAAAATCCTCAACTCCAAGAATTTGATTTTGTTGTATTTCATTGCGATAGGGAAGGAATCCTAAAGCAATGCAGTCTCGGATGTAAAATTCTCAACCCCAAAAGTTGGAATTTGATGTATTTCATTGCGATAGGGAAAGAATCCTAAAGCAATGCAGTCTCGGATGTAAAGTCCTCAACCCTAAGAATTTGATTTTGATGTATTTCATTGCAATAGGGAAAGAGTCCTAAAGCAATGCAGTCTTGGATGTAAAATCCTTGACCCAAAAGTTTGATTTTGATGTATTTCATCGCGATAGGGAAAGAATCCTAAAGCAATGCAGTCTCGGATATAAAATCCTCGACCCAAAAGTTTGATTTTGATGTATTTCATTGCAATAGGGAAAGAATCCTAAAGTAATGCAGTCTTGGATGTAAAATCCTCGACCCAAAAGTTTGATTTTGATGTATTTCATTGTAATACGGAAAGAATCCTAAAGCAATGCAGTCTTGGATGTAAAATCCTCAACCCAAAAGTTTGAATTTGATGTATTTGATTGCAATAGGGAAAGAATCCTAAAGCAATGCGGTCTCGGATGTAAAATCCTCAACCCAAAAGTTTGAATTTGATGTATTTCATTGCAATAGGGAAAGAATCCTAAAACAATGCAGTCTTGGATGTAAAATCCTCAACCCAAAAGTTTGAATTTTGATGTATTTCATTTTGCAAAGATTTGCAGTGTTGATTTGAAAAGTGTGGGATTTTGGTGTTTCTAGAATTTCATGAAAGTTGTAAAAGAGTTGATCGAAAGTTGCTGGTTAGGATTGGATATAATTCCTCGCCATCAGATTCGATCCGTGTCAATGGAATCAACCGCTTCCATCCCAGACAAGGGAGAGAGTGGAACGGATTGGATTTCAGATTTGGAAGGTTGAGTTTGAACTCGATTGAAATTTGATTTGAGATTTGAAATTTGATTGAAGATTGATTTGAGATCTGGAAGATCGAATTTGAATTTAATTGAGATTTGATTGAGATTTGGAATCTGGAAAGATTGAATTTGAAATTTGATTGTGATTGGATTTGGGATTTGGAAAGATTGAATTTGAAATTGATTGAGGTTGGATTTGGAATTTGAAAAAATTGAATTTGAACTTGATTTAAAACTTGTGCTCATTTTGTTTTTGTCCTTTAAAGATTCAAATTTATTTTATCGTTTATTTAATGTTCATGTGAATTTGGTGTTTATCATTTTTAGATTTTTAAGGGAAGTTTTCTTTTATTTTTTTTTTGTTTCTTTTCTGTTCTTTGTTCGAAGTTTATTTAACTTTAATGGTGTTTCCAAGTCAATTTGCACAAAAGAGGTGAAGGCCAAAAAAATGTGACATGGTCACTTTCATTCCAATCATGTCGAAGATACATCATACAACTCGATCTGGAATACATCTCATACAATCCATGTAGACTCAAAACGGACTATGTATGATCTTTTGTCGATCCACCCGAAGAAGCATCTGTCAATAATCCATGTCTGAATAGTGGGGTACATGGTCAATAACATCACCTTCCAAGCCATCCTTGGCAAGGATGCCGTATGGATGTACATTGGAGGTGTGATATCTTCCATGTAGCTCACAGCTCATAAGGCCGGAGGCTCTCTTGCTCCGGGTCTGGCTGGAAGTGGTAAGGTGTCTTCCTGTCGTCCATCCTTCTGAAAGTAACTGAGATCCGCTTCACTCGGTACTCCCGGTATGCAATGCTTAGCGATATCTCGCTCCGTTGCCCTTCGCATCATGACGGAACCTACCGATAATGGTATCTTCACCGGCCCTCGGAACTCACCCGGGCCTACTATCCGGAGGTCGGATCCGAACATGATGTTACACTCGTTCGGGAAAGAGACTATGCGAAAGGTCCGACAAAGTCGTGGTGATCTATGTGCGGGGGTATGCGATCACCCCGCTTGTAGATGTTAATAATGCAGACTATTGGGTATGCAATCCGCCGGCAGTACCCTCCATGTTATCAATCTCTTTACCATTCTTTTGATGACCAATGGCATCGGATCCACTTGCCCATGACGGAGTATTCCCGTGGGTTTCCTTCCTGTCCTCCGCAAAGTTGTAACAACATCCACATTGTATTGTAATTCTTCCCTTCCCCGGCATCCATCTCCGGGTTCCGAGTAGGTGTTTTCCCTTAGGCGGCCTGCTCTGCCCATTCTTTTCAAATCCCGGATGCAATCCACGATTTGCTGTTGTTCATACTCTGAGAATACGTCTGTATGTAGCTCGAGGCCCTCTAGTATCTTGATCCTTCTGCCTCTAATTCTCTCAAAGTATTCAAAGGTTTTCTTTTCGACATTCTGCATTCTTTCCAGCTCGTATTCCAGAATAATATGTAAATGGCGAGGCCTGGTGACGTATTGTGGGATATACGGCTCAATCCCTTCACGTTCTCCTGCATACCTCGGCTCCTCGGGGATGATGTCCGTCGGGACATCCCCCTGGGTTGCTTCTGCAACAAGGTCATGCATTACTGGTGGTTCTATTTGGTAGCGTGGTAGTCTTCTTTCTTCTGATCTTTGTGAGATTTCCCCGGTCCTTTCGTTATCCTAGGAGCCGGCCTCCTTTCTTCGTGTTCCCGGTGAACCGGTGTCCTTGAAGTGTACGTATCGGCAAGAGTAACTCGTCTCGTCACGCCGGTCCGCGCCTAGTTTTGTTAACATCTTACGTGATACGGCGATTCTTATTTCTTCGTTGCGTTATCGTAAGAGTAGCTCTTCGAACTTCTTGAATCTCTCGTGGGCGCGGCGCCGACAAGCTCGCCCTCTACCGTAGCGACTACGGACTTCATTTTCTTATCTTCTTCAGTGTTTGCCTTTCTTTTCTTGCTGCTGGATTGGTGGCTTGGGCCACCCACTTTTATCACTGTCTGCCCGGGCAGTTCTTCTCGGTCAACAGGGATCCAGTCACTTTCCTCCTACTATAGGCCTACTGGAGCGAAGTCCGAGTCAATCTCGATTATCGCTCCATCTTTCACCCTCTTTTCGTCGAGTGCAAGGCTTACGCCATTTCTAAAGTTCAGGACCAACCGCCCGTTCGACATTTCCCTGTGAAAAGACAAGGAAAAGGATCAGGGGCTGTACTAAGAATAAGAACATTAAGAAAGTGTTTATTAAAGACATTTTTTTTAATATTATATGTTTTTGTATTTTTAAATTTAACAGGAATGAAGTGGGATAAGATCAGGAAAGAGATTTTAATTTGGAAGAGAAAACAAGGAAAACTTTATTATCATGATTTTATTATTTTAGCACATTTTATAATTATTTTGGGTTCGGACCCAGTCATAAGTAACTACTTCGCCCGTGCTTCTAGGGATGAAAAATTCATTCCTTCGAAACATCGTATAGCCGTAATACTTTTTCAAGTATCGTCGATTGATCGGAAGCATATGTCGTTCTCCTTGGCAATTCACTAACTGGTAGGAACCTCCTGAGTATACTGCTTCAACCACGAACGGTCCTTCCCAAGTGGGTTCAAATTTTCCTCCTATCTTGTGGTGTGCAAGAATAGGTCTCTTGAGAACGAGAACTAAGTCACCAACTTTGAAGGTTCTCGGGCGGACCGATCTCGTCATGGGCTTGAACCATCTTAGCTTGGTATAGTTCTAAATTCTGTCGCGCCGCAAGTCTTTTCCCTTCTAGGCTTTCTAATTCTTCTAATCGTAATTTGGCGTTCTCTTCTGTCGTGATCTTATTTGCAACTGCGATTCTGAGTGAAAGGTAACACTGCCTCGGACCCATATACCAAAGCGTAAGGTGTAGCTTGAGTAGGAGTTCTGAAGGTTGTCCGGTAGGCCCATAAGGCTTCTAACAACTTCTCGTGCCAATTTCTCTTATTATCGTCCAAAGTTTTCTTTAAGATTTGAACGAGAGTTTTATTAAAAGCCTCAGCGAGGCCGTTTGCTCTTGGGTAGTAAATTGTTGAGTATCGCCGGTCGATTCCGTGTCTCCCGACAAAATTGCTGATTTGCGTGCTTCGAATGTTGACCCATTATCCGAGATAATCTCGCGCGGCACTCCAAAACGGTCGACAACTTGGTTCTTGAAAAATGTAGCACGTGGTGTGCTTTCACTTCTCCGAGTGGAACCGCCCGCCCACTCGGAAAAGTATTCGTAGCCGCAAGAATGAAGTGATGTCCTTTTGAAGATGGTGGTTCTATTGGACCCACTATATCCGTGCCCCAACATTCAAATGGCCACGACGCAATTGTCGGATGTAGCACATTTGGAGGTCGATGTAGAACCACTCCGTGCACTTGGCATTGGTGACGGCTCTCGGCGATTTTCATGCGGTCGGTCATCATCGAGGGCCAGTAGTACCCTAGTCTTTTAATTTTCATTTTCATCTTCGGACCCGATCGGTGAGCGCCACGCAGTTCCGAATGGACCTCTTTAACAATTTCACGGGCCTCGGACCCGCTTAGGCACCTTAGCCACATTTGATCGAAAGACCTTCCGTATAACGTGTTGTTTATTAGTGCGTAGGACGAGTTCTTTTCTTGATCCGATGGGCTAGCGACCTATCGTCCGGTAGCTTTCCGTTTGCGGGTAGTCTACTAATGGTCGTCGCCAATCTTCCGTATTTTCCGTCACTGTTGCAATTGCTTTTTCTTCTTTTCCTGATATGTGTATCGTGTCTATGTCGAGCTGTGATAGGACCTGACGTCCGTGAACTGACACTTCCACTGACTCATCTTGCAAACAGGCAAATTCTTTTGCGAGGCAAGCTAACGCATCTGCTAAGACATTTTCTTTTCTGGGAATTTTGTAGATTGTCACATTTAGAATTTGTTCCAACAACTGTATGGCATACTGGAAATATTGCTCGAGTCTTGGCTTTAAAATTCGTCATCGTCCTGCGATCCGTTGAATGATCAATTGCGAGTCCCCGTAGATGTTGATGTCTCGTTATCCCCATTTGAATAGTTAATTCCGAGTCCCGTTATGAGGGCTTCGTATTCGCTTCATTGTTTGTACACGGTTCGTCAAGTGGTAAGAGTATCTTAACATCCCCCGCTCCGTGTTATAAAGATTAGCCCGATTCCCGCCTTACCGGCACTATCACTTGCGATTCTTCGTCTTTGTGTGTCGAAGATGCTCCGTCGAAATATAATTCCCAAAGTCGATCATCGGGGTCTTCTAGGCTCATTATTTGTTCGTCTGGCAAATCGTCATTGAGAGGAGATTCTGCCGGCAAAGGGTGTGCTGCGAGGAAGTCTGCTAGGACTTGTCCCTTTACGGCACGAAGAGGCACAAAAGTTATATCGAATTGCAATAATATCATTGACCATCTGGCAAGTCTGCCGGAAAGCATTGGACGGGTCATCAAGTATTGCAATGGATTAAATTTCGAGATCAGGTTGACCTTATGAGAAAGCATGTAGTGCCTGAGCTTTTGAGAGGCGAAGATCAGGGCCAAACAATGCTTTTCAATTGCGGGATACCTTATTTCCATCGGAAGTAAACGACGGCTTAAGTAGTAAAGAGCATTTTCTTTACCCTTATCATTGACCTGGGCTAACAGGGCTCCGAGAGAGTCGCCTAAAGCCGCGGTATAAAGTATCAGCGGTCTACCTGAGACTGGGGCTGCTAAGACAGGAGGTGTCTTTAAATATTGTTTAATGTCCTCGAAGGCTTTTCGGCATTTCTCTTCCCAAATAAATTTGGCATCCTTTTTAACTAGTGCCGAGAAAGGCTGACACCTACCTGACAATTTTGAGATAAAGCGTCGAAGATATGCTAGCTTCCCTTGAAAGGATCGTAGTTGTTTTAAGGTTTTGGGAGGCGGCATTTCTAAGATGGCTTTAATCTTTTCCGGGTCGATTTCAATTCCACGATGTCGGACAACGAATCCTAAGAATTTCCTGAAGGTGACGCCGAAGGCGCATTTTAATGGATTCATCTTAAGGTTAAATTGTCTTAATCGTTCGAAAACAATTCTCAAATCATACAGGTGGTTTTCCTTTACTTTGCTTTTGATGACCACATCGTCCACGTAGCATTCGACTTGATTGTGGATAAGATCATCAAAAATTCTTGTCATCGCTCTCTCGGTAGGTTGCTCTCGCGTTCTTCGAGTCCGAATGGCATCTCCGTGTAGCAATATACTCCGATCGGCGTTCCGAATGCCGTAAGCTTTTCATCTTCTCGGAGCCATTTTTATTTGGTTGTATCCCGAAGATCCATCCATGAATGAGAATATTTCATGTGTCGAAGCAATGTCAATCATTAATTCGGGATCGGTAGAGGGAATTCATCTTTTGGACATGCCTTGTTTAAATCTCTCGAAGTCCACACAAATTCCGATCCGACCATTCTTCTTTCGATCGGCACCACGTTGGCTAACCAAGTCGGGTATTGTTCTTCACGGACAAATTTAGCGTCTATTAGCTTTTTAACTTCAGCCTATGACTTGTTGTTCGATTTCTAGACGCATTCTTCCGGGACCTTGTCCGATCGAGACGAAGTAGGATCCACTCCTAGCTTATGGACCGCGACCTCTAGAGCTAATCCCGGCATCTCATCGTAGTTCCAAGCAAAACAGTCTTTAAATTCCATTAATAACTTGATCATTTCTTCGGAGTCTTCTTTATTGAGTAAGGAGCCAACAAAGGTAGTTCTAGGCTCTTCGCTAGTACCTAAGTTAACTTCCGTTAACTCATCTATTGTAGATTTAATTTCTTCTTCGAATTCTGGTGGAGCATCTCCAATTTGTAAATCTTTAAATTCTTCTGTAGTTTCCATGTAATTTTCATTAGACTCGCAAGTGACAACCAAGCAAAATTCAGTATCGTCAACTGATCCTATCGTGCCGAATCCGAGACCATGCTTTGAATTGGGTGGACGACCGGAGTTATTCCATAACTTTTCAAAATGTTGTGATTGGCCTTTTGTCCATTGTAGAGGTAAGAAACCACGCTGAATTAAATTTTGAACACAGGGAGAGTACCACTCAAAAGGTAATTCCATTAATTCTGATGAAGTGACATCTTCAAATTGTACATTATTTTCAGTTTTGGAGGAAGGAGCACAACGGTAGAATTTGATTGGCTTTGCACCGCCGCTACGTACCTCTTTGACCACCATACCCTCGATCTTATTAGAATGGATCGGGGTAAGGGTCATAGTATGTACGTAGTGGTTAATCTTCTAGTACATTGATTTGTATTCTTCATTCTTTTCATCTTCAAGGGAGATCTTGAATTGCGGCTTCTTCCGACTTATTGTTGCTGCTTCTTGCTTGATTTCTTTTTCTTCTTCAGAACTATCTTCCCAATCAACATTGATGGCTGGTTTCCTCTGTCCAACTGTCCTAACGTCTCTACCACGACATAGTCCCCGGCCTCGACCTCGAATGCGAGTTGTGGAGAAACCTTCACCATCTCGCCGTAAGGGAGTGGTGAGTGGTTGTTGGACTAGAACTTCAGGTTCTTCGTTGTCCCGAACTTTCTTTGCTTCATTTGTTATGGTATCTCTGGAGAAGATTGTTTTCTTCGGTGGTGCATAATAAGCTGCGTCTTCATTGATTCCAATCTCATGTACGAAGAATGGCTGTAAGTCACCTTTGATGCACTATTCCCCTCCATCGTAGTATTTGATGCACTGATGTAGAGATGATGGTACCATCCTATTTTCATGTATTCATGGTCGGCCCAGTAGAGCGTTGAACGACGTTTTTGAATCAATTATGTGAAATTTTGAGGTTGTCTTTGCTAAGTCGCCGGTCTTCATTAGTAGCGTTATTGATCCGAGGGCTCTTTCTCCTTTTTGGTTGAATCCTCTTAATAACATTTTGTCTGCTTCGAGCTCGCGAGCATCAATTTCCAAGTATGCTAGTGTTCGAAGACTCATTATATTGATTGATGCTACTGGATCAACCAATACTCTGGAGAGTGTAAACTTCCCAATTGTAACTGAAATGTACAACGGTCGGTCGTGGTCTGCTGTCCCAAGTAGTAGATCATTGTCCGTGAAGGTGACACCTCGCTGTTCTTTTAACGAACAAACCTCATCTAAGGAATCTCCAGCCATCTGAGCTAAGTAAATTTCTGGATCAAGTAAGGCCTTGATCAGAGCTTCTCTCATCTCCTTTGATAAGATGAGAGAGTCGTAGATGCTCAGTTTGGCCGGTAGTTTCCTAAGATGGGCTAGCACATTGTAGTCCACTTTATTTCCATCTATTTCGGCTTCTTCTCGAATGGGTATTTCTTCTGTCGGGGTTGGTTCTTCTTGAACAACCACCTGCTTCCCTTTGTCCTTTGGACCCATTCTCGGAGGTAAAACTCTTCCACTTCTTAAGTTAACTTCTGTAATTTCTTCTGACTCTAGTGTTGAGCTCGCTAGTGTTTCCTCTTGAATCGGAATGACAGGTTCTTCTGGATTAGCTTCAGTGTCTGAAGACTCTAACTCTATTGTGACTGGAGATCCTCGAAACTTGCAGATAGATTCGTTGCTTGTTGAACTCTCGTAGCCTCCTTGATGGATTTCTTCTTTGTCATTGTGATCGTCGAGATTGTGTATGATTTGAGAATTGTCATTGGTATCAAAATCGGTGGCCGGATTGTCGCTAGTTACGTAATCGTTAGAAACAGTCAAAACTTAGCCAACGCCATCACCCTTATCATTATATGATCCCACCGAAGTGAGCAGATACTCATACAGAGTCAGAGGTTCGACGGATTTCTCCCCCGAATCTGAAACGACTATCCTAGGATAAGCAGCCCCTAGTCTAGCCTTAGAAGCCTCGGTCCTCTCTTCTTCGTCGATTTTCTTCTTCTCTTCAATCGTCTCCTATTGAGGTGGTTCTTCTATCGCAAGTGATAGTGTCGACTTGACAGGTTTCAAACTCTGAATTGAAGCTCGCACCGAAGAGGTTTGGATGCTGTCTAAAATCTTCTTCGAAGACCTTGTCCAAGCGGTAGTCCATCCATCGTCAGTCGCATAGGGATCTATCGGAACAATGGGATCAGTCGAGACAACATTGACAGAACCTCCTTTCTGGGGTTCCTTCATGTACTCCTTCGGGATTGTTATATTCCCTTTCCGAAGGTTGTCATTAAGTCAACTTTTGAAGGTAATGCATTCTTCTATTTTGTGCCCAAGCATCCGGTGGTAGGGGAAAAAGTTGGGATCACCTTTCTTGTTAACTTCTTCTGGTCTCTTAGGCTCTGGCAGCTGGAAATCTGGAGTCTTCATCAGACTGCGGAACATTTTTGGTACTGCCTCATTTTTGAACGGATACTCCTTGCTCAGAAGCTCCCTTAATGTACGTTGCGGACGAGGTGGTTGTTCATACTGTTGAGATGACTGATAGCTGGGTCGGGGTTGCTGGTAATTATTTTGAGGTTGCTGTGGCCGTTCGGACGATATTTGTATCGGTTGCTTGCCTTTGTCGACTGCTGCAACGATCCCGGATTTCTTTTCAAAAGTCTTCACAGGCATTTGCTTGTCTGTCTTGTTGGCGAAACTTAATTGCTTCGCCTCTTCTTGCAAGCTCCCGGCCTTGCTTAACAACTTCTCGAAAGTCTTAATAGTGAATCCTTTAAGGAGAAGTGCTATCGGGCCATGAATGCTCTTAAGTAAAATGCCGACTGCATGCTGTTCTTGTAATTGTGGTTCACACTTCATGCTTAAGTTCCTCCATCGAAGTATGTAATCCACCAAAGTTTCGTTCGGCTTCTGCTTCTCTACCACCAAATCACCTACAGTGATGTGGTGCTGAGCTCCGGCGAATCGCTTGATGAAAAGGTTTTCTAGTTCTGAGAACGTCTTCACTGAACCATTCGGTAATTCTGCATACCAATCAAAGGCGATCCCTGACAGGCTGCTGACGAACTGTCGGAAGAGTAATGCATCGCTCCGCCGGCATTGCAACAACTGGCATGAAAGTGTGCAGCATGCTGTCGGGGGTTCCCAGTTCCATCAAAGGTCTTGAACAGAGGTGGTACGAAGCCTTTTGAGTATTGGACAGCGTCGAATTCTTCCGGGTAAGGTCTACCCGTCTGAATGGATGTCCCGCTCTTTGATTGCGCTAAGGCTTCTCGCACCTGCTGTTCCACCAAGCTCTTGATATATTTTTCTAGAATCATACTTTGTGTTGTATCTTTCTTTAGCGGATCATCCCCGTTGACGGATGCAATCTCTTTTCCTCCGTCCATAATGTGAATGACCTCTGGGGGTGTCTCTTTTTAGGGTTGCACTTGACCCTGGAGAGTGGCTAGGGCTACAGCCATCTCTTCCATTCTTTTTGCCATCTGCGCGATTGTATCGTCTTTCTCTTGAAGCTGCCTTCTCATCACTTCCGGCTCCTCTCTTTCTGCGGCTGCAGGAGCACCTTGTGAAGCTGACGAAGCTCGCGTTTCGACCATGTTGATTTCTGCATACTCATCGTCCATGAATTCCGATGAATCGATTTCATCTTCGAATTTCTCTTCTCTTTCTTTCGCTAATCGACGAATATCAGTCCTCAACTTTTCCATAGCGTCCTCTAGCGGTCTTTTCTGTGCATCTTCACAGTTTTCGTGTGATAGCTGCCGGGTTCCCTTCTCACGAGTCCCCTTTACTGCAGTAGCACTTTCTTCAGATTCAAGTCTCCTGACGAGACTTTCCTTCTCGGTCGTTGTTTTAACCTTAGTCGTCCAGGTAGTGGGATGCCATACCATCCTTCTAGCAGCAGAAGGTCTAGGACCAGATGGTCTGTTAGCCAAATGCTGGAAGGTGGTATCCTCCCTAATCTGCAATCCTGAAACAACGATAGGAGGAATAGCCTTTATCCTTTTATTTGACTTTTCTGTAACAATGGCAGGTTCTACTCGTGGCCCAAGATGGGATTTGACTGGCACCCGCCCTATCCTTCGTAGAATCTCCGATACGGGGCATTTCTCTTTCTTTGCTAGCTTCTCGATCACGATCCGTAGTCGGGCAAATGACGTGATCATAGCCCTTTTCTTTCTGTCGTCATCATAGTATGTTGGTCGAGGTAATGTAGAAACAATCCTGCGGACATTTTCCTTGTCGACTCGCGGCGGAAAGGGGATGGAATCTGCTTCCTTCCAAAAAGGGTGTATCTTCGAGCAATGGTATGTATTCGGGTAGTGGTGTGTACTCGGGGATTTCGGGATTTCCTCCGGAAAGCAACTTCGGCAGCTACGGCCTTCTCGGCAATCTTCCTACTTCGTTCCTTCTTTGGGTCCGTGTTAGTGATGGAATTCTTGAGCTGGACCCGATTTCAAAAACAGAAGGTCTCACAGGAAAGTCTGTACCCTCCACGGTAACAGGTTCACCATAGTTCTGGATTTCCTTCCCCTTTAATCTGGCGGAAGCCGGGGTAGGTGCGGAGACAACTAGACCAGGTGGGGGTAGCAAGAACAGTCCTCCTGCGGACAGCAGCACTCCTCTCAGTCGGAATCTTTTGCAGGGGAGGAAACTCTTGGGTTGACCTAAGGTTGAACTCGATCAACGGCTTCTCAGCTTCAGATACTTTGTTTGTCAATGCGAAAAGGGAAACGTCGGTGATCTTGACATTTGTGTTCTCGAATCCTTGTCCAAATCGGATGATCCCATTGTCGGGCAGCTCATCCTTGTAAACAGCGAAGTCGAGTCCATTGGTGAAGGAGAAAATCAGCTTTGGGGCTTCCATTTCTACAGGGTAGATTCTGATTGTCAGTCCCAAGTTATGCTTCTTCTCATCAGGACGAAAAGAAAGGAATCGAAAAGAGTCCGAACTCATTCTTGTTCATGTATTTATAAGAAGTAGTTATTTGTTAAAAGATTCATTCATTAAAGGGTTTGTTTATTTAGGACGGAATGTTCAAAGGTGTAGAGAAGATAAGGAATCCGATTCAGAGTTGGAAACGAAAAGAAAGTCTTATGCAAGACTTCTCGACTCGAAGGATTACTCCTAAACTAACACCTATTGGGGGTCCACCCCACCTCAGAAATGAGGTAAAAGGATCTCGGAACCTCTCTGTTTAGGGGTGTCTAAACAGTGGCTACTAAATCCGGGAGAATGTTGGCTATACTTGTTCAAGGTAGAAATGAACATAGTATTCCAACGGAAAGAAGGGTAGCTTGATCCACAAGGGACATGGATACCCTACCGATTTTTGAAAGTAGAATTGTCTGATTATAATGGAGAGAGGAATTGTCCCCAGCGGAGTCGCCAGAAGTTGTCGGCACATTTTTAGGTTGTGTGTTTTATTTTGAAAAGGGGTCGCCTACAGAAATTGTCGGCGAATTTTTAATTTAATTTAAATAAATAATTTGAAAGTAGTATTTGATTTTGAAAATAATTTTAAATTTGAAGATTTTAAGATATGAAATCAAACCGATCTCACATCCCAAACAATTTATATAAACGAGCACCACACCACAAACCGTGTATCTATCCCTAAGGATAGACACACTGCTTGACGGTGGGGCTCGATTAAACAAATTAAAAGATTTGTGACATCCGTTTTATCTGCGAACCAATTTTATAAGCCGACAAATTCCCCTGTTTAATATGAAAGTATTAAACAGGGTTTATATTACTCAGGTTCTTTAAAATTCCCTATAAGGGCAAGCCCCTATAGTTAATTACATCTTAAGTGACGAGAATCACCTAAGAAAACTCTCGATAATAATCAATAATTCGCTCTCAAGAATTTCAAAGTTTAAGTTTTCAAAGGATTGAATTTTGGAATTTCAATAGGGAATGGATCAAATTTGGAACATTTTGTTTTGAGAATTCAAAGGAAGAATGGTAGGAGAAATTACGGATTCGAAGCGAACTTCGGTAATTTCCCGACTATCCTATTGTTTGGCTTGAATTTAGGAAAGTCCTAATGTTTATTTAATGTTT